>JAHLJT010000631.1:206278974-206770992 GCA_031308135.1 Acheta domesticus | reverse complement strand
ATGATAATTTAATTCCTAACGGGTCTATTATTTCAAGAGTCACTAATTATACTTCCTTTAAGACGTCCGAATATGTCCTAGAAATTTTCCTCACACTTTCAAGAAGCTAGACCATAGACCGACTATTTCAGAATATATCCTAGGCGAGAATTACGTTTCTATGCCGGCAGTAATAATTCCCCATTTCCATTCATTTTCCTCTAAATGTTTCGTTGGCACAGCAATGTAAGAGTATGTGGATAAAAACTTCATCAAAGATCCAATTCCCATTTGTGTCTTTCACTCTGTGTTGCATTCACCCCGAATTTACAAATGTGTTATACATATACAAAAAAAAAATGTCTTCATTTATATGTACGAAATTCCTATAAATATAAAGTATTAATTCTTAAATATCAACAGTACCTCAGACAAACGCTTAGTCAAATTTGCTATTTTAGTGACTTATCAATTAATTTGTTTAAAATAATAAACGGCATAACAATTTTAATGACACCATTCTAAGCAAAAATATATTTCAGATAGGCTTAAGTATTGCCCTTAGTTCGAAGAAGTATTTATCATAATCATCAGATCGACAATTCAATTCATCAATCAATTAGTAAAGGATAGAATTCCTTGTAGTGTATCCCCATCACACCCTGCTTTATCGCTCCACTCCGCCCCGCCCCTCCCCGCCCCGCCCTGCCCTTCTACGCCCCGCCCAACCCCGCCCCGCCCCGCCCAACCCCGCCCCGCCCCGCCCAACCCCGCCCCGCCCCGCCCCCGCGCCCTGCCTTGCCCCGCCCCGCCCTGCTCTAGCCTACTCTGCCTCGTTCAGTTGCGCCTCTCTGCCCCGTCTCAAGCGTTCCATTCCCGACCTGATCAGCCACGTTCTCTACGAGTATTAATGTTCCCATCAACATTGTTCCGGGGAACCGTAAACTTGAGATATGTTGCAGATTGCCTATTCCCCGCAATCCACACACAGTTCATAACAAATATTGAACTGGATTATCCCCTTACACTGAAACCGACAAAGTGACATGAAAATCGTCTCCGTTAAACCATATGCTATCTACATCTCACAAACCTGTTGTGCTGCCTAATACGACTTTGCCGATAAAAATTGTGACTTTCATTTATATTTAAGATGATGAAAGGACATGAATAGAGTCAATTATGTCTGAAAAAAGATTATATCTTTCAGTGAAAGCTCCAATCAATTCTGTTAATAATTCCTGAAATGAACCCACACAAAAATACACAAACTGCAAAAATAAATGTATGCGCTTGACGGCATGTAAATATCCATTCAAGTATTACCCTACAAGTAGACAATTATATTCCCCCATTTTGAAATAGATTTTACAGAATTCAATTTTATTAACGTCAATTCTAAAACAAATTAAAACTTACGAAAAATAATCATTTCGAACTAAGTAAATCGACGTTCCTTGCGCATTTATTTATTAACTTACTTATCAGGAAGAATTTTATCTTCAGTGTAAAATGAAATTAAATGAAATGGTGCGACGTCCTGCACCATTACTCCTTGCCACTGCTCCGCTCCGCCTTGCGCTGTCCCGCTCTATCGGGAGAGGTGGCGCAGGGCACTAACAGATGTCACTGCAGAGCCTCTGACCGGGAGATCCTTGGATTCCACTTCCGAAGGAGGCAAGATTTTCCACATTAGCTAGAAAACTAGATGGAATTCAATCGGTGTCTGGAGAAGAATTCTAGCGTCAGGTTGCTCCGATCGGCATTTTTCCGTGGTTTCTCCGATCAATACCAGGCGAATGATACCGGAGTAGTACCATACCAAACGGGCCACGGACACCGCGCGATCTCTCCTTCACAAACCATGTCCTATCTTTCCCCTTTCACACACTTACACGCACTACATTACCACATATGCCAGGAGACCAGTTGAGAGCTTAGAGCTTGTCTCAGCTGGGGCGGTGCCCCGCTGGTAGGAGATACCTGGTTTTCTAGTAAATTTTATGATATTTTAGAAAATACGAAAGTTTTTGGTGGATATCGAGATGTTTGCAAAAACTGAAAGAATGCGCACTAAAATTGTCCTTAAGTAGGTGAGAAAGGGAAATGGTATTTTTTTTCTTCGAAATAGAATGTTAACAATAATCTTACTCCTGTTTTCAAGGTTAAATGTGCAAAATATCATTAAGGATGAAAACAAAACTATAGATTTGTTTGAAAATATGCATTCTTCTGATTTAATAGAAGATATTTCAGTAGAACCTGAACATGGTATAAATTTTGACTTCCAAAGTAGTCTCCCTTTCTGAAGAGGCCCTACCAAAATCGTTTTTGCTACTCCCGAGATTAGCCTGCACAAAGAAAAAAGAACTGTTCAAACCATTATATGGGTTTTTTATATCGTGTAAATAAAAATGCTGATAAAATTATTTTGAAAGCACAGACAAACACTTCAATTTTATTAAATATAGACTACAACAATTTCCAATCTCTTGAGATTAGGAAACTAAAAGTACAGACAGACTCAAAACGCTGGTATATTCAATGTATTCACAAAAGATTCCTTTGTGAAAATTCTTTTCATTTTCATGCCGCGCGGCAGGGAAATGGCGACAATATCACAAAACAAAAGAGTTTCTGATCTCGTGATATTCCACTTTATGAGCTTTCGGCAGAAATTCTTCTCAAAATTGAAAGTCTGCTTCGAGAACAATAGAAACACTACTTGCTTTAATCTTTCTTGAAACTTTCTTTAAAGGATTGCATCATGATGTAATATTTCTTGAAATGGGTAGCTGTGGATTCATCTGCAGCCCTAATTTTGAAGCAAAAATGAAAGGTAAAGAAATGAATTGTTTGTGATTAAAAATCTTAATGGTCTAAATATCTCATTACAATTATAATATAGCTATGAATTTCATTTAAATATATATTAAATGCTAAAATAACGATTCATCAAATTTACATTCCCATTTACAATGCTTACACGGAAAATTTTCAGAAATAATCTATTGATTGGTGTTTCTAGATGCGTCAACTGCAAAGGTCATTATTCTCATAGTGTAGTGCATGTTGTTTTGAATACTGGAGTTGGTGGTTATTTTCCCCCTCAGTGGATGGCGAGATCCGGCTGCCGACTGTGTCGGTCGGCTTGTCGGTGTCGGCTTTTACGAGTTTTACCGAACCAGTTATCTGTCGTCACCGGAACCCGACTTGTGAGGGAGTGAAGTGCATGTAAGCGTAAATGTATGTAAGGAACTAGAAAAGGAGAAAGACGAGGAAGGAACGATCGCTCGCGGTCCTTGGTTCGTTTGTTAGGGTACTGTTCCGGCATTCGCCTAGTGTTGATCAGAGAACTACGACGGAAAACTATGGTGCGTTTTTTTCTAAATCTGCCTCTCAAGCCCCTATGGTCATGATGGAATATCACACGGTATTTCTCGTCTTTCTCCGTTGTGCTGCTGGAAGTCGCACGATCGCAAGTACTGCTTGATTCGGTCGCGATCATTATACGTCGTGATCAAGCACTGCTTGATTCGGTCGCGATACCAGACTGAGAACGGCGCGAAATACCGTGACATATTCCATCCTAAAGACGGGAAGAGGAGCAAAGTTAGAAAAATCGCAGTATACCGATCAGGGCAGCCGACCACTAGAATTCTCCTTTTGACAGTAGCTGAATACGTCCTAGCTATTTACTTAGTATCAAAAGTCCTTTCACCGTCGGAGCTACAAGTCGGGGGTCCTCACAATCAAAGGTACTGCATTGACATCAATTGATGTCCTGAGCCATCTAAGCCGGTAGAACTGATCGAAAAACAGCACCAATACATACATACTTCCAGAAATTATTAATTTTCTACATTTTTGCGCATATCCCTTTCGGTATCGTTAATTCTTCCACAAAATCTCTTAGGTCTGTAAATTACTTCGACTTGGGGATCGCCTAACTAACCTTGCCTCCTGCGCGACGGAGCTGCACGCGGTGCGTGCGCTGCCCTCAGTTTTTTATTGATTTATTTATGTTCTTGTTGTTTGGTACATAGACAAGTAAAACGTCATATTATACATGTTTAGGATGCTTACTACTGACTTTATCTACTATTAAGTATATAAGACTTAATCTAATACATGGGCGAGGAAGCCAATAAGGCACCTGTGTTAATTGTCACTTTCAGGGATTTTGTTGTTTTGTTTTGTTTTTCAGGAATACGTGCAACGAGAATTTGTTTTGAATTCGGGCTGATTGTGTAGCATTTCGGCCAAGGTTGAGTGCATTTAGTGTGGAGATTTGTGGTACTGTGAAATACAAGTTGGAGGTGAGGTAGTTAATATGGTTGGCCACTGGTTTGATGAATAGTTATTTGTGCAGTTGATCGTTGGTGACAAACCAAGAGCATTGGTGACTATCCTGAGGAACTGATAATTCTGAAACTGAAATAACTGAAAATTTGTATTTTGTGGATGTTGGTTTTTGCTGCATTAATCCAGATGGGTTTTTTCTGCATTAATCCAAATGAGATTCGTCTTCAGATGGTTTTATATATTATTGTAGTTATGCTATGCATTATGTATTTGTTTATATATTATTGTAGCTGATATAAAATGAGGAGTCTTCAGATGGTTTTATATATTACTGTAGTTGTGCTATATGGTAGTGAATTGAATTGAATTGATGCCTTATTTTACGTGGCGAGACTCAGGCCATGCGGCCTGCTCTTCCGTCTGACCACGCGAATTTCGCTACGCTCCTTTCACCAACTAGCGGAAAGAAGGTATTTCTGAGGCGACGAAACAGGCGATTTGAATTTAGCTCAGACGCGTCATTTAGGCTTGAGGATCTTTTACATGCAAGTAAATCTACTAACATGGGACAGCCGGCTTTACTTCCCCTCCGAAGGAAGGCGAACGAAGGATTTTTTCGCCCCTAAAAATCCACGGCTTCGATCGGGTTTGAACCCGCCAACAGTCCGTTACGCTAACCGCTACACCATCGCCACCCCTGTGTAATTTCTACTGGTAATAGGTTAGGTTAGATTGTACTAATTTTATTTTTGCTTGATTAACTTTATTTTCAATATTTTTTCAATATAAGTTTCGTGCCAACGTTGAGTGCAATACATTTAATTGTGCTGTTCCGTGGACGCACTGCCCTGAGTGACGGCCGCGGGGCGCGGCGCGGCGCGGCGTGGCGCAAGGAGCTGCGCGGGGCCGCGTCAAACATTCATCGGGGGCGAGCGCCGCGCGCCGATGCGCCTCAAATATTCAAAGCCCCCAGCGAGGGCGGGAGCGTGCGACAATCGCCTTTTATGATAAATCATAGCAGTGAGCGCTCTCGGATGGGCGAGCACGCCCTGCCTCCGTTTCATCGGTCGCGAGTTAATATTTCACACATTGTGCGCCTATCACGTCTCTCAGGGCGACTCGAATTCTGTCGACTTGAAATTCGCGAGCAATATGTAACGGAAATGAGAAAGTTTTGGTTGCGTAATATATTTTTTCCGGGCATTCCATGATTGAATTGGATCCTAAAGCAACATTCGAGAGGAGTGTTCCTTTCATTTCAGAAATCGAAAGATATGAATATTGACGAAATATTTTAGTTCAAAACAATTCTGTGTACAATTTGTTTTACTTTTCTCTACTACCATTTAATAATGTTTGTACTCCTGCTGACAGCAAGAAATAACACTGATTTCTCACTCGTCAATGCCAATTTGGAATCCACGCCCTAACGACCAATCTATTCCTGGAATTTTCGGAATCCAAGGGCAGAATTGGATTCTCTTTGCTATTCGCGTTTGTTTGTTTTTCAACTGGGTACTCAAGCCATTTCTCAGTTTCATTTCCGTAACCCACACATTATTGTTGATTGATTGTTAGTGATTCCGTGCGCGTCTAACTCTAAGGTCGTTATTCCGGTAAGTGTGATGCACTTTTACTTGGGAGGTGGCGGTGATCTTCTTTGGCGGTGATCTTCCTCCACTGAATGCCGAGATAGGGCGCTGATCTACAGTCAACTGCGGGGTGTTCCCCACGCCAATATCTCCCACCAGCGGGGCACCGGCCTGATCAGTGCAAGTTCTAAGCTCCCAAACGGTCTCCCGGCATATGTGGTAGTGAAGTGCATGTGAGTGTAATGAATAATGTATGTAATTAAGAGGTGATGATAGGACAAGGAAGAGGAAGGAAAGATCGCACGCGATCCGTGGCCCGTTTGTTAGGGCACTACTCCAGCATTCACCTGTTGTTTATCGGAGAAAACAAGTAAAACTACTGATCAGAGCAGTCGGCCGCTAGAATTCTCCTCCAGAGAGCCACTGAATGCGACCTAGCTGACATCCTGCCACCCGAGGGGCTCGAACCTAGGACCTCCCGGTCAACGGCTCTGCAGTGACATTAATTGGTGCCATGAGACACCTCTCCCGGCCTATACATCATTGTACTCATATTTCTCATTAAATTTCTCACTGTTCATTTAACCCTAGGATGCATATGCAGGGCCTCCGAGGCCCTATCGGTTTTTATTTCTCTTGTTACTCTGCAATGCTGGAAATATGAGAACTGGCAGGATGTGTAATCTTCAATTGATTATTCTACTTTCATTTGATCTTCTCGCAAAGGAAGAATTCTTAGAAGTTTTATAGATAGTTACTAAAATACAATTCTACTACGTCAATGCATATGCAGGGCCTTTGAGGCCCTATCGTGAAAAAGTCAGATTTCGAAGCGTGGGGCGATACGCAGGCTTCTACAATGCGTGGTTCATTCTGAGAAACAAAGTTATCGTGTTTTTCCATTGTTGACAAGCAATCTTGGAGAATCTTGCGTATTGTTAGTGAGATTTCAGCTGCGAAACAGTTTGGCAAGGAGTGGGAATTGCGCCGTGTGCTTTCAATTTGAAGTATGGCTTTTTCACGTGATAGACGTTACGTCTCAGCTTCAGCTGGTGATTTTGAACCTACGGTGGAAGAATGGTTGATTGAGGAGGAAGTTCTTGATGATGTAAACAGTGATGATTCAGATTTTGATCCAGAATATCATCTTTTAGTGACAGATATTGAAAGTGATGATCACAGCACAAGTTCTTGTTCAGAAAGCGACGCTGATATTTCGGTGAGTGTTACTAGCCCCCCTACTGCTGGAACATTTATAAGTAGAAATGGTACTGTTTGGCAACATGATTCTCCAGTTTCTTCTCGTACACTTGCACATAATATTATTACATGGACTTCTGGCCCTAAAAGAGGAATAACTACTTCAACACCTAAACAGGCATGGGACTATTTTGTTACTCAAAATATTATTGATGAAATATTGCTATGTTCGAATTTAGAGGGAAGGCGAATTGCAACAGAAAAGGGTAAAACTTGGAGACAAATTACCGTTGATGAAATCAATGCATTTTTTGGATTATTACTTCTTGCTGGTGTGGAGAAAAGCTGGGATGTACCAGTTAGGGAACTGTTTTTAGATCAAAAGCAAAACCCTCTCTACAGAGCTACTATGTCTGTAAATAGATTTGAAGATATTAGAAGAGTTATTAGATTCGATGATCGGCGCACCAGAGCGTCACGTGCCCAAACAGATAAACTTGCTGCCTTTAGATATGTTTGGGAAATGTTCATTGGGAACTGTCAAAATGTTATGACTCCTAATGCATATCTTACTATTGACGAGCAGTTGCTCTCATTCCGAGGTAGATGCAGTTTCGTACAATACATGCCCAAAAAACCCGCTAAATATGGCATCAAAATTTTTTGACTTTGTGATTCAAAAAATTCTTACGCAATAAACGGAACCATTTACACTGGAAGAAAGCCAAACGAGCCAGTACAAAAGAACTTGGCAAGAGGAGTTGTAAATGATTTGGCAAAGATTGTTGAAGGTTCATCACGGAACATCACATTTGATAACTTCTTTTGTAGTGTTCCACTTGCTGAAGAAATGCTTCAAAAAGGAATCACAGTTGTCGGGACTCTGAAACATAACAAGCCTGACATACCAAAAGAAATGTTGCCATCTGCACTGAGAGAGATAAAGTCTTCCCTTTTTGGATTCAAGGGAAAAGTAACAATGGTGAGCTATGTGCCTAAAAAGAAAAGAGCGGTAATTCTGATAAGCACAATGCATCACGACAAGGCCATTGATAGCAACAATATGAAAAATAAACCAGAAATTATATGCTTTTACAACGAAACAAAAGGTGGTGTTGATCAAATGGATCAAAAAGTGAAAAATTACACGTGCAAGAGACAAAATCGGCGGTGGCCTTTCGTCTTGTGGATGAACGTTATGGACGTTGCTGCACTAAACAGTCAAATTATATTTTCAGCTCAAAATTTAGAGTTTTATCCAAGAAGAAATGATACAAGAAGATTATTCTTGAAAGACTTGTCGTTTGAGTTAGTTAGAAACCTCATGGAGAGGAGAGCGAATCAACCAAATTTACCCAAATCATTGCAACATGCTCTTTCATTGTGCGGTATAGTGCGTCCAGAACCCACCCCAGAAACATTTAGATGTGTGCAACAAAGAAGAAGATGTTCTTTCTGCCCATATGAAAGACACAGGAAAAGCACAATGGTATGTGAAAAATGTAACAGATCTGTGTGCAAAGAACATAGCCATATTGTTTGTTCCTCATGCTTGTAAAGATATTCTACAGAAATTCAAAAGGGAATAAGTGTAATATTATGTGTTATATTAACAAATATTGCAATAAATAAGCATTTGTTGAATGGTATGGGTTTAATTTTATTTAAATGTATGCTCTAAAGAAACGAATATTAAAAAAATTTGCATTTTTTGAGTGAAAATGTCGCAGGGCCTCGGAGGCCCTGCATATGAATTCGTGTAGTTTCATAGGCCCATGCATCCTAGGGTTAATAGAAAAACGAATCTTGCAAACAGCGACAGCGAAAATGAAATACGTACGCTACCTGAAATTTTGGTATAACTATAACTATTGCTAGGAAATTTTATGAGCAATCATACACATTTATGCAGTGGAGAAGGCCAATTAGGATAAATTATATTAGCCAGAACATTTTCTTGAATTATTTTACGATACTTTTCAACAGTATAAACACTCTAGATTATAAACAATTTACTGAATGTTAAGCACATTGTGCATACATTATATGCTTGTTGAAGAATGTTCTATTATTATACATACATACGTACAATTGCTTGTTTTCACGAACTTCGCAATTTTTGAATTACGTACAATGGAATGATTGCATTTTTCTTAATCCCTCTTTAACATCCGATCATCCGACTTTTTTCGAGATTGAACTTCTTTTTTCGTAAACTTTGTTTCTTATATTTTTGTCTTAGTGTATTATTATTGCGAGTTTTTTTGTTCTTTAAGTTCTTATGCTCTGCTGCTACGTACGCCAATTACGTCCATCACGTAAAAGCACGAAACTTAACAAGACTTTGTTGTTCAAATAGTGAGCGATAAGCTCCGAAAAGGTAAATAGTAACGAGAATCTGGTTTGCCTGTTATCATTAATAACGCGTCTCATCAATCATGGTCCCCCTAAGTTAAATACGCTTGGACGTTTGACAATTAGACACTAGAGTACTAATTCGCTGTGTCAAAATTAATTTTCATCATATTTTGTGCAAATGTCATTAATAAATTAGGTATAAGGAATGTAAAAGTGAAATAAAAATTAAAACAATTATTTCATAAGCTACATTAGCAATCACACTATTGCATTTTGATTTCGAGATATAATTAATAGCATATCATAATTATTTTATGGTTAATTAAATATATTAACGCTTAAACGTTTTCATCATTTGGTCGACGATCGGATTGATGAATTCGTGGCTCTAATAGATAACACAACGTTCAAAGAAATTAAGTGAATTTATGATATGAGGTGTTCAGAAGCCAATCTGAGTAACTCCATTTTTTTTAGAAATTACGAATAATAACATGGTTGTGTACCACAAGTAAATATTTGTCATTAGCCAAGATGACGAATCCCACATTTAAATACAACGTTCCAACTGCTCTAACAAATGAACATTTTATCAGTTGTTTCGGTGTGGTTAACTACTTGGCTCCAGGTCAGACAATGTTTAACCGAACTGTTTTGAAGTGAACTGAACTGTTTCGTGTTTTCCAGCTATACAGTGTTTCTGTATGTGGTATTTCTTATGTTTACTTTCTTACTTCAATCAAGAAATAGCAATAATGCCAAACGTAAAGTCATGTACTCTGAATCATGCGGCAGTCAAAATCCCAACATCGAAGTTGTTCTCCCTCTTAAGAAATATATGCAAAAACGGAGTGGTAACACAGAAACTATTGACTTAAATTTCCTTGTATCAGGACATAGATATCTTTCGAATGATTCAGATTTTTCCTCTATTGAAACTAGTAGCCACATCTTTTCTCTAAGGGATTGGTATGTTATCATTCTAGGCTGTAGGAAAACAAAACAAGCATTTCCTCACAGAAATCAACCTAGAAGACTGCCATTCGGCAGAAAACTTAGAAAAATTTATCCCCAACATAGAAGAAGTATCGAAGGTGAACCAGTTAACTGGCTGACACTGAGATGTATCCGAATTGAGAAAGCTAAACCATCTGCTTTCACATAGAACTACATTATTACCAGAAATGATATTTGAAAAAATTAATATCCAAAAGAAAAATGTAAACAGATGCCCACAAGATCTTCTTTATAGCACACCGAGACCGATCTCCATGGCAAAAAAGAGGAATCTCATAGACCTCTTTAAGTCTATACTACCTATTCATTCAAGAACCTAACAGTAATGACGGCTGCATCACTTACACAGAATAAAGATAACACATTTCTATTTGTATTTCAGATAATTTTTATTTTAAATATTGTTTAATTACTTACAATAATACTGAAAACTTTTTCTAGTAGAAATGTTTTATTCTGGGCGAATTTATTTAATAAAATACTGTATCATTTCTTTACTGTCATTAATGTTGTTTCAAATACTGTCGTTTCAATATGTAGCGTTAAAGAATTTAATGGGAGTTTGGTATCCCTAACCGAAAAATACCAGCTTATCATATAAGTATAACTGAAAACTGAATGGTAATAACCAAAACAACCATTTCAAAAATCTACGTCAAAACTAAAAACTTTAATTGAAATAATGATTACTATTTTGTTTTCAATTGCTCTTGTTGATCTTCCTAGTTATAAATCAGATATCAAAATCAAATGTGCCTTAATTCAAATTAAAGTTTAGTTATCGTTATAATGTGCCTAAATGAAAGATGAAAGTTAGCGTATCAGCGTGAATGGATAAAGAAGCTTGATTACAAGAGAGCATTTGAGAGCCAGTAAGCAATCATGGGATGGAGGAAGGGCGCAAATTAAAAGGGCTTCAAAGAGAACTCTTGATGAGGGTGTATTGCATAATTATCCCAATGTTATACCTTATAAGAAGAGTCGAGACACTGTACAATTTCTTTTTCACAATTTCATACCATATTTTTGGTCTCAATAAAAAATAATATAAATCTACTTTTCTCATTCTTTGTCGATGTTAACGTAAAATATTCATTAAAAATCCCCATTAGGAAATATTAAATACAACTTTGTAAAAATGCGCAGCAGTAAATATATGCTATAAATTGTGCTGATTAATATTTTCATCCCAATATCTGGTTTGATGTAAAATGTCTGTATATTAACAATATGCATATTCATCAACTCATCGATGCGCAATTTTTTTATCGATGCAATTATTGCAAAAGACTTTACTTGAGTAAATAGGTGTTAACAGGTGAACTTGCAAAATTCTTAAAAACATTCAAAAGGATACATTTGAGAGAGCGGGCGCGCTGCTGTATAAATATTTAAAAAAGAATCACAAATAAAATCATTACATATTATATTTGAAAAATAGTCACAATAAGAATCACAAATACTTGAGTCAGGTATTAAGAATCTCATTAACGTTTAGCTTTCTGATGGTCCGATACCACCTGATAGGAATACTACGGCAGCCTCATAAAATAATAGTATGTGTACTAATGTTTTCCAAAATGTTTTCAAGTATTACTTAAATGTTCGACTCTGCCGAAAACCTCCCAAAAAATATCACCTCTGAGCTTCAATGTTCGTTTACAATCGAGGATTGATATAATTAGAGAAACATGACGTTATTATCCCTTCTGCGAGTTTCCCAATAGCAGATGAGAATAGCGTAGAAGCGAATGAGTGATGGCTAAACAGCGAGTTCCATCAATCACCCAGAGCGCTGTTCTAGGTCTTTGAATGCTCCGCATTCAAGAACATTCAGAAGGTGCGTTTCAAATGAGTGGAAGGCGCATCAGAGACCATGCTATTTGTCCTTAGATAATGTGAAATATCAAAGGATGCAACTAATTCTAATCCGTCTAGATGATAAATTACCACAAATAGAATCTAAACATAAAACGCGGACAAGCGTTTGATTTCGGTACAGCGCTTACAGGGAATATCTACGGTGCCTCTCACAGCAGAGTTCGCGTAATGTTTCATGCCACGAATATCAAAGACCGATGTTTCATTGTCGAAATTCTAGATTCTGTCTGTAGTGTGAAAACGGAGAGAACTTCTTCTGAGAGAATTTGAAACTTTTATGTGGGATACACTTCGAAGAATCATAGAAACGGAGTTTCAAAAGTACCTAATTAGTTTTGAAATTTTAACATCGGCGATCGTGTTGTTCAATGTAATTATATTCTAAAATGTTCTTGGTTATTCATGTGGATTTTCTGCGGAAAAACGCATAAAATATTATTTGGCATTTTTATTTTTGAAGTACATAAACGGCAAAAGAGAATTTTTGAAATTATTTATAACGCATTCATTAATTCTGAATAATATACGATACTACCCTTTATAGCGTAAGATTCTTTCCAGTCTCTCTAATACATGGCATAATTACAGTGGTCTACAAAAAATCTTTTTTTGATACAGAGAATATAACAGGTTGTCTAATCACAACAAGAGATTAAAACCTAAGCAATGAAATATAAAACGGGGGGGGGGGGAAATACAGAAATATAAGTAAAAACATTTACTTCTCAATATCCTGTACTCTGTCTCAGGAATGACTCTTAGTAAGATCCTGTAGTAGTCGGAAATCACTGCGGGATTCTGTCCCAATTACAATTATTCAACATTCTAACTGTTCTGGTGCACCCGTTGGCCACTTTCGTCACTTATGGCGCCAAGATCATCCGAGAAGTTCAAATGTATAAGAAAAACTGTTCAAGAAATGTAGTTTAAGTGACGTATTACATCCTACGGTAATATGATTTCAATGGTTCACATGCAATATATTTCGCTTAGTGTGCAAACATAGTTCGTCCTCGACGGCCATTTTTGAGTTAATATCCTTTTCGAAGGACTCTATTTCATATCTAACTAGTCTTTGTAAAAGACTGTACATCCATATGAGAGGGATTACGCTTTTACTCAGTAAACGTTGATTCTCTATAAGTAATTACATGTTTACTAACATTAAACTTGGTTTTCCAACATCTAGGAATTTTGGACATGCAATATGTGTGTTCAAAGCCATCGATATCAAGATGATTCTCTGATGTGGTGATGTTAAAAGATTTTGCATACGTTTGTGAAAAAATATCACATCATATTTTCAACACAATTTTAAAAGTTCATTAGCTATCGATTGCCTAATTCCTTGGAGTCAAATATTCCATGTGGCCTTCCTTGGAGATATTAAAAAAAAGCAACATAGTGCTCACGAGAAAATTTCATTTCTGTATCGTGAGAAATATTCCTTCCTTTTTATCGCGAAGCTAAAAGCTTAGGCTGTTGCATCAACAAATTTATATCAAGACTAATAATGTTGGATTCCCCTTCAGAAAAAAAGTATGACTGATTTGACTAAAAGATGATCTAAAATGTTGGTCAGCATGGATATAGACTTCTCTGTCTTTTGCGATCTCGTCAGTGTAATAATATTCATTATCTGTCCCATTCTCAAGAGGCACTGGTGCTGACAATTCTTCACTGTGATTAATTGATTGATTCGTGATTCCGGCTGCGTCAACTGCTAAGGTCATTAGTCCTAAAAGTGTAGTGTATGTTTGCATCGCGGGAGATGGCGGTGATCTTCCTCACAGGATGATCAGATCCGGCGGATGACCTACACTTAGACTCGCAGGGTTTCCCAATTAGGTATCTCCCATCAGAGGAGCACCGCCTCAGCCGGGACAAGGTCTATGCTCCCGAATGGTCTTCCAGCTTGTGTGGTAGTGTAGTGCATGCAAATAAGGGGGAGGATAGGACAAGAAAGAGAAAGGAAAGATCGCGCGCGGCCCGTAGCTTTTTTTAGGATACTGCTCCGGCATTCGCCTGGTGTTGATCGGAGAAACCATGGAAAACTACCGATCAGTGTAGCCGGTCGCTGGAATTCTCCCCCAAAGATCGGTTGAATTCGATCTAGCTCTTTAGCTAGTGTCGAAAATCCTGCCTCTGTTGGGACTCGAACCCCTAGGAACATCCCGGTCAGAGGCACTCCAGTGATATCAGCTGATGCCCTGAGCCACCTTTCCCGGTCCTTTGCTGTGACATACATGTCTTATAGCAAATTATTAAATTAGGATTTTGCACAGATTTCTTTGTTTTCGAGGTGGTAACAACTATTTTTGTCAGAAGTCAGTCCCCTGTGTGGTCTGTTTGTTCCCTCCGAAACATGAATACAGCAAATGGCAAGAGACGTAATCCTTTATTATCCTGCATGGATTGAATTGAATCCTTTCACCAATTAGCGGAAAGAAGGTATTACTGAGGCGACGAAACAGGCGATTTGAATTTAGCTCAGAGGCGTCATTTAGGCTTGAGTATCTTTTACATGCAAGTAAATCTACTAACACGGCTTTATTTCCCCTCCGAAGGAAGGAAGGAGGCGTACGAAGGATTTTTTCGCCCTTTTAGGGGCGACGATCGGGTTTGAACCCGCCAACTTGGGTAAAGCAGTCCCTTACGCTAACCGCTACACCACCGCCGCCGCAAATGGAAGTAGAGTAACACATGAAAAGTAGAGCAAGAAGGAGGCTCAATTCTTGTCCTGGCCGCCAACTCACAGTAAACCACAATATCGTACCACTTCTTTAAAGAGAATTAAGTTTTCGCTTTCAAGTTTGCGATTCCAGAGTTAACTTTCTCCAAATATAACAAGATGCATTTGTGTTATTTACACAGTCACGAGACATGTTTTCTTCTGAATTAACGCAAACCTTCATGAACCTGCAACAAGTAGCCACATCTAAGTCACTTCCCAAGCGGTCAAAACTCGATGATGGAAAGCAACAAACGAAACTCGTTGCTGTTCCTACATGGACTCATCAGCATCGTTGCCGTACCGCCTTCATTACCTAAAGATGTATTTCTGAATAGTTGGTTGCGAAAGGGAATTCCTTGAATATACTTTGATTATATTTTAACCATTACAAATGCTTCATAGTTAAATTATGCCACAGGAAAATAACTAATTACGAAACGTTTCCAAGGAATTTCAATACATGGTAGAGTATCACAAGAAAGCTAGCTCGATCGGCAAAACGTTAATTCATTTTCAAAATCAGTTCTCATTACTTAGATAAGAACACTATTCTCACCTTTTGTTACACAATTGATGTTGAATATCGTTCTATCAGCCCCTCGGAGCAAAATAATGATCTAAAATTGTTTTTTTCTCTGTACAGGTTCTTTGATTACATTATTTTATCAAAAAATAATCTGGAGAACAAGTTTTGTGATATTCTATTGCTAAATGCCTACTTTTTACATAGCTTGAAAAGTTTCAAGAATATTTTTGAAATATTAAATTTCTTAATTACTCAACCCTGTTACTTCAAAAATACCTTGTTGTAAGTTACCTCTATCTTGCTACTAGAGAGAAATTTATAATACTCTCGAATTAGATTCACATGTCAAAATTGCAGACCTGCATGAAGGGCTGTCTACCCGTATTGCACAGACACCGTTCGCCCTCTTTTCAGGGTTTCTCTATAGTCTTCTGCGAAAGCGAAGATCACATTAAGCAAGGGTAAAATTATTTTTCTACTTCTGTATTAATATTCAAAATTCGATTCCTAGAAGAAGAATTCAAAATCACTGAATGACATGAGAATAGAAGTTGTTCTTAGTGCACAAAATATGTAGTTTGCAGTTATCACCGTCTAACGCATGAACCATAATACCTAGAGAGCTAAGTTTGAACGTTACCTTTAACTACTCGTGACATTTCTTCACCGGAATATTTGTGTGTATTTTCAGTAATAAATAATAGTTTCTCGCATAGCGAAGTTTAAGAACTTCAATATGTAGAAGCAAAGATGTAGCTACAAGTTATAATTATTTTTCTTCGTCCTTAAACCATCAGAGTTAATTATAAGGCAGCTAATATTCATAAATACTGTAGGAATCACTGGTTAAAAACTCCATTGTCTTAGGAACCAACAAACTGCTTTTTCTCGCAAAAGATATTAATCTTCTGTTCCTATGACACTAGTGATGAATCCTCTGAGGAATAGGTATTGCCTCTGAAATCGCAAAAAAATTACGGATAAATATTACTATATGTTATTTAACCCTTCGAAATATTACATATATTACATCATTGCAAAGGGAGCAATGAATTAACCAGAGTTAAAATAAACAAAGGATTGTAAAACAGTTTAATGATACATTTACTGGCACAGTATTTACATTGTATATTTTTAAATGTGTAAAATTATCCTCGAAATTTTTGAATAACATGTGTTTATGATTAAAATTAACATTCCTTTTCAAGAAACAATATTACACCATTGAAATAATGACAGAAATAATACTCGTATGGCAGTTCTTTTCAGAGAAGGAACTACCAAAACTGGGTTATTTTTTATTGATATGTTATATATGGAATATGTGATATCTGTTTGGAATGCGTCGTTATTAGCATATAATCCAAACACCGCAAAAAAGAATAATTTAAATATTCAAATTCTCAAAATCTTCGACACACAGTCAAAATTTCTTAAGAGTAGGCTGTCTCATGGAATGCAAGATATTAGGAGTGCCTATTCCGACCTCTTCAACAATATGCGACACGTGTGGATTTCTTTTTACATTTCGGACAACGTAAGAACGTATTTACTATTACTATCTCTCGTATTTCACACAATGCACTTGACTCGTACTTTATTGCCAGACTTGTTTCATAATTTCTTAAGCCAACTACTTCTTGACATTTCTTTGTACGCCGTAATAGGTTATAAAAAGACGGCACGCAGCGTGCAGCTTTACGATGATCCGTAAAAGGCACAAATACCTCGCAAATGGTCTTCGACAGTCCTAACAAAGAGCAGAAAGGTCAGCTGCTCGCGCCAGACGCCTTCGCCGCGGGAGGGCGCGTCGCGCGCGGCCTCCGGGGCCGAGGTGCTGCGCCGACCACAACACCCGGCCCTCGCCCGCGGCCGAGCTGACAGTGGGCCCACGGCGGCATCCTCACCCGTTTATACAATTGAAGGGCTCGGTAGAACAAGGGGCTATCCTACATACACATGGTTCGGAGATAATGAGGGTCTTACCTGAATTTCCCTCACAGAACTCAATACATTTTTAAACTTTTAAACACAGTACACTTGCGTATAAGCCCATTCTGGATTTAAATAACACACACTAAAATTATATTTGAAGTTTTGCGTAATGCTAATAACTCAATTTTACAAAAAATGGGCGATAGTCCCTTGTTCTACTGATCCTTTCAATTTTGGTCTTGATCTTCAGACAATTGGTTTACAATAGATGCTTTTAATTAATTAATCTTAGGGTGGAGATAGGAAAATGTGTTCTTGGGGTAAATGTGCACACATTTCAAAAAATGTGGTAATTTCATAGCTAGAGCTGCCTAGTGATTGTAAATTGTTTCGACTTGAAGAAGAAAGATTAGAAACAAAAAATGACCTGACTGTTCCCCCAGAAGAAAAATCAGAAAAAAATCCTTTACGGGTTTGTTTGCCTTAAACTACCCTTTCGTACATATTTGTCTCAACAGTGAAACAATCAGATCTTATAGACATCCCAAGCACAATACACATTTGTCCCACAGACTGGGGTAAATGTGTACTTCAGAGGTTGTTTGATGAAACCACACCTGATACATTTTTTAAACGTTCAATGGGTACTATCTGGCTAGTTCTTTATGATACAATAGAAAAAAGTTTCAGTTAATGTACATTTAATAGGAACCGACCGACGAAATCGAAGTGGAATTTGTTGAAAACTTTGTTGAAATCTTGATTACCCCACTTCGCTCTATAACTTTTCATTTAATAGTTCGGTATAATAATTGTTGCAAACTCATAAATAATGCTTCTTGTAAATAATGGTTTTGCTATTGGTAAATAATTCTACTAATGAACAATATTGCCTTTGAAATTTCATTTCCGTTCCTTATTACTCATCTTTGTTTATATGTTATAATAAGATTGGTAAATTGTAGCTTTTTCGCACAACTTTGTTTCTCTTGTTTTATTGTAGAAAGATAAACGCTCATCGTCACGATGTATCTAAAAAATCTAAAAATACTAAATTAACTAAAGTAACCGCTCGTTTCCATTTTTTACCTAAATTCGTTGAAGTATCTAGTTCCTCCACTTGGTATTAATAGCAAATTATGTAAATAAAATTCATCAGAAGAACCGAACTAACATTTCCTATATTTACCAATTCGTTTGTGAATTCCGATTATTTCAGGAGTCATAATTTCTACTCCTTTTTAAGAACGACTCAAAAAATGTATTTCAAAATATTTCTTTATTTTAAAACTAACCCAAACACTACCAATTAAGCCACCTAACATGAGCGATTCAAGAGCTGTGCACGTTCATACGCGGTTTTTGGTACTGACGTATGCAAATTATTTTATAGTTTTCACACAATATTTTTCTTGGTTTAAGCGCTCACACAGATGACCATAAAATAAGCGTTTTTATATTATTCACGAAATCTTCATTTCTTTCGAACACAAACTATAAGGAGCAAAAGTATATTTGAGAAGCTCAAAAAGTGGATTGAATTAAACAACAGTGAATGAACAATAAAGCAGTTTCAGAAAATATTTCAAAGATTAGTCAGTTTTGAATTTATTTTTATTAAATGGTTGAATAAATATGTTTTATCCGCTGCTTCTCAATATCCCTCCACAGAACCGAGCTTTAGGCTTAGAAAAATCGCCAAAACGTTGTTGAAAGTATTGGCTGTGGAAAAGAGAATTCTCCTTGCAACGATTATTTGGTGGGAAGTTATAATGTTTAAAATTTCTGGCTGAAGATAATAAATCATGATTATTGATGAAGATTGTGAAATACATTTCAATTATTTCTCCGTATTTTCTGAATTTTTTCTCCAAGTAGAAAGCAATGTACACTTCTCTGCCAGAAGATCAGCCACATCTACCAGTATATATTGCGTAAATAATGAAGCATTTAAGAAGTTGACCCCTCCCACAACAATTATGCGCATCGATCCCTTATTATTGTTCTTCAAATGCTTGAATTCACTGAATTTAACATTCATTCTTACTGTAACAACGAACGTTTTCTGCTGCACCTTTAAAATTTGATCGAGTATTAGTTTATGCAAAATTAAATACGTATGACTACTGAGATGGCAATTCAGGATTAATATTTACGCAAGTATAAAAAGATAAGGACTTTCCTCTCCAAATATAAACGACATATCCACATATAATTTAGGAAATGTATTAATTTTATTATATAAAACCTCAAGAACATAGCAAATAGAAGAGTTGGTTATAGGAACTAATCAATGAACCCGACCGACCTGTTTTTACTTGATCATCTGGTCTTGTCACCGCACATCGATCAATTATGAAAGGATTTGGAGGTAAAAGGCGTGGAAGACAACAATGAGGATTTGTTCAACGTGAGAACACAAAACACTGCAAAACCTCACGTCAACCTGTCATGGAAGCCAGAATATGAGCTTTCCCTCACACTTCGCAGTCCCGTCGGGTGAAACCAACAACTAATGATAGGCTGTTTATCGCACATCATTGTGTCATTGTGGCTATATAGAGATGCAGAGTGGTCCTATATGATATAAAAACTTCAATGTGGTTAAACAATCGACACCAGCTCGTAAAAAGAAAATATCAAAAATGTTTGCCCTATCTGCTTTAGTTCTAAAGTTATTGCATGTTAAATAGATCTGAGCTATTCTGTTTATTACCCTTTTCTCTGCAGTAGCTACGTATGTTCCTTTATTTATTCACCCCTTCTCTCTGCAATAACATCACACGCTGCTTTTGTGGAACGCAACATGATATATTACATGGAAAAATGTATCTCGCAAGTCCGACAGATCACCACTTTCATTCAGGTACCATTCCTGTGACAAATTTTATATATTGCGGATAAAGTGCGATATTTTGACTAATTCCCTGATTGGTGGTTTATTAGTTCGCATTAACCAAAATGGATGTATAAAGTTCTGAGTAGGATTAGCTTTGAAACCCATTTCGGAGTATAGCCGGCATGAAGTTGATATTACCCTCACACGAGGTGACATTACAATGACGAGGAATAGCGGATATGCAGAAAACAGAGATGCTGGTGGTAAGCTTCTCAGGTTAGTGGAAGACAAGTTGTGTAGCTTCGAGATCAATTGTGTCAGACGTAAATTTCTATATACATGATATCATCAAAAATCTAAGCTCACTCTACCTCAGTTGACGCATTTCGTTTCCGAGGTGGCAACGAGGTTCCGGCCCTTGAACCTCGCACCTTGAGTCTGTGCAACATATTATTTCCAACTCATTTTGGTAGCAAAATGCTTCTTGCTAACTGCTTGCGGCAGACGCCCCACACCCTACCAATCACTACATTAACTAATATTAGGGCAATGGAGTTCGAAACAATTTAACGTCACTTATATACATTAATTTGCGCCATCTGATAAGATTTCTATTTAACTGGGTTATTTAACATTATCCATTTAACATTCGAGTCCTGCGTAGTCCTGCTCGTATTGGTGATTATCCCTTCACCCACCATCATCATCCTATCACTTCGTAATTCATAATTCAAGGCGTAACAACCTGTCTTACTAAGGGATACAGCCGAAGGATACAGGATAGAATATGACTGGGCCTTCGAAGAGAACGTGTAGCGTGGTCAGTGGTCAGTAATGGCCGTTAAGAAAATAAAAGATATTATATACATGTAATATGTATATATATGCATATATATACATATATATGTATATAAGATGTATATATGTATATATATATATATATATATATATATATATATATATATATATATAATGCTAACAAGCCGGTCCGTTGCAGTTGGGTCGGCGGGGAATCCCTTCATACGCGCCGTCCCCATGGCAGGCCCAGCACCCCGACCAGCTGCAGGACGGCCGCCCTTCCGCCCCCTTAGTGACCCCTCCCAACACCCTCGCGCAGTCCAATCCCACCGCCACCTATGGGGTCTCGCATTGGCAAACAGAAGCCCCGAGGACGGGGAAGGGGGTTGAAATGGAGGTTGGGGTGCAAGGGTTGTTCGAGGAACGGGGAGAAGCGAAGTCAGAACGTTGAAACTGTGATTGAAATAAAAAGTAAAGTAGGCAACGATGGTACTGAAACATTGTTTTGAGGATAGAGGATTGACATGGATTATTAGGAGAAATAGTGAAAACAAGTCTCGAAACAGGATGATAGAAAAGGAATAACGATTGGTTCGTAATCATGAACGAATAATTGCAGAGAACGGCACCATAATGTCAGTTTAGGTTGCAGTAAAACATCAAAAGGCATGGGCAAAATCTACAAAGCCGATCTCCGGTGGCCGAGATCGCTAAAGCAGTAGCGTCGTAGCAATCACGGACCCAAGAATCGCGGGTTTGAGGCCCGCCTCGGGCATGGTTGTATTCGTGTTCTGTCACACCTTATCATCACCATATCATGTCATCTTCAGTTACATAACTTTAAACCATAGTGGTCGCTAATGACCTTGATAGTTTATGCGACCTTAAAATAACAAATAATTTACATTGTTCGAAGGCCATTGCAGGGTAAGTTCAAATATTATCCCCAAAAAGCAAAACATATGAAGGATGCAGCGACAATGTTAAAAAAGAATACAGATCAGTCTGTGGAAGAGAGTATTAGAAGATTATGAGATAGAGGATGCTGAAGTGTGTCGGCGCGAACAATGGGCATGTGCCGCTGTGAATTTAAAACATTGGAAAATAAATGAATATGGCAGATTTTATAGTATATAACTGATGGTTCATTCAAATTGAGTAATTGAAATACATCGAGTAATACGCATCATACGAAAAAATCTACAGACTGCTATTCAGAGCTGTTACGGACACCACACTTGAGGGACGAAGCAAGCGGCTGTTTTTTTGCCAAACAGCTGGAATCGCTATCCTCAACCAAACTCATTCATGATGAGATCCATCAATGAACTTTTGGGAATGCATGTGTTGATCATTTATAGTTCGTCACAGCCCTTTAGTATAAATGTTAGGAGCCGTATTGCCAATTTTGGGTTTCCTACCAACTAAGTTGCTGTCGGTTCCTCTTTATAAAGTTATTTTATTTTCAATTTTCATATTTCACATGATCTACAATTAACTGGACATTTTATTAATACTTAAGAACGTTTAATCGAACTATAAATAAATAATCCCGATGTTTAATGATTTCATCTGCTCCGAAAAATAACAAATTTAAGATAGTGTCATTATCTAAAGAGCACATGTAACCTGGCATGACGCAAGTAGCAGAGCGACGAAGAGAGGAGAGAGGAGTCAGCTAGGAGCAAGCAAGTAGAACACCTGCGGAGACGACAGCAACGAGATGGATGGAGACGTCGTGGCGGGCCGAAGGCGACTATTTTGTTGACAAATAGCTAAAGCATTAACTTAAATCGAAAACAAGTGAAATATGTTGGATAGATGACGATGATTCTGTAAGAGGCTCTTGTGAAGTTAGTTGGACTCAGCAAGTCGAAATTACACATTTTACACGTTTTGCTCGCGCATTTCCAAGTAAGCGGAAACGATTGAGTCTGCGGCTTGCGAGCGTAACTTACAGAATGTATGAGAATGAATGTTACAAATTTTGAAGGGGGGGAAATTATTTACTCTTTATCAATGAACATGTAATGGAGATATTTGGTATAACTAAGTTAACATGTAACATTGCCTCTGATTTTTAGGCAAATTCTTGTGCACAGGTGTTCCCTAGGTCATATTCTGTTGCAGACAATGGTATTTCATGAACCTGCTGAATATCTGTCCGCGACCATCTGATTAGTGCATACGGGATTGCCTACCAATCAGGGGCAAATATCGCATGCGTAAAAAAATGTAACTCCGTAACATTCCATTTCTCAATATATTCATATATACAATATTCATCGAAAAAAAATCTATCACATGCGACTTCTGAACATGCCCTAGAAGTTTGCAACATTTATTCTGAGACCATCTGCAAAATGTATTGAATGCAGCAATCACAAAATTTCAGATGCATTTGAAGACAAGATGCAATTTCACTCTCTTCGCTCTCGTAACTATCACTTGAGTATTTCTCCTTAATTCAATCCCACACATTCCAAACGTGTTTCATTCCATATGCTTTCGCCGTTTGTCAAAAAAAAAGACTTCTCGCGGGCGGGAGGAGCGCGGGCCACTGCGGCGGGGCGAGCAGTGCCGGTGCGGGCGAAGCAACTGCATATTCATGCAATCATGTGCTCCGCCGAGCGCCACACGCGACGGCCGCAGTGTCACCTGCGCGCGATTTTTATTCACTGCAATTAGGCGGAGGCGCTTAAGTGAATATGCAAAGGACGCAGCCAATTACGCGGCGGCCCGGGCTAATTAGCAGCGGCGACTGCCCGCTCACAATGCGCAGTCGAATGCCGCCAAACGTCCCTTCTCTTCGCAGTTATTCAAAATGTAATCACTCCCCTTTTCCTTCGTCTTTCTTAGCAATTGTTGTGCTTCTCAAACTAGGGAAAATCATATGGAAATAGCAATGGGAATTTGCGACCATTTATACACCATTTTGGAATTTAATAACTTTTAACATTCATTATTATTTAATTTTAAAATAACGTATGTCATATACATAACACCATGATTCATCATGTTGTTAAGTTTATAACTTGTTATAGGTTTTTTAAATGAATGTAACTTTCTTATTGAAATTTCTAATGAACAAAACTGGTTTAGTGGGCGGTTGTATCTGACATTTGCATGATGTATCATAATGAAAACGCTATTCAGCTTTGCGAGTTCTGTTCGCTAAAAGAAGAAAAATCGCGAACCACAAATTACACTATCACTTGAGTTGTTAAATATGTCCATATGTTCGTCAAAAATAAAAAAGGCTTTAGTTTAATTGCAAATTTTTAGACAGAGAATAGTAGTAGTATTTTACAACAAACAATGTCAAATAAAATAAAAATAGCTAATTCAGTGTTATGTATTTCGCAACAATATAACGATAAACACTCTTGCATATTAAAGCTTTCGATTTATTATGAATTGATGAAAGAATCCAATTATTTAATATTTCATTTTGTACATCAAAGTGTGTTGATATAAACGATAATTTATTTATGTGTTTGCCTCAATGAAATTAAATTAATAACAATGAATTGATGTCAACGACTCAGCAGCGCATCTTCCACAGCACTGCATCGCTGAAGCTAATAAACAGAATAATCAGCACCAAATACGAGTAAAAGGCATCGCTATTCAGCTCGGAACAGAAAATGTTAATACGTCGTACGCTTGATAAAAGACACTTTTTTAAATAGCGCTCTTCAACAAACAATCGTCACAAAGAAACCTGAAATTCAATACACAACTCAAATTCAGTGAATATAATGAGATCTCGTGTGTTAATAAACCTGGAATCAGTTACTACTCGCCGCATAATACATGTACCAATAATAATAACTAATTAAAATTCTAATTACCCCTACATACACATTCTGGGCAAATAATGGGGTGTTCCACATGCCAGTTGACGTGCGTTAATGGACTAGATACCTCTATCTCTGCCACGCAGAAATCTCATCAGAGACGTCATTCCAAACCACAAAGAAAACAAAGTTCTTCAAGAACTAATTATGTGTTCAACAAGTTTATTGTCGTAAAAAGTTGCAAGCTGAACAATAAGCAAATAATTTACTTTTTATTTTATGGTAGTTTATTTACATTAAAATATATTGAAGTACGTAAATTGCATACCAAACGTTGAAAGTTCTCATACTGCTGGTTGCAACACATTTCTTTGCGAAATTGGAGACACGTAGCATAATAGAGACATTACTTTATGAGAATTAGTCATACAGATTAAGACAATTTTTCGCGCAATTATCGGACTACATATAAAGCTCACTATTATGAGCGTCCATTGCAAAAGTACCAACTTAATATAACATGTTCATTGATTGAGGAAGCAAAAAGTAATAACTGTGGCTGAAGTAGTATCTTTCAAGGATCCAGAAATGATGACAATTTGCGGCATAGCTAATCTAAGAAATAAAAATTTAATTAAATCTGTATCTTTTTCGAAATTCCTCAAATTTTAAATTAGTGTTAAAACTCATTTATTTCAAGCATCCATTTTCATAATTGCAGTCAAGTACCACTACTACAGTTTAATTAACAATGCACCATTATTTATTCAGAAATGGCCAAATGAAATACTCTCTTGTAATATTTCGTCAAAAATAAAGGGTTGAATGTCGAAGTTTCTTAAACATTTTACTTTAAAAAAACAGCATTAACGTGTTTTTAATTATGTTCTTCAATAATGATAATTTAGAGGCACGTGGGAAAGAACGAAGAGCAAACCAGTCATAGGTTTGCGAATTATGCGAATGCTCTCCGCTGTGCGGGTGACGTGGCCACGAAAGCTGTGATGCCGATGCCACCCGCGCACCCGACACCATCTCCCCGCTACCTGCTATTTGCCTTTAATATAAATTTCTCATTTGCTGGAATTACATATTTTGGTCCTTTAGAGTTGTAATTAACATATACAGAATATATATGTGACAACTTCATTACAAAAATATGCAATATAATGTTCTTTTCTTTCATAGTTCTAAATTTCTCCACCCCGTAGAACCGATTCCAACAACCTTACAGCAGATTTTCAACTGCCCGCAGTCTAGGCTTCCGCGAGAAGGCAAGGAAATTTCATAGGATACTCCAAAGCATATTTCATTATTTTATTGTATCCACAAAATAGAGGGGAAAACAAATCTATTGTCGTAACAGTGTTGGAAATTTTAAAATCGAATGTATGTGTTCTCGGAAAGTTTGAGAACATAAAGAAGATCCTGTAGAATAAATATTTTTTTCTCTTAACCAGGAAATATATTAATGGGATAAATTTAGCTTGTTTTACGTAAGTAATTTCCTCAATACTTTCTTCTTTAAAGGAATACGTTATCTGGGGAATAAATAAAATAAATCACAAATTCAGTTGTTTTGGCTGAAAGAAACACGAAAAATTTGAAACTAAAGATTCTCGATTGTTAAAATCCAATGTTTTTAATAATCTGACAATCTGACGCACGCTTGCAAATTCTGAAAATTATGAAATTGAATTTACAAATGAGGGGTACTACTTACATGCCACATTCGCCTGAGGATATCCCAACAACTTAATATTTTTTTAACTTAAAATCCCCGAAAGACTTCAGCCAAACGCGTAGTTAAATAAAAAATTAAGCTGATATGAATTATTCATCATTCAAGATTACTAGCATAAACTAACGCGAAGAAATTTAACATGAATCAAATTTAAATTCTAAAAACGAAACTTAACTGACGAATACTATATTGAGGGAATAATTGAGCTATAAAAGTACAAGGGATGTATCATACACCGTGAAGTGTATTGTCAATATATTATTTCAATATCAGTCGACCATCCAAGGTGTCTTAACACGAATTAAATTATTTAGAAAAGTTATGAGGACTGCGGCAAAAAAAGGTTTAATTTACAATGTCCAACATCGCCTTCATCGTAGACAATTTTAACCAGACCAAAAATTTCAAGATATTATTGCGTGTGTCAGTCGCACCCAAACATTCGAAATAAAAAAAGAGAATTGTTTTGAGAATAGAATGAGTTATAATGAAAATTATCGAAAGAACTAATATTATGGAAATAACAGATCAACAAGAAAACAACATAATAACATTCTCTCCCGAATAATTATATTTTAGTTTATCGCAAATGAGGTACTTACAAATTTTCCATAATAGTAACAGTAATAACTATAATTTTTAATTATTAGACATTAATTGGCTTTGCTTCTTTCTGCGTGAATAACGATTATTCACTTCAGCATACTTCTTTTAATTTGATTTGATTTGTAAAAACCCTCCCAGAGAAGATTTGCAATTAATGTGCAACACAATAACACACAACTTCCGCGATAAATAAGAAATTCAACCCCAAGTCGAAGAGCAGCAGCATTTCATCATTTACTCTCTAGTTCCATACAATAGCTTATCATTTACCACATCGACAAAGAAGAAAAAGCTGAAATAACTATATATTATCGTAAGAACCGACGATCATTTTATTATTTTAATTAAATTGTTAGCAAGGTGATGTATACAAATTGACGCATTTCAATACGCGTAAATTATATTAGCAGTGAAATAAAATTTACAGTGGAGAATTACTGTTTCATTTCACTAGAGAATAAAAACCTAGTTTTTATTGTCAGGAGTAACAAAATAAATGATAGCTTACATAGATATATTGGATAAACTAGAAAATGTTAGCAGTTATTTGAAAAAAAATTCTTTGTATATGCGAGCAGTCCTTCAGACAATTTAGACAATCAAAAAAATTGAACGAGTTGGATTGGATAAAGTAAAAAAATCGTATGGAAAAAACACGTATGTAATTTTTTTTAAATTCGTGAGCGTTCTTTTCCAACAAACGAAAAAAATAAAGCTTTGAAGGAATGCATCTCCGAATCGTGCAGAAACGAGCCACAAGCAGGGCCGCCGCGACTTGTCCCGAAGGCGCAGGAGCGCCACTCACCGAGAGAACGAGAGAGGAGCAAGTGGACACGAGCGGGCCTGGGGGCGGCGGCGGCGGCGGCGGCTGCGGGGGCTGCTGCGACGACGGGGTGGCGGCGACGGCGGCGGCGGCGACGGCGAGACTCAGTGGCGGCGGCGGCCGGCGGCGCGCTTATATCGGGACTCGAACGGTGGCGCCCTGCCTCCCTCCACGGGGGCCGGGAAAGCGCCGGCCAATGGCAAGCTTCGTGCAGGCGCTCATGCGCCGCCCCCGCCCACGCCCCCGCCCACGCCCACCGGCCTCCGCCTCCACCTGCGCGCCCACGGCCTGCAGCCCCCCACCGCAACCGACCACCGGCCCTTCGCTTCCAGCCATCCGCCCTCGCCCTCACCCTCGCCCTCCGCCCCTTCCTCTTTGCGCCCTCCTTCTGCCGCTGCCGGCAGGTTTTCTCATTCTTACTTCCTCCAAAAGCATCACCGATATCATTTTCCTAGCTTGCGTTCAGCAAATAGTTATTTATGCACCTAACACCTGTGTGATAATGGCTCTAATGGTCATTAGAACCAGTTAACGCCCGTCGTACAAACGTGATTTTTTACGTAATTTTAATGCTTCGGACTGACTTATTTACTCATTAACTAGTTTTCTACTTGACTCGGTTTCTCTTTTCATATTTCCTTCCCATATAATTCCCTATCATAAATTTCCTTTCACAATTTCCCCCATAAGAGAAAATGTAGCACCATTGAACTGTTTCAATATTTCCCTCGTACCACGATCGTCTCGACTCAGGAAAGTTATGCAGTGTATCTTCATCTCCGTATCGAAGGCAATAACAAGGAATACCGTATCAGCAAAAAAAGCGATATACTTATCTGCGTAGCACTTCCATTGAGTAACATTCTGTTGCGGAACCATTTCGAGAAAATTAAGCATTTGTATTTTTACCATGTGTCTAATTACTTACAACTAATATTTAGATTTAAAGTAGATTAGAAATATTATTATGCGACACAAACAAAAAGCGAATCAACAATTTTACTACAAATAAAGATCTTTTACACGACGCAAGAGTTATTTTCAAGTTTGATTGAAGAATTGGTTATTTACTTGTTATTTTATTTGAATTGAATCATTACGTTTGATAATTTTGAACAGTTTTTCCCACATAAATATGTTTTAATTCTTAAAAGCTACTCACATTTCTAGTTCACTTCCCGCTCCCCGAAACATACAAGTGTTTCCTTGATGCATCTTTCACTGGGCTAAAGAGTCCTTACTTTGCTCGTTCTTCTTTACCCCTCGTAAGGACCTTTTCAGGAACAGGCCCATTTCACCCGAACTGCAGCTGAGCCACGGATAAGGTTCGCACCAATTAGAAGCGAGACGAACACCGTACACCGTGATCTCCGCTCGTGCACAGACTACCGCCGACTACCAGACCCGAGTGCCGGCCTGCGTTTGCCCACTTGTTGCCTGCCTGTTCCCTCGGATCGTTCGCTCGGCCCCGTGCTCAACCACCCGCTGCCCCCACCCTACCGCGCTCACTGGCCGGCAGAGAAAGAGTCAAGGATGACCAATCGCAGAATCGTCGTATCACCACCTTTGCTATTTATTGTTTTGTAATTAATATCTGTCTACTAGCAAACATTTATTTGGATCTACTAAGTCCTTCACTGTTAAATTTTGTTCAGAGATAACAGCAGAAATGGTTGGCAAATTGCAGCGCTCCACTATTATTCCTTCCATTTATTGCCATCCTCGTCATCGGAGAGAGGCGCAAATACAGGAAAAGAAGACGAAGAATATGATATAGAATATCATTGAAATAACAAAATGAAAGTGAATGAATTATAGTGACAATAAATATGGTGTGGGGAATAGTTATAGAACAACACTGTTTCTAGAAGCCACTTCGAAAACACCTCTCTGCTTTGAAACCTCTCTGTCTACCTATTTCATGAGGATTTACGAGGATTCGAAATTAGTCATCGGGGGAGGGGTGAATGACACAATCTCATCACTGAGACAAGAGCTGTCCAGTATGATTCGAATTCACGTCTGATCTTTTTCGTGCCTTTCAAGATCTGTAGCAGTTTTGCCTGACTCGTATTTTACTTAATGGGACATAGTTTGAAGAAAATATATCAAATGATTTATATTAAAAAATCATTCACTGATTTATTCCAAAAATATGTTAGTGTATAAGTGAATTGATAAGTATTCCCACATACCTTTTTTAAATACGATGTATATTTCAATAAGAAGTATAATTCATAGTCTGATATGAAACGAAATTTTACTTATTCCTAGAAATTTTTGTATTGTGAATAATGTCCTAGATATTAAATGTCAGAGTTAATTTTCAAAATAAAAGGTCATCTGCAACCCCCAGATTTTTAATCGATTAAAATACATACAGCAAATATTTGAGCAGCCGAAGAAGCTTTATCAAGAAGAAAGTTTTCAAAAACACAGCAATGTACTTATCATCGTTGGTTAAGAAACTAATACGTTTCTTGGTATACACTGTACAACAATGCAGGCACCAAGACATTTCCCCATTCAAATCCACATCCGTTACTTGGAGAGAGGCATGAAAGGCGCCAGGTGTGTAGAAGCACTACGCCACATGAACAGTAAAACCACTTATCATTCTATTTATGCCCTAGAAATTCCACTATATTGGTGCTATTCATCACCCGTGGATGTGGTATCGCAATACGCTCGCAGGAACACTGGGATTATTCCAGAAACACAAGAACTTTGGGCCACTTGATGGGAGAGCACAGGCGGCGCACGGCGGCCCGTGATACACGACCGTTGAACTGGTTGCATAACCAGCATCTAGGCAAATGTGTAGAGTTTGCAGAATACTTTTTGGGGAGTAGATTTGGGAAAGCTCATTTTTAGATAAGAAGAATATTCTGCTTCAAAAAAACGTTATAAAGTAAAAAGATAATTAGTTAAAAGTTTGTCAAGAAACTTAAGAGCAATAAATCACATTTGCGCTAAATCTCATCTTTGAGTACATTTGTTCAAAGATTGGCATCATTTAACTCTTATTTATTTCATATTCACTGAATAATCACAACACATAATTCGTTCATAAAACTACACAATGTCGCAACAATAAATGAGTTTTACAACAGAGTTAAGAAATCGGATGAGCTTTAGAGTTTCAAGTTATACTTTGGATTTAAACTTATTTTATGTCGCCATTTTCTTAATTTATTATTGCAATGAAAAAAATGTGTTAATTTTGCATTGTTATTAAATAATGTGGCGTATATTTTGCCTGAATATCACAAAATATTGTGGTACATTTTGTTTTTATCAAATTAAACAGGAAAATATTATTTTTGGAGTATGTGATTGTAAGGTGTATTCTTAGACAATGAATCTATTATGATCAAAATCTCAATTTCATTAATTATGTAGGTTACAACATTTTGCAATTTCATGAGCAAATTCTTCTCTGAAAAAATAGATTGTTCTTGTCGAAAATATAATACAAAAATCTGGTGAGTTATGACGCAGACAATAACGCCTCAAATAATGACATTTAAAAAATAAATTATAAATGTGTTGTGATACTTAAATACAAGTTTAAACAATAATGAAAATTATAGAAACTACAATAAATTACGTCAATACTTTAAAATTTCAATATCTGCATTTTGGAGCCACTCTCATGGTAACGTATATCGTCATATTCATCCGGGATCACGACTTTACATTTCCTTTCGATTTCAGTGATAAGAACAGGACAAGTACAAATCTGATAAACACTGTTAGAAGTAATTTCCTCAAAGTTAGTTGCAAAAGACGTAGTGTTAAATGTCACACAAATACCTTAGTGCGGTCACCGTGACCATGACAAAATTTTATTCGACTAAATAAAAACTTCACGAACTAGCGACCGCCGATCACAATATGGATAGCTTCCAATAGTCTTACAGTAAGGTATGAGTGTTACATTAAAATCCTTTATATTTCGGCTTAAAAAGGATGATTTCCAAATTGCTCCGGTTGTTAAGGATATTAAGGATATATTTATGTAAGGAATTCAAGTAATGAGAGAGTCACAATCAACAACCTGATACGTATTAGACGTAAAGAATTTGTAAATAAACAGGATATGATTTTTTTACCTGAAAGTCTTTCACATTAAAGAGATTTCAATGCATAGTAATTGATTATAAGAATTGGAGCTTGACAAACATAAGGTATTTCCTAAAATACCATTTGGCAACTACTTTTAAAATAATGCACGTGGTAAATTCTGTTCTTAATTTTGCATTCTGAAACGTTTGGCTGTAGTGTCTTTATCGTAGATTAACATTCATAATATCAACAGTAATGAAATCCTACAATTCAAGAATAATTAAGTAAAACAAATAAATGAAAGACATTTAATTTTTCCGTGTTTAAAGCAATATCAATTGTCAAACTGTCAAAATGGAGGAGTTTCGAAGTAATTTTCCACAAAAGGAGCGCATCGCGTAAATTAATTCTACACTTTACACGTCAATCACGAAATATCGTTCCATATATCTTTCAATTTTTGAAATTACATATGAATCTGTAGCTGTATTGTGACAAACTGACAGAAGCAATTAAAACAATAGTAAACAATTCAATAAAGCAGTAAATGAAGGTGGTAATTACGTTGAAGAAGTGGTGAGGTACAAATTTAAGTGAAAAAAGTAAAAAAGATAACTCTCGTTTTTTAAGATCCCTTCCCTCATCTCCTCTCTTCCTCTTCCTCTTATCCTCATGTCCTCTCTCCCTCGCTCCTTCATCTCCTCTCTGACTTCCTTATTTCCTCTTTCTCTCCCTCTCTCCCTCACTATTTTCTCTCCCTCCATATCTCTCCTATTCTCTCCATCTCTGACCTCCTTTCCCCTTCACTCTCTATCTCTCCCTCTCTCCCCCTCTCTCGCTATCCCTCCCTCACTCTCTCTTTCCCACTCTTTCCATCCCTCTCCCTCCCTCTCTCTTCTCCTTCTTCTTTCCGTCCCTCTCTACTCTCCTCCCTCATTCCCTCTCTTCCACGTTCTCATATCTCTCTCTTTGTCTCTATATTAATGTAAATGAACACCCATACAATGTACTCATACATCGCTCTGTCAGTATCAATGTATCCACCTCTGTCTCTCCCCCTCTCTTAAAGTATCTCTCTCATTCTCTCTCTCCCTCTGTGTGTGTATTTATATACACATATTATTCTTTCTGGGTATCTACCTGCATTTTTAGTCAAAACATACAGAATACAGAACTTTCTGAGTTTCTTCTATCAACTACTAACCAAACTGTAATTTAGTGCAATTTATTTTCCTAAAATCCAAATTGACACAAATTGGAGAATCAATGTTCGCATATAATTTAAAGGATGACCCGTTGGATAGCGTGCGCGCTTTCCACCGCGCTGGGTTCCATTCCCGGTTGGGGCAAAAATTAACTGTGCGCTTTCCTTGCGATGTCCCAGTATCTGTTGCTGAGTGACGACGATCAGAAAGCTCACGTCTCAGGTTGAGAAGACCAGAAATGCGGCGTAAGGATGGCTATGTGCTAATCACACGTACTCCTTAACCCGTGGCCGCAAGGCCGAGACGCCTCTGGTAGACCGTAGCTCGTAAAGAGCTGTTGTGCCAACATACATTGTACATATATACATGTAATTCAAGGACGGATGACTCGCTAAATACGAACGAACATCAAAATCACAGAAATATAATAGATTGTTAATTTTTCTGTGCTTTGTAGGATAATAGTTCAAGATCGTTATATTTTAATGTAAAGATTCATAGAAACACTTTAAAGTTTCCAAGCACTCATTTTCTGGAAATGAAGGTTGAAAAAATTGATCCAAAGCATTTTGCAAAGCTGTGATGTGTTGTTGACAATTTGGCACCAACAGCTGTAGCAGAAATTTCAAAGTTTTATTAAGCATTCACGAAAAAATATGATTCCGTGATTTTTATAAAATTTACTTCTAAACACACTAATAATGAACCATGCAAGAATTGATTGATTGATTTTTTCGTGTTTCCGGAGCTGCTGTGGTCATTAGTTCTGTAAGTGTTGTGCATGCTTTTATCACGGGAGATGGCAGCGTTCTTTCCCCGCTGTAAAATGAGGCCTACACGTCCACTTGGGGGGATGATTTCCTCCTTCATGTACCTCTCACCCACGGGGCATCACGCAAGCTGCGACTAGCACTAATTCCCTTCTCTCCCGACACATGTGATAGTGTAGTGTATATTAGCTAAGAGTAAGTAAGGGGAGATGATAGAACAAGGAAGAGGAAAGAAAAGTCGTGCGAGTTCCATAGCTGGTCTGTTAGGGTACTACTCTTGCATTCACCTAGTTGATCGAAGAAAACACAGGAAACTACCGATCAGAGCACCCGGTCACTAGGTTTCACCCCCATGCAGTGGTTGAATTTGACCTAGTGATGCGCATGGTTGAGCCTTTGATGTAGCTAGAATCGAAAATCCTGTAACTGTCGGGACTCACATCCTAGAATCTCCCGATCAGAGCCATTGTAGTGCTATTAGTTGATGCCCTGAGCCACCATAGCCGATACCATGCGAGAAAATGATTGGCTTGTATATGACTCGAATATTATGTTCAGGAATCATATTAATTAATTGTAAATGTTCAAATCACAAAAAGATAAGTTAAAAAATTACACTCTTTTTGTTGTCGTAGAGGAGGCACGAGAAAATAGTTAAATTCTCTATCAGTAGTTACTTCATAAATACAAAACTTATCCTTCTAATGAGAAATGTTCCAAGCGCTTAATGAAGTCTGTGATCTGGAATAGCCTTGTCAAAACACCTTCAAATGTAACTAATAAGAAGCTTTCCTGCGCCGTGTGGCACGAATAGCTCTAAACAGACAAATTCAAACATCCACAGAAGCCAATTATCCGCTCAATGAACATAACTTTGCTGTAAGAGTTACTTCCTCGCGCGAGAAATTGCTTTTCTAACTAATCATTTACATCTGATTTCACATCTTCATCAACTCAGTGTTTACAGGAGAAGCGGTTAAAACGACCTCAAATTTCGTATAAATGGACACAATTCTCAATTGACGCAGTTGCCTACCGCGATCGTTCAGACTCAACAAAGTATAATAAATTCATTTATAAAGTATGAATTCTAACGGGAGTGGTTCGAAAACTCCACACTTTTTAAACATTTGTTTTAAAACTGAAAATTGCTTCATAGTAGAACCTACCATTGAACGGCCAGATCCAGGACGTTACGGCATTGTCGCCATTATAGACGCGCACTGTGCGAGAAAAAACATACCAATATCTGTTCTTCTTTTTTGTAATTCCGGGTGCGTGAACTGCTAATGTCATTAGTCCTTTAAGGATAGTACATGCTTTTCTCGGGAGGTGGTGGTGATCATAACCTGCTAGACGGTGAAATCCGACGCTGACCTACTGACTGTATCTGGTGCCAGTTTTCCGGCATGTGTAGTAGTGTAGTGCATGTTAGTGGATGTGTAAGTAAAGGATGAAGATAGGACAAGGAAGAGGAAGAAAAAATCGCGCGAGGTCAGTGGCCCGTTTCTCGTACTTCGGTTTTTCTTTCTTGGCGCACGGAGGTGTGTCAATAAAATGGAATATCTCACGGTATTTTGCACCGTTCTCGGTTGTGCCGCTAGGAGTCGCATGATCGCGATTGTATTGGGCAGTGCTGGCGATCATGCGACTCGTGGCGGCACAACGGAACGACGCAAAATACGTGAAACATTCTCTTTTATTATTGACACACCCCCGTGCGCCAAGAAAAAAAAACGAAGTATAGGGTACTGCTCCGGCATTTGCCTGGTGTTGATCGGAGAAATAACGGAAAACTACCAATCAGAACAGGCGGCCGCTAGAATTTTCCTCCAGACAGTGGCAGAACTCGGCCTAGCTATTTAGCTAGTGTCAAAAATCCTGCCACCGTTGAGACTCGAATCTACCACCTCCTGTCAGAGGCACTGTAGTAACATCGGCTGATACCATAACCCACCCCTCCCGGTCTAATATTGGTAAGTGGTGAACCTTGTTGGAAGTGTAGAGTTGAATTACGCATAAAATCAGTCACTTCAATTTATCATGAAAGAAAATATCTGTCATAATTCCACAATTTCATTTAATTTAAAAAATAGGTTTTTTGCGCTTTTCTGATCACCTTTGCAACACTAGAGTGACTAGTATACATCATAATCACCAGCATGAAGACACCTAAAAGAACTAAATCCCGAAAGAATAAAAAAAGTTCAAAAATGACTATTATTTGCTGAATAATGCCTAAGAAACAAATTGAGACTCATCAGTCCCCGACTGTTCCCCTTTTGTTACCGTTCATTTCTCTATATCTCTTCCATGTATTCTTCACCGGTACTTCGACATCTACCCTCATGCCCAACATTTCCCCACCCGCCCTTTCGTTTCCCACTAGAACTCTCCTGTCCCAAGAGGATCTGCGAATATGTAATCTGGTTGACTGCAACTTGTTTACGATAAAATGTCTGATAATAAAATGTCTGACCATAAAATGTCCGCCTGTGAACAACGCTAGCGGCCATAAGCAGTATTTTCACTAAAATTGATATTCCCTGATCGATCAGGCGGATGTCACTGTCCCTTGAATTTTATTTTTTTTTTATTTTAAGGGTTTCTTTGCATGATGAAGCGTCAAGGTCATTTTCAAAACTTTTTATCTCAAAATAGCTCCATTGTTACTTTGATTTTTTTCTGTCTATAGTAAAATATGCTTATAAAAATGACGCGGGTGGATTTTCGTTGAACTCTCTGAATTTTCGAAAATTACAAAAGTTAAAATTAAAGCGAGAAAATGTGTTATTGTATCAACACTAGTTTTTATGAGGTCGTGTAGAGAATTATTGTTCAAATGAAAGTATTGGTGCTATTTTGTCAGTGATGCCCAGCTGGAATGGCCATACCGATTAATACCAAAAACTCGAATGACAGCAAAACATCTCTCTGTCCGTCTGTTCATCTATCTGTCCGTATGTCAACAACGCTAAGCTAAACCATTCAAGCGATTTTCTCCAAAATTGATGCACGAATCGATCTCGCTGATATCGCGGCCCCTTAAGTTTGAAACCGAAATTTTAATTTCTAGATACTTTACATGATGCTCCTGAGACATTTTCCAACTTTTCAAAAAAATGACTCTATAGTTTTTCATTAATTCATTGATTTGAATTAAGTTATTTTGTGGTTGAATAGTGTGAAGGACCTTTAAGAGAATGGTACAAGACTCATGACTCATGTTGAAAACCCTCATTTTTCGAAAATTGCAAAAGTTCACATTTTTTCGGCGTCTTCCTTCAACTAAAATATTAAAGATAGAGATTTTTCCCTTAATAAAATCTGTTCCTTAAAGATAGATTTTGAAATAAGATGGTGTACAATTTTTCAAAAATTTTAATACTATTCGCGAAATTTTGCGTGAATGTATGGGCGACAAAATACGAGCTGTTTTAGCACCACTAGTTGTTAGTTGTGATAAGAATAGAGACAGGAGTATGGCTTACTCTCTTGTTAGCAATACTAAAAAATCAAATCTGTATTTTTTTTTCGATATAGATAACTTTTCTATAACTCTGGAGAGAAAATATCCACTTATCCAATGTTGCAAATTCTTTTTTGGTACATTTTTTCATCATTCAAATACGTATTATTTAAGGGTCAGGGAAAGATTCTGAATCTCAAGAAACCATACGTAGATTGAACTTCTCTATACGTCACATACATTTTTACCGTTCTTTGACATAAATAAATGAAATCATTGGCCCGCGTATAAGTGCTGGGCATGGCAAGATAAATGGACAGCCGATTTGAGCAGCCATGGTCTAGGTATCCTCAATTCAATTATGTTTCATTTTACGCGGCGAGAAAGTAGGTATGAAAGTAGTGATGAAATAGGCAATTTGAATTTAGCCCAAAGACCTTTTGATCAGGCTTGAGGATCTTCCACACGCAATAAATCTAAAACATGCGACAATCGGCTTTACCCCCACCCCAAGAAACGCGTACGAAGAATTTTTTGCCTTTAAAAACCCACGACTATTAACATGAATCCACGGCTTTGAGAAAAATCCACGGTTGAAGTTGCATTAGAAGAGAACACTGTAATATAAAAATGTAATGAAATAAATTAAATAATACGTACATTACATTCCCAAAATAAAAACTATCATTCCATGTTCGTGTTTAATCAAAGGAAGTTCTATAATGTGAACTTCAGATAATACAAAAATCAATAAAAAAATATGTATCAATAGCATCCTTTTTTATAATTTTGAAGTTTACCAAAACAATATTGAACTAAAATTGCATTACACTCACGCACGGAACGTATTGTACATTCAAATATTGTCCTCACTTGTCATCTGATAGCAATACCCTGCGGGCCATGTTTGTGTCAGAGACAGTGATGTTCGAATTAGATATGTTTTAAATCCTCGGCAACACACACAACCGTTATACTTTGCAACATCTTATTGTCATGACACTATCTTGGCCTACAATTAAAACTTTTTATGTCACTTACGATTCTGTACTTTTTCTTTGATATTTCTTTTGGCCTTCTCCTAGTACACACACGTATTCATTCGTCCTCTTTGTGCGTTTGCGTATTCACCAGAGCTAGTACCCACGCATCGAAAGGCCAGAGAATAATAGATGACATCGATATCGACATTACAGGGCAGACTGCTCTTTATTCCATGAAACAAACTGAGTGCTCAAGCGTGACCCAAGAGAAAGCATTGGACCTCACCTTCGAAACGGAGCCGCATGCGGCAAAGACATCTCCGACGGTCACAACAGTGGGCCGGATGACAAAGGATGGTACACGAAACGCGGAACTGCAATGTATGTGAAACAATGGTCGAAAATGGCCGTGTCTTGAAAATAGGAATCTTATTTTTAATAGTAGCGAAGATGTTCAATGTTGAATGGTTTGCTCAGATTTGAGTATAGATGAGGGAGGAAACATATCTTTACATTCTCCCCTTTCAGGGCCAGTGGCTCCTGTTTACAGTGATGGGTTTGACTCCGCCTTTCACTGAAGGGAGGGAAATGAGGCGATGAATTGTGAATGACGATGAAAGCTGAATGATTATGATTGGTATGATGGTTTTGATGCGAAGGGTGGTGATATGAGAATGTTAACCCCGCCCAATGACATGATGAAAAAAATGCCTTACATGTGTCTCAGACCCGCAGGATTGTATAGTTGCATGATGATCGAAGCTCGGGCATAAATAAGGCCGGTGGTGATGATCTAGGTCAGAGCTTTCCAATTGCGGCACGCCGGAACCTTTTGTGCAACCCGCGCAATATTTTATGCTTTGAAATATTGTTTTCTACCAACCAAATACAATACAACCGCTCAACTCATATTAATTTTATTTAATGATGTATTAATTTTCTCGTTCTATGTACATTAATCATTAAGTATGTTGAATAAAAGTCGTATCTAATATATATATATATATATATATATATATATATATATATATATATATAATTTGTTTCAGTATACTCTCAGTAGTTAGGGTAAACACCATCTTAAATTACGATGCGGCCCGCGGCTTAAATAAAATTTAATATGTGGCTCATAAGCCCTTCTAAGTTGGACAGCCGTGATCTAGGTGGTGAAAATGAAGAGGTGAGTGCCGTGTGGTGATAGATGAGGATGAGTTTGCAAATCGAATATTACATTGTTATATATGTCCGTGACCGGGGTAAGCCAATGTCAGCGGAAACCGGAGAGGCGGCTACAGAACGCGAGGGCGGCGACGGCGGCGGCAGAAGAGGCTAAGCGGCTACTTTTGTATTTCTTGACGATCGCTTCCAGAAGTGCTCTTGACCTATCTCCTTGCTGTGGTAATATGACCGTTCGCCTCCCATTTTTGTACCGTTGACGCACTAGTAAGCGCAGAAAGGAGCCCAAAACCAAATATTATTCACAAACACACGTCACATTATAAATTTTCGCAGTTCAATAAAAGAGGGAATTGATAGATGCAGTGTGAGAACATACAAAGAGGAAGCTACAACTCTCCAAATAGAAAGCCTTGGGGAGAAAAACAGAACAGTGGAAAGGGGAAGGATAAATTGGTGAAAATTTAGAGATATAATTATCGCAATTATGTTTTTTATAGAATCTCTGTACGTTGAAAAGTAACTTGTATTTTGTAGAACCTAGAAATGAAAGAGACATATTAAAGAGGCATATGAAGTTACATTGCAAATAATTTAGTTTATCGCAACTATTGCGAACTCATTGGTTAACATGAGAAACGTAAAAAAATGCTTTTAGGAAATGAAAAACCTTAGATAGTACGTAGAAAATCGATTAGAACAATTCACGTATAAATCTTGTTTTTCTTTAAAATTAGAAAGAGGACAATACATATATGTATTCTCAATATATTGTTTTATTATATATACATATATACACACATATATTGTAAATATAATGCCAATGATTGTATTCGTCGGTTAAGTTTCACTTTTCTACCAAATCACGTTCTCAAATACCTGTCAAAAATAGATTTAATTCTGTTTGTTTGGGTGAAATCTCGTTCGATTACTAAAATGTCCCGTGTTCGGGCAAAATTAGAAACCCAAGGACTCCAAAAACGGACTTTCATAACACGTGAAATATCCAGTCACATTGTGTCTTGTTTGAACTCAACACATTCATGACTACTTTGGGTGGATCATTAATATAAAATTACCTATAAAATGAAGAAATATACACTATTGTGTAGACCTATTCTTAAATCAGTACAATATTTCATTAAAATAGCAATATATTCAACAAATGGCTTCTTCGTATATTTATGTAATGTATATATCTTCATTGTAAGGGAAGAAACACTTCCAAATTATATGCTTTATTAAAATAATGTGATCCAACAGGTTTTTCAATCTCGTGAATAATTCAAAATATTTTTTCACGAATGGTAGGATAAAATGACCATACTTCTGCATTACTAAGTCAATAATATAATAGATTCTCAATTATGAACTAGATGTGCTACAACAGTCTTGTAATATTGGGAACGGTTAAGTAATTTTATAATACTGCACTTTCTTTCCACTAACACTTCATCCAATTTATTTTAAATAATATTCCACGAAAAGAATATTAATAATAACAGAAATTAAAACTAACAAGAATAATATAATATCAAATGTCATTTTAATGTACAGAATCGAAGGAAACAGTTACTAAAACTATTCTCAATGATGAATTGTGAATACTTGGTTTGTAAACTTCTCTTTGGTTGGTCAAGAACCTATATCATAATAAAATCTGTATCGTAATGAGTATCATTACGCAACTGGTTCCATAGATCAAATGACAGCATTATACAATGGGAATAGAAAAAGTATCAATGTTGACTGTACCATTTTATTAAACGTGGAGAAATTGTAAAATTGTGGTTAAAGCCTCCGTATCGCGTTTCCCCTCTTCCAACAACGCCAACAATTCTAAGAATTTCAAACTGCCCCATCGTGCAGTTGACAATGCATTGCGAACTGACATCTAATCAAACAAAGCACCGGACATACAAATTTGATATTTCAAAGATAGCAAACCTACGCTTAACTACACATGTTTAAAAAAATTTGTAAATCGCAAATTGTACATGAACTATCATAAGGAGTATCTATTTTGGCGACAATCCAACCTACGGTTTAGCTGCTAACATTGTTCAAAGACAGACATCTTACCACAAATCAATTTTTCGGCATCAAGGACCCACCACACGTGGATTCTGACATCACGTGCAAGATGAAGTAATTTACCACAAAAAAGAACAAAATGTATCCATTTTCTAGTTACCAGGACCACCAATAAAAGTTTTTCTGTCGAAAAATAGCCGTTTCCCCTCCGCATTACAATACTCTCTCTATTCTACGTACGTAGAATGCCAGAAAGTAAAAATGAAATGAAACGTATTATAAGCGTTTACCACTGAAACCATTAAGCAAATGTGTTTTATGTGTGTTGACAAAAGAAACAAACACCGAAAATTACTACGCGCAAACGACGAGCACATCGAATCTTTACGTGAATGAACGTATGGAGTAAAAATAACGCATCGATCGTCGAGTAGCAGAAGCGTGAAACAGGTGCACTAACTAGCAACAAGTGGCGCAGCTGGGGGAGGGCTTTAGAAAATAATTTCCGTGGCGATAAGCCGTCCGCGCTGAGAGCGCAATCACCAGATAGCGAAGCGAACACGGCGCGCGGCGCCAGCGCGGCGGAAGCGGAGCGATATATCGATAGCCCGGGCCCGCGCCAGCCACATTTACCACTCAATGCCTCCATCTTTGCTAAACAATTATTAAATACCAATCAGGTTTTTTTTCAAAGAATTGAAATATAATGACAAAACTGATTCAGAGAGATTGTTACTGTTAGTAATGCAATATTTTTCCATGTATTATTCAATTACGTCCCGCGTGATAGCATTGGCGTGAAAAGCAAATAGTAACTTTCTGACTCCGGACACATTATATACCTACGTCATTTGTTTATTCCCAGGAAATTGATAATTCAAACATTCATTCGAAATAACTTTAGTGTGATTTAAGATTTGCCATACAATTGTAGTGAAAATGTTAATTTGTCTAATGTGTAGATCAGAAGGATAATTTTCTCTACTTAAAACAATCCAATAATGAACATTTCTTAAAGGCAAATCACACAAAGTAAATAGTGAAAATTTTAGAATTGGTTTCTCTGATCAACATTGGGCGTTCTCTGATTAACACTAGGCGAATGCCGGAGAAGTACCGTATCAAACGGGCCACGCACAGCGCACTATCTTTCCTTCCACTTCCTTGTTCTTTCCTCTCTCTCCCTCTCTTACACACACTTAAATGCACTTCACACCACACCTGACTGGAGACCAGTCGGGAGCTTGGAGCTTGTCCCGGCTGGGGTGGTGGATCACCCCACAGAGGGAGATACCCGATTGAGGAAAACCCCGCTAACCGACGGTAGGTCGGCGCCGGATCTCGCCATCCAGCCGGGAAAGATCTCCGCCACCTTCCTCGAAAAAAACATAAACTATACTTACAGGACTTATTACCTTAGTAGTTAGCTCTCCCGGAATCATGAATCAATTAATCTTGTAATGTAGCTAAAATGACTTGAGAAATGACTTACCAATAGGTAGGGATATTGAGGACGTTGATAGAAAAGAGTAACCATACAAAGGAAAATATTTTCTCCTTGCCTCTCCTGTAGTGATATTAAAGTACATAATTAAGTGAAACAAATGACGGATAGTTCGCCAGTACTACAAAGGAATACTTTTAATACAATTGAAAATAAGAAATAAATTGAAAAAGTTTGTACCTAAAGTTAGCTTTGAAAATATACAGAGGCACTGAAATTATAGAATACGTCTAATTCAAATTACTTACAATCACTCCATGCGCAACTTAAAAAATAAACAAAAAGAATCGTAAAACCAACCTGTTAATAACTTAAACGGCTGAATTTTGAAGAAACTCTGACGAACGCAGCTTTTATTCGGAATGATGGAAACTCCAGTGTTATCCGGAGACTGAAGAGAAACAGGCGAGTCGAAAACATTCATTTTCAATTTCTGGGCACATCTCCTAAATACGATCACTTCACGCTAGAAATTCACACATGTGAATCTGAGAGTTCCCCTCAACGCAATGTAAAGAATTCAGGATGAACTGCAAAATACTGCGGAAACTAAGAAGTAGCTACTCACGGAGGGAGAACGTTTCCATTAGTGCCTCAAAATTATCGCAGTGAAAACAGTCATAAGTTCAGACCGCATGCGGCTTCCTCTGACTTTCCGGTTAATCAACCACCGAAGTTCTGAATAGAGTTATCGCACAGCGACTTTCCTAAATATTTCACACCACCCAGTTACCTTTGTGTCGAAGCCCCATTCATTGCATTCAAACGAAAGGAAACACATGTAATATATTGTAGTTTTTGGTGAAATTACACAACGTTTTAGGTTTTTAAGTGGAGATTAAAGTTCTCTGTTACGAATTACACGTTTATAAAATATATTTCATGATAAATATAGAACAACACATTTCTAACTAAAAATTTCTATTTATTTTTATCTGAGCCTCTGGAAGATCGCTAAAATGAAAATAGAGATGCTTCACAGGGCATACTATCACGCATTATTTCTAAATTTGTAATTTTGACAAAAACAAAGATTTCAACGAAAATGAGAAAACGATAACCATTATTTTAAGTATATCTTGATCCACCCGTGGAAAAATTAAAGAAAAAAGTTTGCGAATTTTTTTGAAAAAACGTTTTTTACTTTCTCGTAGTACGCAAAAACGGAATACACGTAGTATAGGGAAAGTTATGTAATTTTGCAGAAAAAATGGCCAATTTTCGGCAAAAAAAATAATTGCCGGGCCGTGAAAACGAATAAGTGGATAAAACAAGTTGCTAAATAAGAAAAAAAATCCTCTGTTCGTGGTGTAGTCAAAATCCATGATTTGTTGCTTTTTATACAAAAATCGATTGACGGCATTCCGTCGTCTGTCCGTCTGTCCGTCTGTGGTCAACGCTAGCGCCTAAACCGTTCGGTCGATTTTCTTCAAAATTGATATTCCCCAGTCGATCTGATTCTAGTCGAAGCTTGTGATTTTGAGAAAGATTCTTTAAATTTGGGGTACTATATGAAGCCCCCCGGGATTTTCAAATTTCTCAAAAACGGCTCCAAATTTTTTCTTTAAATATCTTGTATGAATGAGGAAAATACACTTTTAACATGCATAGGTGATTTCACGTACAGCTCTGAATTTTCGAAATTGTGAAAGTTTGAATTTTTTTCGGCGTCTTTTCCAACTACAAAATTGAAGATAGAGATTTTTCTTCAAATAAATTTGTTCTGCATTTGAGTTCTTTAATAAAGGTCATGTAAATGTTTTTCACAATTTTGGTAGTTTTCGTGCAATATTGCGTGCAATATGTGCAATTTTAAAAAATTACAAAACAAATTTTCTCAAAACGGCTCCAAATTTTTCTTTAAACTTTTGGTAGGGATAGTGGTAAATGTACTCTATCAATGACATAAAGCCATTTTCTATTGGTTGGTTTTTTCAAAAATTACAAAAATGTAATTTTTTTACTTGTCTCTCACGTCGTTAAATTTACATTATCGGCGATTTTTTTACATTATTATATTTACGAATATATATGCTTTAAAATAATGTCAAGTAAAGTTTCTCGAAAACACTACCGTTTTCTGTGAAAAGTAGCTCAAATTTCGGCATTTCAGAAATGCTCAAACGTCATTTTCTCGTATATGGCTGCAATTTTTTTCTTGAAAGTTTTGTAACGGATAGTGCTAATTACACTCATTAGTATAGCGTGAAGTTATTTTGAGTTTTTTTTGTTTTTTTCAAAAATTATATAAATGTAATTTTTGAAAGATCTCTCACATCTTTAATATGCACATTATCCGCAATTTGTAAAGATGATTATATTTGTGAGTGTAAGTGCTACAAATAACTTCAAATAAACTATTTTGAAAATTCAAAAATTTTCTGTGAAAATGAGCTTCAATTTCGCATTTTTAGTAGTGCTAAACGCCATTTCTCTTAAACGGCACATAATTTTTAAAAGAAAATTGCCATTTACGGCTAGGTTTTTGTGTTCTTTAATATTCTAAAATTAATGTTTCTGTTCTACCAATAGGAAACCGAAAATTAAGAAAATGACAAAAAAATGTACTTTTGGCGATGATAGATGGTAGCTGGCAAGAAAGAGTATGTGGCAATTCCGAATATTGACAAATAAATAAATAAAAAAATACGGTCATGCTTATTTTTTCAAAATACGAGTAGCTTTTCTTTAATTTTGTGACAAACGTAATAGGCCGCTGTAAATTTACTGCGCTTCGGACAGCTGGATGCGTCGTAAATTAGAATGTGCAATTTTGTATATTATTTCTTTCTTCGTTTCTTACATTCGAACTTTGTTATAGACTTACACATAATATTTTACAAATTGTTTATTTGAAATATTTGAAATAAGTAAAAAGAATTAATAGCTCTCAGAATAGCGACAATGCAGGGTCTGCTACAATGGAATTCACTTTGCGCTCGCGATATCTGTGAATTAGTGTCATTGTTGTGACCTAAAGCTGTATGAAAAGAGTTATATTGTCTAATTATGTTGTATTTGCAGGCAAATATTAGTTTGCACCAAATGCTGTACCATTTGTAGTGAGTAGAGAATTTGTTGCATGGTTTTTAAAATACTCTTCCCTAATCATGGCCCAATGGAAGGCATTTCTATATTTCCAGGGTATCAGGCTTCTATTTCCAATACAGGGTTACAAACTTTTGCATTCTATTTTTGTGAAGTTGTAGAATTCACATAAATCTGACAACACTGCAATGGAAATAGTGAGTTCCAAGCGAAGATGTTAGTAGCGCATAAAGTGCAATATTACAGTACTACTTAGCTGTTTCCTCTAATACGGGAAAGTAAGTGCTGTTGTAGCACCACTAGTTTAATCTGCAGTAATTTCAAGCAAAAATTACGCAAAAACCACACTTTTTTTAAATAATTGCATATGGCATTTTTTCAATCTAATTTGTAGAACAGATTTTATTTAAGGCGAAAAACTTTATTGTCAATATTATACTAGTGCAATGTTAACTGTTTCGCAATTTCGAAACTATGACCCGCATCCATTTTTTACCATCCTTTAATGCATACGAGAAGAAAATTTAAAGAAAAAGTTGCTCCGTTTTTTAGAAAAAAATTGCCTACATTTCACGCAAAATTTCGCGAAAACTACTCATATTTAAAAAATTGATCATGATCTTATTTCAAGATCTATCTCTACAGAACATATTTCATTCATAATTCATCTTAACTTCATTAACATCTTAGGTGCTGTGGAGCGTTATTACAATTGTTAAATGTTAATTATTTAAACTCTAAAAGTATTTCTGCTAGCACCAGCAAACAATGCAGACAGAGGGAGCACCAAAGTGTATTAGAAATAATGTTTGGGCATCCAAATTGTGTGATTTTGTCATCTGGCGAAACCAAAAAGCCGTTGCATTAGCAACACCAGAGAAGCAAGGAATCTCTCAAGGAAACGTAAAGGATAATATCCGCTGCTTCCTGCGCTATAATATGCACTAGAAGAAACTAAGGAATTATATGTCAAAAGCAAAATGGATGTCACAATAAATGCGTTTTCGATTAACAATATTTTACTTTTATGGGAGTCTCATCGTTTTGATAAAGAGAAAACAGTATTCCAAACATTTTTACTTGAATGTAATACAGCAAAGCGAATCCAAATCCACTTTCCTCTGTTCAAGTTGACTCTATTTAACAAACCATTAGAACTGCGCGTTTTCTTTCCCTTTTAGAGAGTTGTAAGATTTTGTCCGAACCAAAAATAATAAAATAGTTTGAATTGGTTTTCTATCTACTCTGAACTCGTATCTCTTATTTATTATAGATCTAGTAAACTCTAGAAAGTTTTGGATTCGATCTAATCCCCAATATATTTTAAAATATTTTTAGTGCAAGGGTTTGATACATTTTTAAATGTTTAGAAAACGTCAACTTTCGACAGAAAAACTCAAATTGTCGGGCCTGGTAACTGATGAACTGAATTCTAGCTACAGATCTCCTCTAAGGGCAAAGTCTCCCACTCGGTTGATTGATTGATTGGTGATTCCGACGCGTCAACTGCTAACGTCGTTAATCCCGTAAATGTAGTCCATAGTTTCATCTCGAGAAATAGCTGTGATCTTCCCCCGCTGGCTGGCGAGATCCAGCACCGGCCTACGTCGGCTTGAAAGAATTTTCGCCAACCAGGTTCCACCTTCCAGCGGAGCACCGCCCCAACCAGGACAAACTCTAAGCTCCCGACTGGACATGCGTGGCTGTGTAGTGGATGTAAGTGTGAGTAAGTAAGGGGAGAGGAAAATACAAGGAAGAGGAAATAAAGATAGCGCGCGGTCCATGGCCCGTTTGTTAGGGTACTGATCCGGCATTTGACAGGAGTTGATCGGAGAAACCACGAAAAACTACCGATCAGAGCAGAAGGCTAGAATTTCCCTCGAAACAGCAAACTAGCTGCACTTCCAGGCAGCAATCGACCAAATGTAATAAATGCTGGCACCCTCGGAACTTGACCTCCCGGTCAGAGTCCCGCGGATACATCAGTTGATTCCCTGAGCCACCTTTGCCGGTTTCTCATGTGAGGTGAGGTGGGTCTTAGCTCCTAGAGAGCTACTTGCACACGAACCAGTCTTGGAGAGTGGTTTTGACATTGGAGTGCTACAGCAAGAACTAGGAACTAAGACCACTATCTCTATCTAGTATTTGAGTAAACTCGTGTGCGTGCGTGTGGGTGTCTCGGTTCCGTCTCTCACAATTAGACCATTTCCCGTGCCCCAACCAAGACATACGATGCGTTCGATGCGTCTCGGTCTCCTGAAGGTGAACTGATAATTTGGTTTCCGATACGGCCATAATATTCTAAGAAATTTCCAAAAACGTGTTTTTTTTCATGTTTTGGTGCTGACATCTCGGTGCCGGGAATTTTTAAAATATGTACTACAACAAATTTAAAGAAAAACATACCAAAATAACTTTTGAAATCAAGTTCATGAAATCATTGCCTAAGTTCAGGAAAGCCAAAGGTAGAAACTGTGCTCAATAACATAAAATCATTGAAAAATTAAGTGTTTAGTTCGCAACGCTGACAAAAACGTTAAACTGAATAAAGAGAACTGAACCGAAAAAAGAAGAAAAATCAAACAACCGAAGAAAGCTTAAAGCGTCTGCGACGTCACATTCAACTAGTTATATGTACTTCATCACTATTTATTTCATACCTGCTTGTCAATTGAAATTAAAATATTTAATAAATACTACTGAAACAATTACTGAGACAATTTTCTCCATTTCTGTTGTATTTTTGTTTAGTATCTAAAGAAAGAATCTTGAGATGTTCGGTCCAGTTCGTTAACTTTCTTGCCAAATAAGCAATAACGTTATTAAATAACTAAAACAAATGATGACGCGTCAACATTTTATAATATTTCCTTAAACTCCATAAATACCATATAACAAACAATATTAAATTATATTTTCTTATATATATATATATATATATATAATATATAGATGTAGATATATATATATATAGATAGATAGATATATAGATATATATATACATTTCGTAGACAATATAACAAAAGGCCTCATTAGACACAATGAATATTATGCACTTTTTACAACTTTGCACCATACTACATCATTTTTCTCCATCAACGTATGTCGGGGCATGAGACATTAAGGATGAAAAAAAATTTTGAGGGTTATATTTACGAGCGAAAATGTTCAAAAAATTTCATTTCTTCTTTTAAAGGTTGGTTCCACGCCATGGTTGATCATGATCTGAAGAAAGATTATAAATGCAGCCAAGTGTACGCAACAAATCGGATTTGTTCAAAGATAGATGTTCTCCATGTGAACAACAAGAATTCAAGGAAACGTCCTTTCTTTACCTCCCGTTTTCTTCTCCTTCGTCTTAGGTACTGTCATGGACGAGATATTTTTAAAATTTCCATTTCACATGTTGAGCTTCAAAGCGAACAGAATATAGACGAAAGTTCCTACGCATATCAGAGGAAAGTTTGCAACTAAATTAAAACAAATTAAACAAAAATCTCCGGAGAAGAGCGAAAAGAGCAATCAAATCAAAAACGAATTGAACCAACATCTGAATATTGACACATTTTAATTCCTAATCTTTAACAAAATAAATCTTTCGAAAACTTTCTATTTGTATGACACCATTGTATTGTATTGTATTGTATTTGGCTTATTTTTATCGGGTACCCCTTAGCCTTTCGACTCTTTCACTCATCGATTCCAACACTTCAAAGATCCCGCGCTACGAGTTCCGACAGCATCTGAACCGTCCTCCGTCTCATATCCCATTCAGCTATTGACGAAAGGGGACACTTCCCCTCTACGGCTGTCGGAGGCGGCCCGTAGCCCCATCTACTTCAGTCGCTAGTTGGCAGGCTTGTCACAAGTGACAAGTCGTATAAAAACTCCCCGAATTCCTTGGCACTACATATCTTGCACAAGCACCACTTCCATAAAAACACACTTTCGAATAACTTATTATACTTGTCTAAACAATCATAAGGTAGAAAAAAACAAAGTTTTTCGGCAGCACAAATTTCCAAATGTGCAATCAAAATACAAACGAAATATGGGTTTTAATTTTTAGCTTTCCAGCAATAACAAAATAATCTAAATGAGCTTTATAAATGTAAAGTGAGAAAATGTATTGTGAGCAATATTATCACCATGGTCAATAAAACAAGACTCTTTGAAAAGCTAAGACCAATAAGCGAGTGCATTGTTGATATTTTAGATAAACATGATAGAAAAGTATATCCCTACGTTAAACCAAACAATGTTGCGAAAATTCACGCACAATCTTCAGAGATCTTTGAGGAACAGTATCAGTGACACGATCAACGAAATCGCAGTTCATAGTGCATAAAACTGATTAGAAGTTACATTCTTGTTGAAGAGACACATTAGTCGGGATAAAGATCATAAATTCCATACTTTCGACAATTTCTAGCAATAAAAAATAAACAAACTAAAGAAAACTAAAAGAACGACATAAAAAGACATTTAAAAACAAAATCGCTGAAAACTCCATAACAGAAATAATAAGAAAATACTGGATTGATTGATTATTAGTGATTCCGGGCGCGTCAAATTTTGAGGTCATCCCGTAAATGAAGTGCGTGTTTTGTAATCGGGAGGAGGCAGTGGTCTGTGCCCGGTGGATAGGAGATCCAGGACCGACCTATAGTCGACTAGCAGGGTTTTTCCCACCTAGGTATCTCACACCAGCGGGGCACCGCCCCAGCCGGAACAACCTCTAAGTTCCCGTCCGGTCTCCCGGCACGTGTGGAAGTGTAGTGCATCTTAGTGTAAGTGTGTGTGTAAGGGGTGAGGATAGGTCAGGGAATGGGAACTAAAGGTCGCGTGTGGTCCGTGGCCCGTTTGGCTCTTCACTACTCCGACATTCGCCTGGTATTGATCGGAGAAACTTTGAAAAACTACCAATCAGAGCAGCCGGCCGGTAGAATTCTCCTCCAGTCAGCGACTGAATTCGACCCAGCTGACAAGCTAGTGCCGAAAATCCTGCCGCCGTGCCGTCGGGACTCGAACCTAGGACTTCCTGATCAGAGGCACTGCGGTGCACTGAGCCACCTCTCTCGGTGACACTACTGGAGTGAGTAGAAGAAAATACACAAAGGGATAAAGTAAAACTCGACCAAGAAAGAAAACAGCAGTAAAAGTATGGATTCGTTGATGAACAAGAATAATAATGAGAACAATAATAACAACAACAATAATGAGAAGCATGGTCGGTAGGAAACGAGCTTTCAGGCGGCCAGCGCCGACGCATGCGCGTCCGCAGCAGCAACCAAAGCCCCGTTGCCTCCAGCGCCGCCGCGGGTTCTGCCGCCGCCGGGGAGAGCGAAGCACCGGGCGCCCGCGGCCGTTAAAGTGGCGCTGCGGAGGGGGCCCGCCCCCTCGCCCCGCAGCTCCACTCGCCTCCCAACCAGGCTCAGGGTATCAACCGATGGCACTCCACTGCCTCTGACGGGAGGGCCTAGTCCCGACAGTGACAGGATTTTCGGCACGAGCTAGATATAACTAAGATTTTGTCAGGAGGAGAATTCTAGCGGCCGGCTACTCCGATCAATAGTTTTTTGTGGTTTCTCCGGTCAACACCAGGTGAATGTCGAACAGAACCCTTACATAAATGAGCCAAGGATCGCACGCGATCTTTCCTTCTCTCCCTCAACCTCACCCTTTCTTACACACACACACACACACACACACACACACTAACATGCACTACACTACAACACCAGTCGGGAGTTTAGAGCTCCTCCTGGCTGGGACTCACGGTGGCCCATCTGGTTGTGGCAAATTCTCCCAAGGCGACATAGGTTATACTTAAAAGACTAAAGGTTTTAGTTTAGAAAGAGGTTTGTGCTTCCCACAGAACCAAAGATCGTGTTACTTTCTCGCTACGTAGTAGAGAGAAAGTTATGTAATGTGCGAAAAACGGCGAATTTTCGATAGAAAAACTCTTATTTCCGGGCCTTATTTATATACGAAAAAGTATATTAATCCAGTTGCTAAACCCGTAAGTGGGCGCGGGGCGTACAGAGTACGCCACGTTAAATTTCTGAGCTTTCCTATCGTGAATTTCGATTAGCCGACACCTAATACCCTGCCGCCAGTTATTGCTCTGCCGATTTTGAGTCCGTACGTATTTTTCTTTGTGTCGGGTAAGCTGTCCCAACTCTTTTCCTCTTCCCGTGCGTACTCCGTATGCCGCGCGCCTGGTTACATAAGTAATTTAAAGTTTTTATTTTTACAATATAAAGTACGCCTAGCACCAGTAGCGCTCTTCTCGATACAAAGTTTGAAATGGAATGGCATTTGGAGTTTGCCCAAATATCACGTAACATTTTGTAATTTCACCTAGGCATCATGAAAATCTTAATGAAACAGATATATTTCGAGTTCAAGATCTGGACAAGAACAGTCCAACAATAACTCATCAGATAGTGAATCAGAAAATATACAAATGTGCGATCACGATAGTAAATCTTAAGACGACATGCGCATATCACGATAGAATATATGATAGTTATAGCGATAGCGATGAGTTATCTGAAAACGGTAGTAAATACTTTTCTAAAATCATTTTCAAACAAAAGATCGTGAAGCAAGAAACAAACACAAGAAATTAGAAAGTGGAAAAAGATGCCATTGAAAAGCAAATTTTCTAGATCACAAAAAAAATATTTTGAAGAAAACTCTTTCCGACGTAAAAACAAGTGGCTAACAACGTCAAAGATGATGTCTCTGCCCTCATCACTTTCATAGATATTTTAGATGAATTGATTGAATTTTTTGATGATTGTTTGATTGATGACTCCGGGTGAGTCAATTGTTAAGAGCATTATTACCGTACGTGTAGTGCATGTTTATCTCGTGAGATGGCAGTCCATTGCAGCTTCCTCCAATGCATGGTGAGATCCGGCACCGACCTGCCTATCGGAGTTTTTCCCAACCAGGTATCTCCAAGCAGCGGGCACCGCTTATGAATAATAAAGCCTTTAAATATAATAGTTTTGTATACCAATAAGCACATCCAACAAAAGAGACTTTCTGGCAAGCTGGAATCTTGTAAACTTATCAACTATTTTTGCCTACATTTTTGTTTATTTTGTTAAATTTCGTGTAATGAAAATTTTTTCGAATAAAATATGTTAGTGAAATAAATACATTATTTTAAAGTATTTGGTTACTTTTTAGTTGCTCTACACCAAGCAAAAGAAATGGTGTTCTCTGTACGCCGCGTGCTCATTTACATGAGTATTGTTCGCGCGCATTCTTAAGGGTAAATTTAGGGGGAAAACCTCTCACACGTGTTGTACCAGAATTTATGTTCTGTGAGTCCTTCATATCGAAAAATCGATTGACGCAGTCCTTCCTTCCGATCTCTGTCCTTCTGTCTCTCTGTCCGTCTGGTGTATGTGACCAACACTAGCGCCTTAAGATTAAAGTCCACTTGTAAAGATGACAAAGGTCGGATTTCCATTGTTAACTTTGAATTTTCGTAAATTTCAGAAGTTTGAATTTTTTCGTCTTATTCCTACTATTATAAAATATAAAATGGAGATTTATTCTTCAAGAATTTTTTTCTCTATAGACATGTAGATATTTTGTCTCTATAGATATTTCTTAAAAATCATAGTAGTTTTCGCGCAGTATTGCGTGCAATATTTATCTGTCTGTCATCTACGTATCAATCGTGTATGACAACAACAGAGCATTAACTATCCGTCGAATTTTTTCGTATGAACAACAACAGAGCATGTATCGTATGAACAACAACAGAGCATAAGCTATGCAAGTATTTTTCCAAACTGAATAAACTCTATGGACCTGCCCTCACTCCAACCTCTACGAGTTTGAACATTATTTTTTGGGAGTACTTCACATGAATCCCCTAGGACATTTTCAAAATTGTTTCAAAAATGGCTTCAATTTTTTTCTTTAAAGTTTTGGTAAGAATAGAGTAAAATATATTTATAAAGGTGGCATACGTCCGAATTTTACTTATAACTCTAAAATTTCGAAAATTGCAAATTATTAAAATTTTTTGGCGCCATTCTGCAACAACAATATCGAAGAAAAGGCCCAAATTTCTCAAAAAAGGGTCCAAACTTTTTCTTCAAACTTATGGTAAGGATAGTGCTAAATGTGCTTTATAAGATTGTGCTTTTTTTGTAATATCCCTCACGCCGTTAATATGCATATTTCCAGCGATTTGTATTCATTATTGCATTTGTGAGTAGATGTGCTTGAAATTACTTGTAATAAAGTTTTTCAAAAACCCAAAAAATTTCTGTGAAAAAGAGTTTCAAATTTCACATTTAGAGAAACGCAAACACGTCATTTTCTTAAAGACTTCCAAATTTTTCAATGAAAATCTCCTTATAAGACGAGATTTAACACTTCTATAATATTCTTAAAGCAATATTTCAGTTCTACTATTAGGAAACCGAAAAAACTGAGAAAATTTTCAATACAAGTTCTTTGAGCGGCGATAGGTAGCAGCTGACAATAATATGTGGAAAGTCCGAAAAGCTAGGCTACTCCAATGAAATTAGAAAACTAAACTAGTACGAGAATTTCTGTGCCATTCTGTAGTACCACTAGGTGATTTAAATAAAAAGTAGTGAACTCAAGATTATTTATGAAATTTGCAAGTATTAACAGGTTGTATTGTATAAACACTAAATTTTAATAAATTATAAACTTAATTGAATAATCGTTTATCTGCCGTTAATTGTTCATTATTTCATTCCATGCGTTGTAATCGATCAATTGAAAGCTTTCCTCTTCAAGGAAACACGTGAGTGTGAGGATATTAGAGAAACTAGTAAAGCGATTTTTCGCAAGTTCGAAGAGTGTTTTAAGTTTTGGGAATGTATGTAAAAGCAATGTCTAACAACCGTCTGACACATGTGTCGTTTCACAAAAATTTTTCAGAGGTTATAATTATGTGATATTACGTTCTTAAGATAAGGTGGACTGTAGTATTTCTTTACTGTATTTCCCTGCAACGCACATGTACAAGTCTTGGTAAATAAAGAAAAAATTCCACTAAATTTCGGAAACTTGAGAGGAAAAGTTGTGTAAGTCAAATTTTGGAAAATTTGAGTTACATGCACTGGTTGATGATCTGAACATTGTTCCATTACGGGCTAAAATTGTGTGAGTCAAACTTCAATATTTCTAAGCTAGAGGCCAGCACAATGCAGAAGTAGCCAATAAGTTGGTCATACCGCTGCATGCAATTGTGGTGTAAGTTACAGGTGGGACGAAACAACAGCTTCCAGGGGCTTCCAAGAAATAGCTTCTCGTTTATCTGCATCCATCACAGAAGAAACATTTCGAGAAAAAAAAAACTTTTTTCCTACCTACGAAAACAGACTTGATATCGGATATCTGTCTGGATTGTCAGATGCTAGAAAAGCCTCTCCAAGGGAAATGCTTACTTCATTTTTGCTGTCTCACACGCATGCCGACATATGAGTTCTCTAAATAGTTTATCATTGTTCCATCCTGGATTGCTTCATCTAAAACGACGATGAAACAATTAGAGTCGTAGTAAAAGTTTCATGTCTCTGAGCCCGTGAAGTAGCGGGGAAATTCGAACCCATTGTACTGAAAGACTGCGAATGTTCTGCCTCTATTTACACGAGCAGCTGAAAAACATCCCGTAACAGAGAACGAAGCGAACGCCCCCACTGCACGTGACATCCCGCCCCTCCCCTCTTGCCCGGTCCCCTCCCCTCTCCACGTGCCCACCCCTCCCGCCTCCGCGCCACCGACAGTGCGTCTCGGCCACCAAAGAGTCCAGTTTCTCTCCTGCGCAGACGGCAGAGCTGCCGTTAACTGTGTCACTTATCTCGAAACCAAAGCCCGTGAAGTTTGATAATTCTAACTTATTAATATTAAATTAGTTATATAATTTTAATAACTACTAATATTATTTAATAATAGTATTAAATAGTTTCCAAATTTTGAGTTTTTAAGAAATTGTGTTAATAATGAAGAATAAAAGGTTAAGATATCCACAAAAATTCTTATTTTTAAAAGGGAAATTATATGCTTATCACAAGTATGCATATGTATATATATGCATACGCATATATATGCATATGCATATATATATGCATATACATAATATGCATAATATGTATATGCATATTACCTATTGCATCTACCGTTTTTTCATGAGACAGAAACAAACAGAATACACTAGATGAGATGACTAAACAAGAGATTAATGAGCTTTGAAAAAAAATACAGAATAATTCTCAAATGTGAAGGTCTCAAATAGTGGGAGAAATATCGTACACAGGAAACTATCAAAACAGACTTTTCTGAATCCGAATCTCTTGACTTGCTGCTGGGTTTGGAGCTGCTAGCAATCAGTAATGTAATGAAGCGTTCGTTCCTTACACATTACCTCTTATGACGCTACCTTCATTTGTCGCAGTTCGATTGGCATTAAGTCAAAACAGTGCGTAGCAACAATGGTTTTTCAAAAGCTTCTTTTCACTTCCTCGATATCGCTACTAATTGGTTAGTTGTTTAACCATTTTATATTGAAGAGAACATCACATGCATTCTTTTTTATATTTTTTATTTTATTTTTAAGGATTAGGAAGTCAGCTCCATAGAGCATAGAAAATCTCACTAAAGCAAAGTAGATACCAATAAAGCTAAAAGGTTTGGAAAGTGTTATGATGTAAACGAGACACATGAGGGACAAGAAATGCCTCCGTTCCACGTTCACAACTGAAAACATCCGTGCGTCACGCGGAATTTGAAACACTAGCCCTGGACTCCCCGTAACAGGGCGTAACCTGCCCCAAGCCCCTGGGTCACCGAGCCGATGATTTGTTTTCTTTACTAAAACGTTGGCATATGGCACGGGGTTGGGGCAGGACGTCACTGGAACTTTTTTTTACTTTCTCGCTACGGTGTAGAGAGAAAGTTACGTAATGCTGCGCGAAAAAACGGCGAATTTTCGGCAGAAAAATTCTTATTGCAAGGCCCAGGATAACGAAAAAGCGGATAAATCGAGATGATAAATCTAGAAAAACTACTCTAACACGTGATGAGTCCATATTTTGTGGGTCCTTGACAGCCTAAAAATCAAATGACGTCTGTCTGTCCCGTTCGTCCGTCTGTCCGTCTGTGAATAACACTAGCGGCTAAATCGTTTAGCTGAGTTTCTCCAAAATTGATATTCCCTAATGAATCTGGCTGATGTCGCTGCCCATTGAAATTGAAACCGATATTATAATTTTGGGGAGTACTTTAAATGAAGCGCCTGAGACAATTTCAAAATTTTCAGAAAAATTGCTCCATCGTTTTCTATTAAATGTTGTTGCTGGATAATGTAAAGGACGTTTAAGAGAATGGTGTATGTCTCATGTTCGTTAAAAAACCTTGATTTTTCGAAAATTGCAAAAATTTAAATTTTTTCGGCATCTTCCTACAACTACAATTAAGAAGATTGAGATTTTTTCCTTAATGAAATCTGTTCCTTAGAGATATATTTTGAAATGAGTTCATGTATCAATTTTTCGAAAATATGAGTTCCTTTCACGTAATTTTGCGTGAAAATACGAGCTAGACGTGCTGTTTTAGCACTACTAGTTTCTTTAATAAATGTTATCGGATCACACAATTTCATTTGTCGCATGAAAGAAATGCTGTACTAATGTATATTCACAACAAGACTTGGCTATGTGTGTCTATTAGCACAGAGAGCTATGTGAAATCAGTAGTCTGACTGCCGCCGTGCGAGATGAATGTAACACGTTTCGAGCAGCGCTCATACATAAATTAGCCGTTCTCCATAGGATAAATGCCCAAGAATGTCACAGGAAATTGGTGGAAACTGTTGGAAATAATGCCTTTCCATACCAGAGAGATACGAGAGTTTTTAGCGAGAACGCGTAGCAACCAGTGATTACATGTGACAAAACCAATCTTGATATGTTGCTAAATGTCCGTGCACTTCATTTACTCCTTGTCCGTTCATGTGTATACTTCGCATGATTCACCCGCGTTCATATTCTCACAAAAAATAGTTGCCATGCCTAACCAGAGGCCTCAAAGAATCTTGATCCGGTCTTCACAATTTTAAACTTGTAAATATGAAACGGGTATGATTTTAATAAGAATAATTACGTATTGCTCACTTTTCTGCAGAGTCCTTGATAAAAGCAAACACTTAAGATCGTCGCACTCCGCAGTCAGGGCAAGAGTGATTGATGTTCTCCCTAAAAAGTAGCTTGAAAACCTCCATCATGCGTCAGCAATTGGTCTAAGGCAATATGCAGAGGGTAGCTAAACAGAATTTGGTAATTATTGCAGTAAGGGAAGAGACATCCTCCAGCACCATCATACGTTCCACTTGTCTTTAACCTAATAGGATAACAAAACGTCTGAAGTTATTGCAGATAAATAGCTACAAGTCCACAAGATGACTCAGAATCTTTTATAGAGAAGAACTAATGAGAAATATATACGTGAATGGGAAAAGTCATACAATTTCCGGAAAATGCCCGACCTACATTGACAAAATGTCATATAACGGTAGAGGAATACAATACCTCGATTTGATAAGAATGCTTTATAGTTCTTATGATCGTAGTAATTCACATAAATAGTGACGAAGATAAAAACGTATTTCTAAAGCAAAATATATTATTGGCTGCTACCCTACAGAACATCCCCAAAATGTTCCACTAAACTTCATAGTTAAATACAATACATTAATCAATAAGAATGTTAACATTGTAAGTTCGTTGAATTGTTTTTTTTATGAAAAATAAATTAATTAGTTCATATAGATCAAATAAACCAATCATACTCATGTGGTATACAACTTTACATTCACGATTTCTCAGCAAATGTGTACTTAATTTCATAGTAAGTTTTGAACTCAAATACTACGTTTTATGAATGTACTTCGATTTCTATTTACAATATCTACAAAGGACATCGCTAGACGTCGATCGCGCAGAAGCTGAAATCCATTTAGAGAAATTCTGTGACATTTCTCGCCTTCATAATAACTATTATGCGATCATAACGAAGAGATACTTTGGTCACATGCATCTTCTAAAGATGTGTAATGCCTATATGTCGTAAATGATAAATTTCTGTATTGTATATTGCCATGATAGTATTGGAAGATATTTTATAACTGATGCCTGCAACAAAATGACGTAAAATTGTAAGTACTACTCTGCATTGTCCCCACCGAAGACGGACTATAAAATCCAAGTAAATGCTTTCTACATTTCATCAATAATACTTTAATGAATTCAATTCATAAAAACCTGTAGTCAGGTTCTCAGTAAATATTGTAGCTAAATGAATGAATTTCATATTTCACTAGAGTATAGCTCAACCTACATAGTAGAATAGATGTAATCATTTTATATTCCGCTTCATTACGTAACACTATCAATGTGAACGTAATTGTACATTTCAAAGCACGCTGTGCAACGTGATTTAATGTAATCCAAATTAAATGTTTTAAAGAAGAACAATGTCCAAAACTGTAAGTTAAGCAGATGATAAAATTTCGTATAATGATTATGTAGCAGAAATAAAAGTTACTCAATTATTACTGGTCTGTCGAAATTAATTGGCAATGATTTACGTAATTCGATAAAAAATAGGATGCAGATTAATTTTGTTGACTTCAAATCCATTTACATACATTATCTAATTCCTTTGAAAATCATTGTAATTATTTTAAAATCTGATTAACTGCAATACTGGATTGTTCGAACTATCACTCGGCAAAAGGTGACAATATGAGCATTGGATATTCAATGGATATTAAATGATAAACTGCGTATGAAATGATTGTTTCATTTCATTTTTACTTTCCCGTATACGTACGTATATACGGAGTAATATACGAAGTATAGGAAAAGTTATGTAATGCTCCGCGAAAAAATTGCGAATTTTCGGCAGAAAAAAATTCATTTCCGGGTGAAAACGAAAAAGTGGATAAATTCAGTGGCTAAATTAAGAAAAAAAAATCCCTAACACATGGTGTAGCCAGAAAACCTGTTTTGTAGGTCCTTGATACCGAAACACCTATTGAAAGCAAAACGTCCGACCGTCTCTCCATCTGTCCGTCCGTCCGGTGTATGTGAACAACATTAGCGCCTAAACAATGCGTACGATTTTTTCCAAATCGAAGAACCCCCATCTATCTGGCCTGAGTCGATGCTCTGCGATTTTTGGGGGGGTACTTTCCATGAAGCCCCTCGGACATTTTCAAAATTTTCTCAAAAACGGCTCCAAATGGTTTCTTTAAATTTCTTGTAAGAAAAGAGTAAAATACACTTATTAAGGTGGAATACGTCCGATTTTAACGGTTAAGTCTGAGCTTTCGAAAATTGCAAAAGTTTGAGTTTTTTTCGGCCTCTTTCTACAACTACAAAATTAAAGATACGGATTTTTCCTTCAAATAAAATGTATACTCCAGAGTGAGTTCTTTCATTATAGTCATGTATATTTTTTTAAATTTTAGTGGTTTTCGCGAATATGGCGTGCTGCAAGTATGGAAACAAGTGCAATTTTAAAAAATTACAAAAACAAGATTTTCTTGAAAATGGCTCCAATTTCTTTCTCTAAACCTTCCGGTAAGGATAGTGCTAAATGTAGTCAATGATATGACATAAACCCCATATTGCTCTATTCTTTTTTTTTTCAAAAACTACAAAAATGTATTTTTTTTACTTGTCTCTCACGACGGTAATATTTACATTCGTGGCGACTTGTTCATATTATTATATTTACGAGTACATGTGCTTTAAATAATGTCAAGTAAAGTTTCTTGAGAACTCAACAGTTTTCTGTGAAAATTAGCTCAAACTTTCACATTTTCAGAAACGCTCAAACGCCATTTTCTCATAAATGGCTCCAAATATGTTCTTCAAATTTTTCGAACGGATAGTGCTAATTGCACTCTTCAATACAACCTAAAGTTCAATTTGGAGTATTTTTGCTTTTCCAAAAATTATACAAATATAATTTTTCTGAAAGATTTCTTAAATCTTTAACATGCACATTACCAGCAAATTGTAAACATTATTATATTTGTGAATGTGAGTGCTTCAAATGACTTCAAATGAAGTTTTTCGAAAACTCAAAAAAATTCTGTGAAAAAGAGCTTCAAATTTCGCATTTACAGTAGCGCTTAAACGCCGTTTTCTTGAAATAAAATGCGGGGCGACGATAGATGGCAGCTGGCACGAGTATATGGGAATTCCGAGTAGCTAGCCCAGGCCCAAGTAAATAGAAAACTAATTCGGGAAAGTCTTTTCCATTCTGTTGCACCACTAGTTAATATTACTATTTTTACTTTCTGAAAGTTTTTTTGATATTATTTAATATACAGGCATAATGCACTAGCCATTAAAGAATTTGAAGAATAGTCCCTGAAAGTTACCTTCCTTCAACTCAGAAAAATTGAATTTACTTTTATTTACAGTCATCAGAGTGCAAATCTTTTGCATACTTAATTTTTAATTCATAGGTATTTTTATGGCAAAAAACAAATGTTTCTTGTGCTCTATGCAATTCCAGAGTTTCATTTTGCTCGGATAAAAATGCCTTATTTAATATAGCCAGGAGACGTACCAATAGTCAATGCACTGTGTCACCAAAGTCCAAGTACAATATTCGATAGGCAGGCGGTAGCGTGTGCACAATTATAAACTTTCCGGAGCACACTCACAAAACAGTCTCTCTGGTTAGGCGCCTATGGTTTCCTTACATGCGGGCGAATAGCAGAGACTCGCCTCGGGCTCCCGTTCAGGCTGCTCCACAAGCCCTCGCGAGCCCTAACACCGCGCGCTGCTTTATAACGTGGCGCGTCAAGTTCTATCTTCACGGTGCAATATGTGACGGTTTTTCGCGTCTTTCTCGGTCGTGCAGATAGATGTCGCATTATCGCGGACTGCTTGATACGGTCGCGGTTATGCGACATCTAGCGGCATGACCGAGTAAACCGCGAAAAACCGTGACATATTCCACGGCACACATGGCCGTGGCATATTCCATGGCCTTGATGCGCCATGTCATAAAAACCGAAGTATAATCCTTAAACTCTACCCACTGAAACTGTGCGCTAAATCTGTCAGGTTGGTGAGCCACCCCATTTCTTTTTACAGGCTTGGAGTGGGAGAAAATGGGTTACCAAATTATTTCAATTATACACATTTATTTAGATACGTTTGAGACATTTTGAACATAATTGATAATTTCTTTCACTTTTGACAAGAATGTTGTGCAATTTTTACTTTTCTTCTGATATTCCACGCAAATGTGCCTATGAAAAAATTGCATTAACATTTTGTTTTCCTGTCCATTTTTGAACATATGTAGAAGCGCTCTTGCCATTCTTTTTAACCTTGGAGGTGTTGAACTGAAAGTAAACCCTTTTTACTTTCTTGTCCTTACTTCGTAAGAAGAAAAAGTAATTTAATCTGGCTCCGCAAAACGGCTTATTTTAGACAGAAAAACGCTTTTTGCATTAGTTTCAAAAAGTAGATAAATCTGATTCCTGTGTGTAGCAAATTACTTACTCGAAGTGCTGTCACAATACGTGTTTTGTGCGTCTTTGACATCGAAATATCGATTGACAACAAACATGTACATGCGTCTATCTTTGTCTCAGTCTGTGATCATCTCATCATACCGAAATCTTCACCAGTATCGTCAGCCTCTAGAAGAAGCTGTCGATCATTTTTATATTTCTCGAATAAATGTGGCAAGAGTTCACGTAAATTCCGAAAAAAAACAGAATGTACCGTGCCGCTTCCCAGGTAGTGGCACTGTGACCGCTCAGCCTGAGCCGGCTGGAGCGACACATTCCTCGTAATGTTTATATGCCCTTCTTTCAAATGGCAAAGAACGCCGGCAGTTTGCACCGCGCGGCGCAGCAAGGGAAGCGAGAGGTACCGATCTTGACGCGGAGGGGCGCGACGAAGGGAGTTGAGTGGGGAAATGTAGGGGTAGCACACAGCTCGAACCTCGCAACGCTGCCCTCGTTCTCATCAGGGCCTTTGCAACTTTCCATCAAACCGGGGACAAAGCTTTCTTTAAATTTTATTTATATAGGATTATTATACAAAGTTCAGTTTTTACAACTCTCCATTTGCTTTGTTGATTTACATCTAATACTATAAACTAAATCTATTGAACACTACAATTGACGAGGGGACTCACCGAGCACCTCTAAGAAGCATTAATACTAGCAAAAATGTTTAGAAATGAGTGGATAGGATATCTATTTTTAATTCTTGTTGGGGTTTCATTATATTTACCAATGCTGATGTGTCTATCTTGTTTGATGAGGGTTAGGTTGGAATAGAAGTTATTGGCAAGGAATGCTATGTGGTGTGTGATGGGATTAAGGTTACATTCGTGGTGTAATTGCTTATTGGAAATAAACCCTGGGGCTTGAGTAATGGTTCTTAGGAATTTATTTTGAATTATCTGTATTTTGTTGACGTTATATTTGGCTGCATTTGCCCAAATTGGACAAGCGTACAGAAGAAGAGGTCTTATGATGGATCTATACAAGATGATGCTATTACTTAGAGTTCACTGTGAATTAAGAGCGGTTTTAACTGTATTAATTTAACTTTGGCTTACTGAACTTTGGTGTCTATATGTATTGTCCAATTCAGTGTGGTGTCCATATGGAGGCCAAGGTATTTAACGGCACTGTTATGGCGAGTCCAAGGGATTAAGTTGTTCATTTTTAACGGCGTAGGGAAGGAATATGGTCTGAAAGTGAAGACTTAAGCGTAGATTTCGAGGGATTGATTTTGATTTTCCATTTTGTAGCCCAGGTTTCTATTTCATTTAAATGGGATTGAATTTCGTTGGCTATGTAATTAATTGAGGAGTGGGACATGTAGATTACCGTATCGTCTGCAAACTGGGCTATGTGAGTGAATCTTGATGTAGGCATATCTCCTGTATATAAGTTGTAGAGCAATGGAGAGAGAGGTGATCCTTGTGGTAGTCCTGCTGCAATCGGTCGGGGATTAGAATTTTGATTTTCTATTGCAACTGAGAAAGTTCTATTGGTTAGGAAGCTTTTAATTATTTTGAAGAGGTACGTAGGGGTGCCTATTGATAAAAGTTTATAGTTTAGTCTTTCATGCCATACCTTGTCAAAAGATTTAGCGATGTCCATGAAAACTGCTATTGAAAATTGTTTTTTGTTGTTGTTTTTTGGAAGGAGGAGTGGAAATGTTCAGATATCGCAAAAGTTGATGTGCGGAGACAAAGCTTGAGGGTGCTACTATAGGAGGCGTTAGTGTCGCCGGGTACAGCTGCAGATTAAGCTCGCCAACTTCCGCACAAATTGGCCAATTTGGAAGAAATACGAAATGTGTCTTCTAAAAGTTAAATTATCCATAATATATACATATAAGAAACCGCTTAAGAAAGCGCGAACATCGACGCTATCTTTCGTAACATTACGCGCCGGCTTGCGTCTCGCGAACCTACGCAGCAGCCACGCACTTGTGAAGTGTCGTTGGCAGCCGTTCGTATTTTGGTCCCAGTAAGAAGGCGCTGCAGGAAAGCGCGCCACTGTAATGGTATATGGGAGTTAAAAGGCCCTGGTTTTCATTTCCTTGGCCAGGGTTACGTGGAACACTTCACGGAAATACTGCAGTTATTCGTTAAGAAAGCCAGCATAGTTTGGAATTGGAGTCATATCTGCTAAAGAAGCGTCTAGAAAAGCTCACAGAGGTAATTATTTAATTATTTGTAAAATAGTTTACGAGGACATAAGAGAAGACCTATTCTTGTAATTTCTATAATGTTAATAGGCATTATTGGGATACAGCTTTTGTATTTAGAGTTCGGGGAATCATTACTGGTTCGGACCACGATCTGAATAAAATTCTGGTGCGATTTTGATGTTTCCTGTGGACAACGACGGCGAATTTCCTGGCCACATGGTCGGAGGATTTTATCGGCAATTCTTAGGCGTTCTGCAGTACGGAGGAGCTACAACGCGGGATCCCGTTACTCCGCGTCCTTCAGAGGTGATTCGAGGAAACAGACGACCCTTCCAGAGCCAGATCGTTGCTTCCATTTTTATAACCAGTGACGAAACTAGAACAAAACAATTGCGTGAAAACTAGGTTAATATTCGAAATAAATACGTTTAGTTCGTCAATTTTAATTACGTAAAAGAACTCTTAGAAAACGCAGCTACTTATTGCGTAATATAATCTCCCTGGTTGCCATTGCGGTTGCATGAAACATTTAAGTAAATGAAAAATAGTCTTAAAATCAAGAAGTATAGATTTTTTCAGTAAAAGAGAAAATTGAATGATTTTAGTGTATTTGTAACTTTGAATTCCTTGATGTTCTAATAGAATTTTGAATGTGAGTAAAGACAAAGTATTGTAATTAAAGTTAACTTGGTTGTGAATCAGTCAGGCATGTGTTAAAGAATTTGGCAGTGTTTAAAGGTACCAAAATTATCAATTTTATGAGTTGTGTTTAGTTAACTGAAATTGTCGAAAGATAAAATTACCACAGAGGTGCTTGATTTGGTTACTGAAAGAGAGTGTGTTAATTTTGAGGGGATTTTATTGCATATTTTGTGTGTGTGTGTGTATTTTTATGGATTACGAAATTTCATGTTTTTTGGGTTCGCTGTATTTGTGTTTAACGTTTTGGCGAATGTAAGTAATTTGTTAAGGAATGTCTTCTTGTGTTAAGGAATGTTTTTTGTTCAATTTCCAAAATTCGAGTACATCCCATCAGACCCCGAGATCCAGGTAGTGAAAATCTTATGTGTAGGCTATAGAGTGGCCAAAGGGGGCAGGGACATTACGAGTTATCCGCCTAATCTCTTTTTTCTCAATCTATCTTTTATACAATAATCCGCACTCATTTCAGGGGAGTGAAGGTGGTTGATGCGCCACACCCTAGGGCCCAGCCGGGGTGTTTGGTTTTTGAATAAAAAAGTTGGGGTTGCAGTACGCCACCCCAACAGCTCCGGCCACAAAAAGCTTTAAATTTCATAATTTCTTGTTCACTTCACAATAACAACCACACTGACAATGACAAATAAACAAAGGCTCGGCTTAATGTTGCTAACCACTCCAGAGAAAAAAACAATGAAAATCTTATGGACAAGGACTCCGGATAGGGTTTAAGGGTTTAATTCTTCCATAACAACCTCAATAGTAATCGTATAGCACGAGTGTGGCCGAGTGGCCATACGTTATGATTGGACACCATTTCGGTTCACCATTCTTGGCAAGTGAAGTGACACTGGACGCAACTTGGTCTTCTGGTGGGTAATTTTTTCCGGTTCCTCCCCGAACATTCTAAGAGAATTACCGAAAAAAACATGTTTTTGGGGATTTTAAGCACCTAGGAATTGTCTCTGGGGGCAAGAGATTAAGCAAGAGATTTTAAGAATAAGAGGGAATCAGTAACTCCTTCAATTTTTCTCGCCAAGTGAAATCGGTTGACACCATTTTTAGCCTGATTATTCTAAAACATACCGAAATATTTCTAGAAAAAAGTGTTTTGAAGGTTTCCATGGATTCTACAATGGTGAATCGCACGTGAATCACTATTATATCTGTCAGGAATATCATGAAAAAATTTGACTTGATGAATCAGATTGAAGATAATTAAAACTAAATTTGTGAAACACAGTTTTAAAAGAATTATTCTATCAATATTTTTTCAAGTAATGTATGCCCGAGGATGGATGTGCTAGAATGCTGAATTATTTTTAAATTTTCTTTATATTGTGAATTTACGTAGCACAAATAACGATCTTAAACACAAAAATATCCAACGGAGACGCCGTGGTGTGTTATTACTAAGTAATAAGATTTGCTTTGACAATAAAATACCATTCTGGCTTGGAGAGTAAACCAAGAAAATTATCGCTTTGCAAATTAACACCGAAAATAACATCGGTGACAACGACACAAATTTTCCTCCTTGCCCGGCACCTTCTTGCAGCTTATCTCTTAATTACGAGTGCACTGAATGAGCTGTGATCGAGTTCCACCTCCATTAAAACTGGAAACGCTACCAAGTATCTACTTTCCATATTAATCCGCCTGTACCTCCTGGCGAGTCGCGCAACTGGGTGGGCGCCGGTCGGACAGCTTGTGGAACACGGCTGAGCCAATAATCGCAAGTTGATCCGTCATACACTTCGAATATTTCACTGCGTACCAATAACTGTCGGATTCGGGGCGTGCCAATCCATCACGCGGCCTGCGGGCGCGCGCCCGTCGCTGACGGCAGCGCGCCTGGCGGCGTGTGCGCGCGGCTGTAATTCACGCGCCTCGGGCACTTATTGCCCCGTATGCCTGCCCTCTGTGACGAACGTCTATCGGATAAACAACTTTCCACGACCGTTTTCCCTCCAAGATGGCCGTTGCGTTTGCATTTCGAGTGCTGTTGAGTTTTCACTTCATTAGTCACGTGGGGGAGGGGGTCAGAGTGGACGATCGGTGATTACGTCGAACATCGGAAGAGACTCCCTAAGCCTAGCCACTAACAGTCACCTAGTTGACTATAAAGTCGACCGGTTTACTAGTAGGAGTTGGGTCTGTCTGCAAAACGTCAAAAAATAGGACTAAGTAAAGGGATTGGCGCACTAGTAGATTGTAGGGTGATTGTATTCGAACTGATAATTGCACAAATGTAGCTAAAATACAAAATGAAATTCCCAAATATTAGCTGGATTTCTAATATCGGGAAGTTAGATTTTGACAACTCAACATTTTTTACGAGATATTTATTAAATCCAGTGAAAAAGATGAATATCAATTATTGCAATTCAAATTCAATGCATTTCACCCGTGGTAGAGTACTGGCTAAACCAAATTATATAATATTGTTCCCCTAAAAAGGTGTGTTTTAGTGTAAGAATACATCTAGATTCATAACACTCATCATACTTCTCTTCGTGTTACAATGCATTAACTAATTAAGCCACAACTTCGCACCTTCGCTTTCCCACACTGATGTGGCCAAAATAATTCCGCCAAAATTAAAAATGAAATGATATTTCTATAAAATAGTCTTCGTTTCTTCAACTGTAGTTCGAGAGGAAGATAATATTCATATCGTTCGTATTTAGATGATGCCAAATGGGTGCGTGTAGTTGAAAGTGTTCCAAGATGGGTGCGTCTGATTGATTGTTTTCTTTCCGTGGCAACTCATGGCTTTGTTATCATAAGAAGTCAGAGAAAAATTGAAAATTTCGGTATCACAACAATTCAATCCGAAACGCTACCTTTAAACAAACGCGTCCACAGTAGTCATTGTTAATAAATATCAGGCAAATGCGGCGTACTGTGCAAACAGCTAGATGAGGCCAGCCCCGGGCTTTGTGATGGCTTTCTTCGCGGAACTAATGGAATCATAGGTTGTGACGTACAATGCGAGTCACTCGCGTGACTGATAGGCGATCATAGGCACGACCCAGCCCGCGGCCTCGCGCACTCAGAATCTTCGTGGAAGCATTCGCGAAATGTCTCATTCACGTGAAATTATTTCATTAAATAATAATCTTACGGGGAAAAATTAATGAAGAATACAAAATTCGCAATGAAAGTTCGGTAGAGTGTAGCGAAGAATTGACCTTTCTTCCCTTCCATGAAAAGCACCCCCGCAGCATTGCAGTATCTGTAATGAAGCTATCTATAATTTGAAGAATGGAATTTTCTCCGGATTTAACCTGATTAAAGTATTTCGTAGAAATTTTCGAACTCTCTCGAAAAGGGTGTTTCGCTATCATTTCCATCAGCTACCATTTATTATTCTTAACAATACATAAAACAATCTCTAGTTAGTTCGCACGACTTGTACCCGATCTTATACTGAACAGCTACTACGCAGATATTTCATTTTTTTAAGTACATAAAATTAATGTAATACATTTCATGAAATTGTACAAACCAATGCAGAGTTTCTCAAATCAAGTATCATTTCTGAGGAACAACCCGAAGATGATTTTTCAGAAGTAGAGACTGAAATTGGCGAGGGAAACATTTCCTAATAACAGAATTTACTTGCCCTTGAAGAATGCAAATATATTTATTGTATTAGTCCTGAATTTCGTATATATGAAAATCATATAATACATGTACTCATATTTCATGTGTTTTTCTCAGAAAAAAATATATCAGACAGACCTTGTTTTGCCTCCCTTGGCCAGTTGTAGGCACTATTACTTACGCAACTGCGGCTCTGACGCACCTATTATGAAACAAAACCGATTTGCGCGTGGAGAGTACGGAGAGAACAGCAGCGCTTCTCACAACAAAACAACTCTCAAGCAGTTTCGGTCCCAAAACAGTTGCTATGCTTCATGCCAGAGTGTTCTACATCATGTGATGATTTGATGTCACAGAATTCATTATCGAATCAAAAGTTGGAAACGAAAGTGTGTAAATTCACCAATCGAAAGGTAAAATGTTCGTTATAATTTTCTTAATCCATTCAAAATAACATTAAAAATTGAAAAGTTAAGAAAAAATGTATCAAAATTACATCTAAAATACACTTCAGAACCTTTTGTCTTTTCAAAGTTGCAATTCCACGGTCCTTTCTGAAATGTAAAATTCAATAGGATTTTTCGCACAACTTCAACTGCGTAATAAACCAACAACGAACAAACATATGTTGCAAGAAACTGATGTTAAACAAAGTCCATAAATGAAATACTATCAAATCAAAAGAAATAGACTATGCATCTAACATACAACATGCATCAGAAGCGGCTGGATCTCAGAATTTGCTCCACTTGCAGGTTGATTGATTAATGGATTGATGTTTCCGGGAGCGTCCACTGCTATGATCATTAATCCCACAAGTGTAGTGCAAGTTATCTACCAGGAGGTGGCAGTGTTTTCCCCCATTAGACCGTCGGATCCAGTGTCGACCTAGTCGTCGGCTTGCGGGTTTCCCCATTCACGAATCTCCTCCGGAGAGGCATTGCCCCAGGCGGGATAAGCTCCAAGCTCACTACATATGTGGAAGTGGGGGCATGTAAGTGTAAAGGTGTGTGTACATGTCCGATATTGTTAAGGTACTGAACCAGGAAACGATCGGAAGCCACGGAAAACAATCAGAGCAGGCCGTCGCTACAATTATTCTCGGGAATGCAGTTGAATTCGATTTAGCTACGTGTCGAATCGTACCTTCCCAGTCAGCGTCGCTGCAGATACATCGGTAATGCTGCATCTGCGCCAACTCAGCAGATCCACTGTTCGTTTGTTTCACTGATTCGTGTTTCCAGGCGCGTCAACTGCTAAGGTCATTAGTCCCGTAAGTGAAATGCATGTTGATTTATCGCCGAATGTAGCGAAGACCTTCTCCTGCTGGACGATTAATCCGGCGCCGTCCTACACGTCGGCTTGTGTGGGGATGTCTCCCTAGCCAGGTATCTCCCATCAGAAGGACACCGCCGGAACAAACTCTTAGCTCCCGATTGGTCTCCTGGCATGTGTGAGCAGTGCATGTGTATGTAAGTAAAGGGGGAGGATAGGACCAGGAAGAGGAAAAGAACGATCGCGCGCTACCCCTGACCCGTTTGATAGCATACTGCATTGGTATTCGCCTGGTGTTGATTGAGAAAACCTCAGAACTCTACCGATCAGAGCAGCCGACCGCTAGAACTCTCCTCGAGACAGCGGCTAAATTCGACCTGTTGCTCTGGCCGCACCCACATCGGATTAATATTCCTCCCCACTCATCGCCATCACGGCTCAGCACGCCATATGCATCCCCGCGTCCCTGTCCCCTCCAACAGATTCATTAAGCTGGCCTGCCCACCACAGCACAATCAAATCAATGTGGTACCAGCATTTTTAACTATTTTGTCACTAATTTATTACCGCTAAACCAATTTTTTACCTCTCATCTTCACCCAAAACATGGTGGTAAGGATAAAAAATTAGCTTGCTAGCCCTCCAACCGTTTTTCTTCTACGGCGAAGGCGAGTGGTAAAAAAATTGGTTTTATGGTAGTAAATTAACAATAAAAGAGTTAAAAATTCTGGTACTATACATTGATTTTTTTAAAGTGGCCGACGACATATTACTTCCTGCCTTGTAAAATGGATCTTTTTACCGGTGGTAAATACGTTTCTGAGGCCACGAGCCCCGTTGAGAAGGACGTTCGCCAATTAATTAAAAATATTCATTTTGTAAGGCAGGAGGTGTCAATGACCTAATGTCATCGCCACTTCAAAAAAGTCGAAGTATAGTTTCGGCTACGGTGGGCGAGCCGGCTCCAGCGCCCCCTGCACTCCTGGGCCGCGCGCGGTGAGGGGCGTGGCGAGGCGGGACGGGGGAGGCCGAGCGCGCGGGGCCGCTGCGCGCTTGTTCGGTCGCCAGGGCGGCTGTTGACGGCAGCGGGCGATCGCCGTGCCACACGCGGGCAGCGACGCGCAGCAACCCAGCGCCGGCGCCGCCGCCGCCGCCGCCTGCTGCGCCCGCCATGCGGCGCCCGAGACGGCGGCCGCCGTAGCCGCAGCGCCCAGCGCCGACCCCGGGGCGCCATGGGCCCCCACGACCTGCTGGCGCTGCTGCACGCGCACGAAATGCTCTTCAACCTGCTGCTGCTCTTCCTCTTCTGCCTGGCCGTCTACGTCTTCGATTACCCCGAAGGAGACAATTTTAAAGTCGGTAGGTGCAGTTTGCCGTTGGTCAACGTATTATGCGCCCGTTTTCTTGAGCTCCGGAATGCATACCCCCATTCCTTTGCCAACATTACTTGAATTAAGAATAAATGATAGTAACGAGTGTTGCAGAGAAAATCTGATAAACTTAAATGTTCGCTCCCGCGTATTAGAAACTATTTTACGTCGAAAAAACTAACTACAAATTTGATATAAAATTCCTTTTGTCAAAATAACTCAACTCCCCACACCTCTCGCAAATGGCGAAGCTAGGGCTAAAGAACGTGCGGGGATAATACCTTGTTGTGCCTAACCTTGGATAATACCTTGTTGTGTTAACATGGTTAGCAAATGGAGCAACGTGAGCAAACACATTCATGACAACATAAACACCAACAAACTCTACATTCGCATGGATTTCCAAGAAACAATAAAAATGTCCAAAACAATAATGCAGAGTACTATTCAGCACGCTTTTAGAGTTGATTTAGTATTTAATATTTTGTTTTAAGGTATGCTGCAAAAGCATTCACTCTTACATGAATTACAGTGATTAAGTATTGACACACGTTAACAACAGCTAATTTTTACGTTTCCAAGCCTATAAAAAGAAAGTTTATCATTCATTACTTTCATTTTTCCGAGCACAAATGCTAAAATATAGTACTATGACCTTTAATGAAACTCAAATCATTATGTAAATCATTGGCAAATCTTACCTTTTGTGGATATATGCGAGAGGTAAATTAACTATTGTTGAGGTAATTTTTCCAGAATCATTGGAAAATGATTCAGTTACTTGACTGTTAAATGATCCAGACGAGTACCACATGTAAGTGAGAGAAAACTGCCTTTACTATAGCTACACGTATATTGTCACAAAAGCACAACTGAACAACGTAATTTACCAAATTTCTACCGGAATATGACTATGTGGTAAAATAGATACTAGCATTTTGAGGTGAAGCCCGGTTTGGAGAGTGTGGATTGTAAATAAGCAGGAATCATTTCCTTGTAATGTAGGCAACCGTTCCGACAGCTACGTAGAGCCCATAGGTCACAAAACTGAATATTTATTGCAAAGTATCGAAATATATAAAACTCTAAACGCCTAAACTATAGTTACAATTTAAATGTCCTCAACTCCCCTTGAGAATGTTGATGACTCATTTGAAAGATTGGGGAGCGGATCACTCTTTGAACTGGATCCCCATCAGCAGAGAGCAGGAGCACTCTTACTTTGGTATCAATCCTCAAACCCGTAGACCATTATAAAGGTGATTAAGAACGCATTAGAATTACTGTGAATCGAAATTTCTTCATAGACACTTTTTCCTAAATATAGATATGTTATGGGTCACATTTCAGTTAATTTTTTATTACTTTCCTAACTTTATCTTATGGTAGGCAATCATGAGCTCTTTGCTCCAAGATGGGCCTTACAGAGTTGAGAGTATATTAGTAAGGCTCGTCCATCAACTTCAGCCTATTTACGATCTCTTGTTTGTAACATCAAAATGATTTTATTTGACTGTTTTATAACCTCTTCATACGCATTATCAAGTAAACACACGTACTTCTCCAGAGACAAAAGAAACGTTTTCATCCGAACAATATATCATTGTATTTTTTAATATCTCTGTACAATTTGTATGGTATAACGGTTAACACAATCGTATACGAGGGTTTTTAAGTCATGTCAGAGTTGCGCGAACGACCTTGATTTCCTAGTCAAATTCATTAAAAACAAACATCAAGAAAACTTGAAGTTGTGATTTAGGTTTTACTGGTGAAAAAGTTGGATGTACGTTGGTCAAACATACGTTCTAGAGAGAGCAATTCAAATGGTTATATTTTTCACTTCCTTCTCCTGCCCAAGTACAATATTCTTAAAGTGCATGACTTTCCTTCTTTGAAAAAAAAAGCTCGAAAGCAATTCTAAATACTTCAGTGCTTTTCGAGGTTACTAAAGTTTGCGGTTCAATGTTTATGAAACCATAAATTCGACTACACTTCCGTATTATACCGGCTGCGATGGCTGAGAGGCAGCATTGTTATTGCCTCTGCAACGTCAATGGCCAGAAGGTCACTGGATTCGACACCCGACGGTGGCACAAATTCCACACTAGACCCTTAGACAGGTTGAATATATCCACTCCCTGGAGGAGATATCTAGCAGCCGGCTGCACTAATCGGTAGATTGCCGTGGTTTCTGCAAACAGTGCAACCGAATGCCAACGCAAAACCTTAATAGACACACAGCACGCAATCTTTCCTTCCTTTTCCTAGTCCTCCCCTCACTTATACACTTACACTAGCATCCACTACACCACCACACACGTCGGGAGGCCACTCGAGAGCGCAGAGCTTGCCGTGTTTGGGATGGCGCCCTGCTGAGGAAGATACTCGGAGGATACCCCGGAAACCGACGTGTATGTCGGCGCTGGGACTCACATTCAACTGGGAGAGGAGCAACAGCATTTCCCGGGGATATATCATGGATTACACTTACGGGACTAATGACCATAGTGTGATCACACTAAATAATCAATCAACTGATGTGTATTTCTCCCTACCCCTTGCCCCTTGGGTGCTTGCTGCCACCGCCCTCGCACTGCCTGCACCTCCCGTGCGCAGCGCGGATTTGATTGATTGATTGATTAGTGATTCCGGGTGCGTCAACTGCTAAGGTCATTAGTCCCGAAAGAGTAGTGCGTGTTTTTGACGTGGGAGGTGGCGGCGATCTTCCCTCGCTGGAAGGTGAGATACGAAACCTACCTACGTCGGCTTGCGGCGATTTTTCCCCAAGAACATGCCTCCCGTCAGAGTGGCACCGCCCCAATCCGAATAAACTCTAACTTCCCGACTGGTCTCCCAACAAGTGTGTAGTGTCCTGCATGTAAGAGTAAGTATGAATATGTAAGGGGTGAGGATAGGACGCGGAAGAGGAAGGAAAGATCGCTTCCGGTCCGTGGCCCGTTTGTTAGGGTGCTGCACCGACATTCGCCTGGTGTTGAGCGGATAATCCACGGAAAACTGCAACCAGAGCAGCCGGCCGCTAGGATTCTCCTCTAGACAGTGACTGAGTTCCAACTACCTGAGAAGGTAGTGTCGAACATCCCGCAACCGTCGGGAGTGGAACTTTAGGACCTCCCTGTCAGAGGCTCTGCAGTGACGTCAGTTGATACCCCGAACCTCCTCCCCTGGTCTGAAAATACTAAATAATAACTCTATTGACGGATATTTCCCCCTCCCTCTGCTCCTGTGCGTGCTGCCGCCCTAGCATTGGCCTCCCGTGCGTAGCTCGGGGCTCGCGGCGTAACCTCCACCGCGCACACGACGGCAGCGCGTCTGCCACGGCGGCGGCGGTGAGAAGGCCGGTGGCGGTGAGCAAGCCGGTGGCGGCGGCGGCGGCGGCGGCGGCGGCGGCGGCGGCGGCGGCGGCGGACACGGACGCGCCGGCCGCGAAGCGCTGCCTGCTGGACGCGCGGCGCCCGGCGCCGCCTCGGCTGGCGCGCGCCCGCCCGCCCACGCGCGCCTCGCGCCAGCTGTCGCGCCACCCGGCGGCGCCGCGCTTCCTGGCGCGCCCGCCCACCGCGCGCTTCCTGCTGGCGCGCCACCCGCCCCCGCCGCCCCCGCGCCACCCGCCGACCACCCTCCCCGCGCCGCGCCCCTTCGCCGCGCCGCTCTCCACGCTCGAGTCCGGCGATGAGACGACTGACCGCTGACAATAAAACGCTTTAGAGAAACGACTCACTTTCATTGTCACTCACGTCACAACGCTGCTGCAGGTCGACTCGGCCTTCTCTCGACAGCGCGCTGTTTTTTTGTCGTTAAATGCGGACACATCGCTGGGAAAAAAATTTTATAACGCGATGTATTCAGACTTCGGATTTTAAAAGAAAGGGGAAACGCCGTAAATTAATCTCGTTCAGCATTGCGAGGTGATTCTTAATATACTAATTCTTTATCATTTTCTTATGTCGACATCTACACAAGTAGTGACCTACGTACAAAAAGGTGTGTATCGTGTAAACAGATAGAGTATCAAAGAGATACTCGGTGAAAGTATCGCATGAAAAGTAATTCATCATATCTCGCTATTAATCATGCCCGTATGCGTCTAAAACGTCATTGTTCTTAATTACATTAATTATACATACTATAATTTCTATCAGATCCAATTCATGACCAGCCACATGAATAGGTCTAGAAATTAATTTATTAGGCTTCATTCCATTAATTTCATCAAAAGACAATATAATATCAACAGAAGTAGCAATAAAGTACTTTATTGGTAAAGCCATAGCATCATCAAGACTATTAACCTTCATTATTTTAAACTTGATCACATATACCTTGAACGAAAATATCATCAATTCAATAATCTTCGTCGCTTTATTCCTAAAAATAGGCGCCGCATCTTTCCATATATGATTTCCTTCTGTAATAGAAGGCTTGTCATGACTCAATTGTTTCATTTTAATAACATGACAAAATCTAGCCCCATTCATCATTTGATCTTACCTAACATATTATCAACCGTCTAAAACGACACGGTGTGCAACTAAATACTTGAGCCGGTCTGGTGCCCATTAAAATTTGCCTATTAAATATTTTTAAGAGCAAATGGCCTATTTAACTAGCAAAACTAATGATGCTGCAACAACACATACTTTCCCGTATTATTGGAAGCTACGTAGGATTGAAATATTGCACTCTCTGCCCTCCTAAATTCTTAGCTATTTGTTGAAAACGTCCAATTCAACCAAGAAACGAACAATTCATTGTTTCCATCGCAGTGTTCTCAAAACTATGTGAATTCTACAACTGCATAAAAATATAATACAAGTGTTGTAAACTTGTATTGGAAAAAAAAAGCCTGATACCATACAGCTATATCAAGTCACAACAATGATACCTAATTCATGAAAATTCATGACAGAGGAACGGAATTCCATTGTTGCATTCTCTGCATTATCGACACTCCCTTGAAGAGCTAGCAATTTTTATTTCAAATATTTCAAAACAAATAATTTCTAAAAGATTAATGTTTAAATTTATAATAAAAGGTCGCATGTAAAAAACGAACAAAGAAATAATATACATAATTGCAAATTCTAATTTACGACGCATCCGGCCGTCTGAAGCGCAGTAAATTTGCAGGGGGCTATTATGTTTGTCGCGAAATTATAGAAAAGCTACTCGTATATTCAAAAAATTAAACATGGCGTTATTTGATAAATACGTTTTCGCCATCTACCGCCGCCCAAAGTACATTTTTTGACATTTTATCAATTTTTCGGTTTCCTTATTGTAGAATGGAAATATTAATTTTAGAATATCAAATAACACTAAAACCTCGTCCTAAATGGCAATTTTCTTTGAAAAATTTGGAGCCGTTTTTAAGGAAATAGCGTCTAAGCGCAACTAAAAATGCGAAATTTAAAGCACTTTTTCACAGAACATTTTTGAGTTTTCGAAAAACTTCATTTGAAGCACTTACATTCACAAATAAAATAATGTTTACAAATTGCTAGTAATGTGCATATTAAAGATTTGAGAAACCTTCCAAAAAAATTACATTTGGGTAATTTTTGAAAAAACAAAAAATACCTCAAATTGAACTTTACGTCACATTAAAAAGTGCAATTAGCACTATCTGTTCCAAAAGTTTGAAGAAAAAAATTGCAGCCATTTATGAGAAAATGACGTTTGAGCGTTTCTGAAAATGCGGAATTTTGAGCTAATTTTAACAGAAAACTGTTGAGTTCTCGAGAAACTTTACTTAAAATTATTTAAAGCACATGTATTCATTAACATAATAATGTCAAAAAATCGTCGCTAATATAAATATTAACGATGAGAGAAGCAAGTCAAAATCTGAGAGGCAAGGACAAAATCTGCTGAAGGGTTTAGCGCTGCTCACAGACGGACAGACAGACAAGCATTATGCCTTCATTTGATTTCTCTGCATCAAAAACCCACCAAACAGGAATTCTGGCTGCACCACGTGTTAGGTTTTCTTTATTTAGCAACTGGATTTATCCCCTTTTTCGTTACCAGAGCACTTTAATAAGAGTATTTTAGCCGAAAATCCGCCGTTTTTTCGCGCAGCATTACATAACTTTCCCTAAACTATACGTTCGTATAGTATAAGGGAAAGTGAAAATAAAACATAATACAAGAATAATGTAATTACAACTTTGATCACACAATTAATAAAAAATAATTATATACTTTTGAACCACTTACATAGTTACCAGATGGTTTGCAGTGTCTCTTTCCCAAATGTCGGACATCAATTCCCTTTATCAGAAGTTTTCAAACTTTCTTCGTCCATGGCTCCCCTGGACGAAACTTCGCACGGCTCCCCTGGTAACAATAAGTTTCAAATGTAAGGGTTAATATAGGTCTATTAAATGTTCAACACAAATGAGTGACATAATTATCAAAATAAATCACACGTTACAAATACCACAGAGTGATAGTTCAAAATACATAAATGACACAAGGAGTAAACTAAATCAAATCTAAAGATCATTTTTAATAAACCACAGCAACGCCCCTGGGAGCCGCGACGCACAGTTTGAAAACCCCTGCCCTGTATTACATTTTTAAAAAGTTGAAAACCAGTAATTCATCATATTTACGGAAATAAAATGTTTTATTATGTGGGACTATAGGACTGCTTTCAACATTTTCAGCGAGGCCATGGCCCCCGTCCCTGCGCACACGTCTATTACCATGCCTCATATGTATGACAAAGTTATCATTGAATCACAATCATTAACAATAAAATTTTGAAAATGATAGAAAATAATGTTGCAAAATTAAATAATGTTCACTCTCCATTCTCGATTCGATGCACAGAAAAAAATATTTATTACACAATCTTTTTCAAAGAAAATGTGGTTTTACTTCACATTGTATACAAAAAGTACAGAACAATTTGGAAATCGGTACTTCATGATGTATTAGATGACACGAGAAAACAAAAACTACCTATGTAAGAAACGAATTTAACTTACTAGCACCCGTGTACCCGTGCGAGACCTTGCACTAGTACCCGTGCGCATTCTATATCCCACCCCCTTCCTTATTTTTCCATTTCCATATCAAGCCTGTAATATGTATTTTTCTTCAAGACCCTCTTATCCTCCGTCACTTGTTCTATATGTCACCTTGTAATTGATAACAAAATAATATACCCTTGTCATTAGAAACTAATATTATTTAACTTTATTGAGCAAAGAGGTACACCCGTGTAATTCAATCGCATAGAATATCAAGTAATTTCATATCAGTTGCAGACTCTACAGGCACTGATCAGGTGGGGTAGAATCGAGAAGCGTCAAACCAGCAAAGATGTAATAGAATGGTGAAGAAGATCTTATGGATGATCTTGGCTGTCCGGGTGACGCCGCGTCGAAGGCTGTCCGGGTGACGCCGCGCCGTTTCGACCTGGAATGCATTCCAGCCCTGAGGAAGACCACGATAAGATGGTCGAAACGTCGGCAACTCAGCCTTCGGCGCGGCGTCACCCGGACAGCCAAGATCATCCACATGACTCCGGCCACGGACGCCTACGACTTCAAAGAAGATCTTATCCTGTAGATTACGATGTACAAAAACATTTCTTTGAGCCCTTTGGCCTCAATATTTTAGTTTTTAAGGCCCTAGAGTGCTTCGTTTACGAGTACTTTAACGATAACTATTTAAAAATCCTGAAGTGCATTGCGGTTTGCATTTTACATGAATATTTAGATTTTTTAAACAAATCCTTCATATTTTTAAAGTCAAAATGCAATTCCTCATGTCCCCGTGCAATTATCTTTTTTTTAGCGATCTCATTCATAAAGATTGGTTTCGTGTGAGAGCCGCAAAGATAAGGTATACTACTGAAATATAGAGACGATATGCGCAATTTGTCAGTGCTAGTGAAAACAAGTCACAATGTCGAAGAAAAGTGCTCGCTTTTAATGCATCTAAAGTCATTCAAATTAACAATGAGAATAATCCCTAAACGTTGATTCACTTATTTGGCACGTTGTGTGAGAATGGAGTCTTTCTTCATAGGAAGAGCACATTTTCCCTTTTGTATTTTCGTCAACGAAGTTTTTATTTATCAAAAATTTGAAATTCATTGTAAGATTGTATTAGGAAAAGAATACATTTATATGTCTTCAATCGACCCAGGTAGCTTCTAAAAACATTTATCACACAATTAATTAAAAAAGTTAATTTTTTAATTTGTTCTTTTAGTTGTTTTTTTCAATATCATATTTAGACTTCGTAAATCCTTTCGGATTACGCAATATTGTGCTTTGATCATGTTCCACACTAAACTAGGTTACGATTGCGAAATACAAACAGAGCCGTGATGAAACAAAACAGTACCAAGTAGTTTGTGAACAACATTGTCGAACATAACTGCCAGTGCCCACAGACGCATATTTGTTTGCGGAATTTATTGACGAAACATAAAGCGTCGAAGAGAACTATTAGCAATTCATTGATTTCCCTAAGTGGATAACTTCTTGAAAACCTCGTTTCTTCTCTTCATCCATACAGGTCGTCAAGGATGCCGTCAACTATTTTGATTTAAAGGGGAAAAGTTTAAGAAAAACGGATTAGCACTTTCCGTAATTCACAAAATTTTAGGTATATGTCGTAGAAATATCACACTATTGCATTTCAATCGAATTTGAAGTCGCAAAAGGAAGAGCTATGCGAGTTCACGCACTGAAATAGCAATAAAGTGGTGACCACTCTCATATTCTCTTGCAAACATGAAACGAAACTTAACACAGATGACTGTGAGTGACAGTTTACACGAATACGTAAAAGTAAGAACATCTATTGGGAAGGGGTGTGTTGATGTCACACTGGGTAGGCAATTGTGCAGATTGCATTGCAATCTCCGCATTTGAAACAACTCTTTACATGACCAAACATTCCATTGATTCTAAAGATATTATTTCATCAATATTCCGATAAGAATCGACTGATAAATAATAATTATTAATTGAATAATAATGAATAATTATTAATCAATCTCAATCACTTTGATCAACACAACCTTGCTGACGGTATCAACAGCTCTCACGCTGGAGGAAAAAGTATAATTTCGCTGAAAATGATTGAACTGGAGTAAGATTTTGGACTATCACAGTATATTTATAAAATGTTCGATTTATAAAAAATCGGATCAATATTTAACTGAAATCATCTTACAATTGACAATTTGCAATTTTTATTTGTTAAATCAAAAGTTACATTGATTTAATTCCACATTTTGTAATAAAGTTTTCAAATTAATTCTTAATAATCTGAGCAGCATCTCCAATTTAACATTTGTACACAATCTTATAATTTAGAATTCAATAGAATTTTTTTAAAAATGTTCTCCCACTCCAAAGAACAGCACTCAAAGAAAGATGTAAACGAAAAAGTTTATTTTTTCGAAAGAAATGTATTTTAATTTGGCTGGTGTTAAATATTAATATTAAGTTCCCATTGCAGACAATGTCAAAGCTCACAAAATGTCGAACAATGTATTGAACAAAATAATTGTTTATTGAGTAAATTATTATACATGGTGATTCAAAAAGGGAGTAGATTTCAAATATCTACCACCAATGAACGACGATAGTTAGAGACACATACGACACATTATTGGATAGAGAAAAATCCAAAGTTTAATTTTGTACATTCAACATGAGCATCACTTGTTGCGCGAGAATTCTTGAATCAATAGTCCATTTCTTGTCACGCACGAATGATCTGGTTGTTGGTTGAGTTCACTGCTATCTTGAAGATTAGCAAGTTTAGGTGGTCACACACCTTGTCTTACATTAATCTCCATAGGTAAAAATCGCTCGGCGTCAGATCTTGTGACCTAGGAGGCCACTTAATAATGGCCCTGCTTCTTCCAATCCATCTTATTGCAATTGTGCCGTTCAGATACTGCCGTATCCCATAGTGAAAGTGAGGTGAAGCGCCGTCTTTCACAAAGATAAATCATCCCAATGTTCTTCAATTCGTGGAAACCACCAATTCTCGAGCTTCACTACAGAATTGGTTGTTTCCACAAAGGTAATTCCAGTAACAGTTCTCTCAATAAAAAAGAAAGGTCCATAAACTTTGTTGGTACTAAAGGCGCAAAACACATTCAGTTTTGGAGAATCTTTTTTATTTTAGACAACAATGCAGGAATTTTCAGTTCCCTATATTCTGTCATTGTGGTGATTCACTTTACCAGAGATAAGAAATAATGATTCATCAGAAAAAAATCGTTTTCGCAAGGGTGTCATCTTTCATAACATGCAACATTTTTATTTTAGTTCGCCGGGCAACTACATTGCCAATAGCAATCAAAATCTCTTTTACAATTTACATCATAATAAATTGTACATATTTGATTGTATAATATTTAATGGCATTGTCTTTTAACGATTTAAATCATTCTCAAATAAATACATTTAATATGACAAGCATGTGCAACTTCGCACATGCAACATTGCAAGGCAAAATTCTGATCATTTTTCATGATCTTCAGGATACAATACCTAAAGTACCGGTACCTTGTATGGCTCTTGACGCACACGCCATACCGCTGGTTGCGGAATTCCAATGTCTCTGATTCCTCTTCGTGTGGATTTTGTAGGGCTACATTTATAAACAGCTCGGATACGCTCAAAATTTTCGTCTGACGTGCGAATGCGATCTTTACTTTTCCCTTTGCATACATAACCATCTTCTACAAATTTCTTGTACCACTTGTACCTTCTTGAACCACTTTTCGTACGGCGTCTCCATTTTCTTTCCCAAACAAAGTAAGCCTCACTGTAGGGAATGAATGGAATTAATAAGTAAAAGCTTAAAACTACATTTTTCTCTATTCAGTGATATTTCGTAAGTGTCTCCATCCATTATCGCTCATTGGTGGCCGATATTTGAAATTTGTTCCTTTGCGGATCATCCTGTATTTTGTAGGAACGGAACATTAGAGAGAAACACGAGTGGACTTTGTGAGAGCATATAGAAACTATGCAACCATTCGTCAAAAAAATGAAATTAAATATATTTACTATTAATAAGAGAGTTGAAATGTATTAACTTTTTAATTTCATGGAACGCAAGGAATTTGTGAAACTAACCTCTCTGATAAGTTTCTACAACAATTCGAAAGCAATTACATAAAAATTCATCCCCGAATATTTGTCATTTTTGATGACCTCAAACCCCAGCGAGATTAGTTTCAAATATTAGGAAATTCTAAGATGCATGAGAGATAATAATCTAATAAACTTCTATATTGGTTTCCATAACCGAAGTGCTTCTAGTAGATAATTCGAGGACCGAAGCCCCTTAAATTGATAAACATGACAAGAAAGATAATATCAACTTGCGAAGATAGGGTAACCAAAGTCTTGAGGCAAGCAAGATGCTAATAATCTTCCCAATACGTACCTAACCTATTAAACCTTCAGTGAAGCCAAAATAACGATCTGTTATAGGAATTAAGGGAAATATTTGTAACGAAAGAAAACAGTTCTTATAACTTCACAACTTATAACTTCTTTAAACTTCAGTAATTTCTGTTACACATTCTCAAACTTTTCAAGAGGGCATCACAATAGCAATCACCTTTTAAATATTCGTTTTATTTTATATTTTACATTAGTAGTGTATTTGTCTTACAAATTATGTAAAAAGTTCTCTTCAGTCACGTACTGTTCCAAGTATTCATATTAAATATCTGGTTTGTAGCAACAAAATGTGTTCAAGTAGTTGGTCATTTTTATTTTCTCTCTACCACGGCAAAGGTAGACAAAAAATTATGCAATGCTGCGCGAAAAAAACGCGAATTTCGATCAGAAAAACTCTTTATTACAGAGCCCTGACAACGAAAAAGTGGATAAATCCAGTTGCTCAATTACCAAATTACCATTGAAATGTACCAACAATGCCTCGTCATAGACTATTACGAGATCGTTGATATCATTCACCTTAGGACGGTTATAATCGTGACCCGTTCCGAATTTATAGTAAAATTTTGGGCGCCAGGAACAGGTTACGTTAATTAAAACCAATGCTTCCACAGCTAATTTTAACAAATTGATAAATGTCCGGCTAGCTGGGTCAATGTTATGGATAATCGCTATCGCCTAGATAGCCGATTACTTGATCTGCCAACTATACAATATGGCGAGGAATCTGAAAGGGAATAATTATCTATCTCTAACTACTTAACAATTGTGATTGACCAAATGAAAATCTTTTCATTTTCCAAAAGAGAAATTTAACAATTTATTTACTTCTATTGACAATTGTTTTGTCTTTAGGTCATGACCACGTTTTAAAATAATACCTTTGTACTGCAGTACTGATCTAACGTCTTGATCTACGACGCCCCGCAGTATCTTCCCATTTGAATGCAGATGAACCCAAGTCCATCTTCTTTCTTCTGATCTTGCGACACTGCCGACGAATCCAGCCCTCACTACCTAGAATATCTATTGGTTCTTACGTGCTACTTAGTGTTTCTAGTCCTCCCCAACTAGTAGTAAAACATTAAAGTCCAACACCGCAATATAAAAGAAACTTTCAAAGTCCTCATCGAATTTACCTCTGCCCATCAACTTTCAGAGTCCGAAAAACTATTGAGTCTTACGTCAAAACTTACAAGTCCCACTCCCCTGATGTTAATCTCGCGAGCGATCTGTACTACTCGACGACCTTTATCAGAATGTCCTTTTCCCCACCGTTTTTCAGCCCTCAACGCTTCGGTATCCGTCCTTCGTTCCTCTTTTTTAAAACAAAACGACAAAATTCGACAGTCTATTCTCCCTTAGCCAATCCATTCATCTCTTATCAAACCGAGTAGCCACGCCCTCGATAGTCATTCCTTTTCAGACCAATCCCACATTATTTTATGTCTTTCTAGCCAGCGCCCCCACCTATTCAAGGCCTGAAGGTAGTTTATTGACCTTGCCAACCACTACGCCGGCGTTGCTAAGGCTGTATATTGCCATTTGCAGACCCTTTTAACCAAAACCATTTACAGCCAATGTTATTGACAGAATATATAATATTTTGGTATATCACTATATATATATATATATATATATATATATATATATATATATTCACTATGAAGATCCTTTTCTCTGTATTGTCGACAATTATGTAGTTGAAGACATATGTAATCAGTTCTCTTCAGGCAGTTTTTATATAGTCAGAATTAACTTCCTGATAGATTCACCGGAGATATGGGTAAGAATCCCGGTTTTGACAGTGCAAAAAGTTCGTAGTGAAACCAAAATTAGGAACGTTCATTAATTTCATTAGAAAAACGAAAAAGTAGCAATGGATACCGATCGTTCCCTAGATCTTCAGATATAATTTCAAGCAATAATATGCCAGAACATTACAGTACCATTACCATTTGCTTCGCTGTAATAATCCTGACGTAAAATCTCAAAAAAGCAAATACCACAAGATGTTCGAAACGTCGGCCCCAAAGAATTCGACATCATCGAAGATCGTTTGAATAACGAAAGAAAGATCGTTTGAATAATGAAAGGAACTCAAATGAAACGGAACTACGAATCATGGTCACGAAACAATGAATACTACAAAAATATTCAAAGGCAATAAATTAGTACACCGTTCCTCCGATTCCTCCTCGTTCTATAAGTAGATGCTGAAACTCAAGCATCCATAAAATGTCACACGAGATCAGCCGTTGCCTAAATACCCAATTATTTAAATACAACGTGGGCACCGGGAACATTAAAAGAGATATCAGCTTACAGGTTCTCAAACCTTTCAACATTCTCCTAGTCTACCTCTGCTTCTTGACCTATTGTTACCACAACAAACCCCGAATCCACCGCTAACCCTCCCACCTCCAATGCAGTAAATCCTCAAACCGCTACCATCAACCCCCTATACCATCGCTTCCACTGCCACTAGGCCCATCGCTCGTGCTCGTAGACGCTGCCGCCAGAACGCAGCCGTATGCACCGCCACCGCGGTCACCGCCACCTCACCCCCATCCCCACCGCCGCCGTCGCCACCACCACCGCCACCTCCACCGCCACCTCCACCGCCACCCACACCGCCACCCCCACCGCCGCCCTCACCCGCCGCCCCGCCGCCGTCCCCACCACACCCCCGCTACCACCACCGCCACCACCGTCGTCTCCGCCACCACCGCCCTCCCACCGCCACTGCCACCCCCACCGCCACCCCTACCGCCACCCCTACCACCGCTACCGCCGCCACCGTCGCCTCCGCCGTCGCGGCCACTTATCAAGCGATCGATAGCGCAGCCGATCGCCCTGCCTAAGTTCCCGGAGATGTGCGGGCGGCGCGGTGCGGCGCTGTTTGCGGGCGGAAGCCGTAACGACGCCCCGCGGCCGGGAAGCGGGCGCCCTCTCCCACTCAGCCTCTTCTAAACAGACCGGGCCTCCCGCAAATGCCAAGCCCACACCACCAAGTCTAGCTGCTTTGACATTAAATACTTTTAATATGAGTCTTACAGGAAAGGGAATGGTAAACCACCAATGTAATGTTTTGGACTCCGGTCTTACCCTTATCATTCGTACTACATGTAACAAATAGTGCTACAACAGCGCGTACTTCCTCACATTATTTCTGAATTTGTTATTTTCGAAAATTCTGAGAGTTCAACGAAAATTAGACCTGCGCCATTCTTTCAAGTGTCCCTTGTTCTATTCGTGGAAAAAATTGAGACAACAACTAGACCAGTTTTTGATAAAAATATTTTTTATAACTTGCATTAATTTCATGCAGAAATTGCATCAAAACTACTACAATTGTACTCAATAATTGTCAAAATCTGTATTTTAGAACATATTTTGTTTAAAAAATCTTTGAAAAGTTAAAAATCTATCTTTAAATTTGCAGTTTTGCGATGCCGATTTCTTGCAATTTTCGAAAATACAAAAAAACTTGCAAAAATGGTACTAGTACAATTTTCTATCGTCATTTGAAACATAAAGAAGAAAATTCAAAGAAAATTTGGGAGCAGTTTTTTTCAAAAAATAATTGTTTACAAATTGCGTGAATTTCACACAAAATTTTGCGAAAACTACTCGTACTTTCCAAAAATTGTACCAGACTAAGGACACAGTACTATAAAAAATTGGAGCCAATTTTGAGAAAATTTTGAAAATGTAATTGAGGCTTCGTGGAGATGAATGAAGCTATTTTATTCTCGCATGTTGCGCGTGTGTAGATGGGAACGTGTGTCTCCATACGTTGTGCAATAGGTGCCGCGTCTGAGGAATTCACAGAGGGATGACTGGGCAAAGTTTTGCTGATCCTAGCGGGAGAGATCGCATTTTAAAGAAAGTCTTTGAAAGATTAGACATTAAGACCAATACTAGCTGCAAATAATTTATACATGTGTGATTTGTGTTGCGTGAATAAATATTCATATAAAGAAGAGTAAAAGACAAATAACAAATGAAATATGTTCAGTATGTATTTGGTTCCATCATGTCTGTACCCTTGTGCACAAGCACCATCTGCAGCACTTCATTCACCCAACTAGTCAGCCCTCGATACAACGCACTAAATGCTCGTTCTCTCAATGATCATGTCTGTCTGTTTCAGAGATTCACAGAGGAAAAATTCAGTCTAACTGCGGTGTCAAAAAAATGTTATAATTAAAACGAGATTGTTAGATTTTATTTCATAGTTTTCGTGATTAAGAATTTGCATCTATAATACAGGGGCGCCTGCGTCGATAAATGTTTAGAAATAAAAAATATTTCTCTACAATTTATGATTTGGATAATGTGTTAAAATTGAACAAACGTCAACACCTTTCAGCAATTGACGATATTAGAAGAGTATGGCCAAATATTTTTTAAGAATGATTGCATAACAAGCAAAACTCAAAAACCAGGATGATTTAAGGTTTTTCGTACAAATATTTGAAATCGGAAATTCGTTTATAATTCCTTTGCAGCTACGAATTTCACTAGTACTTCAGATTATGTTCTACGAAGCAATTAGTTTAAATAATTTCTTCGTATAAAGATCGTGGTCAATATTTATTCATTGCTTTATTTTCATACTAATTCTCAGTATTACAGTCAAGAAATAGCATAGTTAACTTCCAAATTATTAAGTGAGATTCAAGACCACCGTATCACCTCACAAAGTGTGTGAAAGATTATTTTACATTATATCGCCCCTTAATTTAAAAAAAAAATAAGAAATTAAAATGGGCACTTGCAACCCGCAACACATGTTGCACTGCACCACACATCGTCGCGCTTAACTCGGAAACAGTGAGTCCTAGGTCCTTAACACAAGTTTTATGTACCTGGGGGGATATAGAGTTGTCTTTCTTAAGACTTAATTTGATTGCATTTATGATTTATTTTGATCCACTTATTATATTTTGGGGGGTTCAGTTCTTCTGGGCACTCTTGCTTTTGAGAAATCCGTTTCATCCACCAGAGCTCCTACAGCACACTCCAGTTGCCGTAGGTCAGAGGAAGGTATTTTGTAATAAAATAACCACTTAAAATATATTTCTAAATTTCCAGATTGATTTGCATTTAAACCTGTGGTGGACGTGTTGGTTAAATACTGGGGAGCATTTGAAAAGCGTGGGGCATGTGAGAAATATGTGGAAGAGTATGCAAGGGGAAAAACATGCAAAAGCATGCAAGGGAACAGGAGGGTTCAAAGTTAAGTGTCGTATTCTACAAAATGAGCACTTATTAAACGTTCTTTACATTTTTTGCACTTTGGCTCTAAATCTCCAAATTCCAATGCACAATCCGTAGCACAGGTAACCAGGAAGGAATAGAATCTCCAAATATATGTTATATTAAGTTGACTACTTGATATCATATATAATATATATATATATTATATATATATATATATATATATATATATATATTATTTTCGTTAAAACCGTGAATTTGTTGTCCCTCCTACTCGGCTCATAGTGAACGGATCTTAACAAATGAGGTACCAAAAAAAGATAAAAAAATCAGGAATGGAGGTCACTAAATATTGCAAATCACGAAGCTTTTCGTTATTAATAAAATGCTAGGAAACTTTTGTTGTTTGAACTTTGCGGCTGGGATAGTTAGCGTGCCCTCCGCGCGCTGCCTGTCAAGATGGCGGTTATGCGCACACCATCCGCCACAGGAGAACTCACGTGGTTGTCGCATGTGAATCGAAGCGGCGGGAAGCGGAAATCTGTTGTGCGTTCCGTTAAGACAAACATGTGTGCGACTATTTATCAATTGTGTTGTAAGTGTTCAATGTAAAATTTTGTGTATGTTCTTATATATCTTTTATGTGATATCTACGTTCTGTTTTAACGTCCTACAGGTTTCCCTTCAGTGCGATGTAATCGCACGGGTTCAGCTAGTTCTGTAAATTTTAAAACACGGTTCTCAGTTTTTCTGTTCGTTAATAGACGCAGAGTACTATATGTTTGTTTAACCAAACAAAGCTTCAGGCCTACAATTCTGTAACGCATAGTTTCGGTGGCTGGCTGTTCAATGTTGTGTTCCAGTAAAAAGCTATTTTCACTTCTAAAACAATGTCTTTCAAAGTGCAGAATATTCGCTCTGAACCAGCTAGTGTGTCATCAGGAATTATCTTTTATTTTTTTATATTTGGCAATTTACATCTAGTGATTAATCTTATGAATTATACCTGAAATCTCCTATGACTTCGATTATTCGATTATTCAAAAAGAAAGTTGAATGTTTGTTAAAATTCCACTCCATCCAGTTCAAGACTCTAAACTCCAGAACGGAGCCATTAATACGAGTATGATCTTAAAATACTTCATCCATATTGTATAGACACAATACATTTGCAGTGTTAAAGCAGCACATATTTTCTCGTCCGTATTGTAAAGCAAAATTACGCGAAAAGTACTAAAATTTTCGAAAAACTGTACATTATCTTTTTCAAAATCTATCTTTACAGAACAGATTTCATTTAGGGAAAAAATCTCTATCTTTAATATTTTAGTTGTAGAAAGACTCTGACACAATTTTGCACTTTTGCAATTTTCGAAAAATAAGTTTTCAACGAACATGAGACCTGCTCCATTCTCATAAACGTTATTCACATTATCCAAAACAAAATTTAATCAAAATAGTTGCAGTAAGTTTTTGAAAATTTTGAAACTGTCCCAGGGCTTCATGTAAAGTGCCCCCAAAATTAAAATTTCGTTTTCAAATCCAAGGGAACGCGACATCAGCCAGATTGATTGAGGAACATCGATTTTGGAGAAAATCTGCTGAACGGTTTAGCGTTGTTCACAGACGAATAGGCAGACAAGCAGTTTGCCTTCATTTGATTTTTCGGCATCAAGGACCCACAAAACATGGATTCTGGCTACAGCACTTGTTACAGTATTTTTTTCTAAATTTAGCATCTCGATTTATCGACTTTTTCGTTAGGAATAAGAGTTTGCTGCAGAAAATTCGCCTTTTTGTGGCGCAGCATTACATAACCTTCTCACTACTTCTTAGCGAGAAAGTGAAACGAAAATCCACTGAAAACGTTGGGCATTCCCTTTTGTCTTTCCGGTTTTGCCTGATCCAGCGCTGTGCCCACTTCCCGGAAGGTTCTCGGGTGCGGTCCTCACCGCTAGGGACTGCCGCCCCCACCACTCCGCTGTCGGGGCCGCGTCACGCCCACGCCGCCGGCGTTTGTCATCGCGAAGCCGTACATTATGCGCGCGCTCGCCCGCCTGCCGCTCCGCGCGCGCCTCCTCCCGACTTCTCTGCGCCTCTCTTTGCATAGTCCGCGCTTTACCTTTTATCTCGGACGCATGTCTCTTGCTTGTGCTATATTCTCACAGGTGACGTGCGCGCATCCCTTACATAACAGTTACCTAGACAAGTATACAGGTGAATCAGAATGAATGTTACAAACGTCTAGCGCGTGCAAGGGAATCGAAGATGATCATTTTATTTGTTTGCCAATGAACGCGTGTTGGGAAATCTCATGTAACGGAGTTACACATTTGAGACCACAAATATGGGAAAGAGGGACTTGGTGAAACGCGAGGCACCTTGCGCCATTGTAATTGAAGCGAATTTTGTAACTATATGTTTGACTTTTCTCTGAAGGAAGCATTCATTTGTCATCCACAATGTTTGTTCCTTCATTGTGTATGTCACCGTGTTGTTTTTTATTTGTGAGTTTTGATGTTGTTTGTAAGCTGTTTCGAAGGTAGTGGTCTGATTCCAGTATTTTTGCATTGAAATATAAGTAAAGTTATCATACTTATTAAAACGTGAACAAAGTAGCCATTTATATCCTATAATAGATTATTTCTATTGAATTCTCATTAGTTTTATTCGTTAAGAACTGTCTATTGAAGTTGGTATAATTCATTTCGTTTCGGAAATGCATGTAGGGCAGGGTGAGACGCGAACAGTAGGATACGTTGAGATATGATTAAATGTGGGGAAGTTTAGATACTTAACAAAGCAAATGCCTATTCACCTTTTAAACGGAGAAGTATGTTCTATGTTATTACTTCGACGTCAGAAATGCCAAGAGAGAGACCGAAGGTGAAAGGGGTCTTTGATCCTGACACAATGAAAAAAGGTGTTAAACACTGTTAGAAGGCCAAAGTACTAGGCATTGCCGCTCAGAAGATGTATCTGAAGTTTTAGTCTTGCTACATTTGTAAAGAAAATTAAAATTAAATCCGAATTTGAGATGGAAATGAAAGCCCGATGGAATTGTAGAAAAGTATTTCCAAATGGCAGGAAGAAGATTTAGATTTATATCAGTAGTTCCAAAGAGTTTAAAGGATGTACTACCTTACAATTTCGCAAATTGGCATATGAAACACTGCGGGTCAATAAAATTAAATGTCCTCAATGTTAGGAGACAATTGCCATGGTTGGAAAAGACTGTATGGTTTCATGAAACGTCATTCTCGACAACTGTCACTGCGAGTAGCTGAAGGATGTAGTCTTGCAAAAGCCACTTCATTTAGTGCCTACAGTGTGAATATTTTTTTACAAATTTATGGACTCTTTTGAGAAAACATCCAAAATTCCTCTATCCTTCTTGCATATATAATACATATGAAACTAAAAAGGAAACTGTTCAAAAGCCCACAAAGTTCATTGCACAAAAATTAAAAGTTATCTGTGCAAAAATACAAGCAATAATATCATAATGCTTAATGGCATAAAATAACAACATGATCAACAATCCATCTTCTAATACACAACTCTTTCAGTGGGACGCGAATTGTCTCAATCTGCCCCACAATTTTCATAATTTTACATACTATCAATAATTAAATAAAAGGAATAAAATATTTAATTTTAACTATAGCTTCAGTTAAATAATTAATAATTAAGTTACACTTATAACACAAGAGCAATAGAAAATCTTGATTATTAATAAAGTAATCAGCATTTTAATTTTTGTGTCTCAACGTGTCCCGCTTTCCCTTACCTCTGAAATGAACAGTCTTGCCTGGAATGTCGTACTCTGTACTAAAGAATCTTCAAGCATCCCAGGAAGTATGTCTTAATTGTAACCTAGATTAATTATCACGACTAAAGCGAATGAATAAAGTTACAGAGATACAATTCCAAACACATACGCCCAGTACTTGAATGAGAGAAACACAAGAAAAGAAAGATTATGTTTAACATTTGGATATATTTGTAATCTACTGGTCCAAAAATAAGACTACCGCGCAATTCCAAAAAAACCTGTGCTATGAAGAAACAAAAAAATCTTATACGTATGTATTACTTTATTCGCAATTATAGTCATTCTGTAAATCGCTCATTCCAAACTTAGTAATTGACATTCAAGGCAATCCAACTCAACACATACAAGGTAAGGCAATCAGTTGCAACAAATTGCATAAATGAACGATCAGGTCTCCGAAATCTCAGACAATTCTCAGCGCACTGCTGGTGCATCATCCGCCTCATATCCACCTGCCTCCACAATGCCTCCTCGCTGCAGACTCCGCGCGGACCAAGTTCTCATTCATGGCCTACGCATGAACACAGCCAGTCCCCCGAAGTCGTGGGCGCTTCACAGAACTGCAGAAGCTCGAGAACTCAAGAGATTGTTTTGGGGCGTAATTAACTTGCGTTTCTTGTCGGAATGTACGTGGAACTAGGTCATTCGTTTAGCGCTTACAAAAGCCCAGAATCACAGATGCCAAGACGGTTCACCGTAAAGGCCTTAAACAACTGGTCAACCAAGTGTGAATGAATGGAAGTGAATAATTCATGGGAAGAATCGCGTGATCGGTTTCTCGGAAACGTGAAAGTGTATCACGAACTGTCTACTTCAAAGCAATATTTCAAGTAGACTTTATGACAATCCGTACGTATACAGGTTTTAATTTTTTATTTTTCCTTGTTCGATTTAAGTCTTTCAAGGGTGTTCAGTATGATGAATATAACACTATAATATTTACTTTAACAATCAGAAAGAATATTTGACAAAACAATTCATAAGTAAGAATTTCTAAGGGAAACCCATATACGGACTTCTAAATATTGATTTAAAAGTTCTTTGTAAAAAATAAATACTAATTGGAATTTATAACATTTGCAGCAGAAAAAAGATGTCATAATTAAAAGAATATACACATTATGTAGGTTGAAAATTTTGATTTGATTTTAGAATCTGGATAGGTGTGTTTATTAGTGAACTAGGGGTGCGAAAAAGCACATACTTTCTCGACCCCTACTTTTAAGCATAATTTACGCGAAAACTACTCAGATTTTCAAAAAATTTTACAGGACTTTATTTCAAAATATATATTTAAGGAACATATTTCATTCACGGGAAAATCTCTATCTTTAATATTTTAGTTGTAGGAAGACTCCGAAACAATTTTGAACTTTTACAATTTTCGAGAAATTAGAGTTTCAACGAACATGAGACCCACACCATTCTCATAAACGTCCTCCACACTATCCAACAAAAAAATTAATCAAAACTGTTGCAGCCATTTTTGAAAATTTTGCAAATGTCTCAGGACTTCATGTAAAATAGCTCCCAAAATTAAAATATCGGTTTCAAATTCAAGGGGCCGGCGACATCAGTCTGATCGATTGAGGAACATTGATTTTGGAGCAAATGGGCTGAACAGTTTAGCCACTAGCGTAGTTTACAGACAGACGGACAAAGAGACGTTTTGCTATCATTCGATCTTTTAGTAACAAGAACCCACGACACATGGATTCTGGCTACTCCATGTTTACGATACCAGGGCCCTGTAATAAGAGTTTTTCTGCTGAAAATTCCCCGTTTTTGTCTTTTGCGCAGCATTACATACCTTTCCCTCCACTCCGTAGAGAGAAATTAAAAATTATAGTCAGTGGAAAAGAAGATAGCGTAGAATAGAAACGAGATGAAATTTTATTAATCCAGGTTGCTAATGGATCTATTGGCAATCCTTTTTTAATTTGAATATTGAATATAAACCACGCAGCTTCTATTGTCCACCGCAATAATTTATCTTGTAAAATTTCTCATTTTTTAAATTGAGTATGTGTTGCTCCTCCTCAAAGAGTACAGGCAAGTGTTAAAGAGTGTTTTATTGCATTTTTTAATATAGGAAAGGAGAAGGTAATATGAGCCTCTACTTTTATTTCGACTTTAAAAATTAATTAAATGCCTGGTTAAAAAATATGGTAATCTTATATTCAACATTTGTGTAAACTTGATAAAAAATGTGAACTTCCTTAACTGTTCATAAAGTGGGTAAAAATCAATAATTCCAGAGAAATATTTAGAAAACAAAATGTTTATAAATATGTCATAGTGCGCCCACATTCCACACAATTCCGAGGACTCACAGTTGTTGGTGGTTGGCTGAAAATAGACCACCACAATACAAACAAGGCGTTTGGTCATCACAGGGAGCTTTCAACCCCCTTTAGTGATTCCAAAGCAGACGCTCTTGAATTGATAGTCTGATTCTTCTGATTCCCCATCTTCTATCTTTCCTGATTCTTCATCCTCCGACTTTTCTTGACAAATAAATACTTGACTCTTTTTCCAGCTCAACCCCCAATGCAGGTTTCTAACCTAATCTAGCTAAAACTGCTTCTTCGGAAGGTTTGTCAACACAAATAAGTCTTTGAAGAGTAGGTGCTGGTACGAGAAACGTTATGGAAGCCTTTTTCAAAACAATTTCCATTCTCTTAACTGCATTGTCTTAACCATGTCTTCAGTACTCCGGTTTTTCCTTTTTGTTTTGGACCTAGAACCTTTTGTGGCATCTAAAACAAAAATAGTTCGAACACATGTAGTGTGTGTAATATGAGCCCCTTAATGTTTGGGGCTCATGTATGCACCATATTTCACCATAGTTCATGGTGCTCATTTTACAGCCACTGCCATAATAAAATTCTGCAAATCAAAACCAGTGTTTGTTACGTTCTAAATTATAGATTGCGGTCATAAAAACGATGTTTAAAAGATACTGTATTTCATTCGTTAGGAATCAGAATCGATCTACGCCAATTTGTTCTGTAATTAAAAGCCAAACACTTATCTTCCAAAGTGTTTAGAACCAAGAAACAACGAGCATCTCTGTTACTCATCACTTCTCATTTCCAACTGAATCACTGAGCGAATATGGCAAAAGGAGTTACTAAATTAGTAGCTAAAATCGTTCCAGCTAGAATGTTTGCGATGTGTGAGTTGATACTAAGGGGTCTCGTATTGTATGCATGGCTCATATTACCACCCTTTAATCTAATTGAAGTTAGTGTATTAATTGTTTCAGCATTTTTTCCCAGCATTTAAAGGATTATTTAGTTTCAAATTACTAGAATTCATACATTTTTACGTATGAATCTAACTTATCATGAATCAAACTCTGTACAAAAACAAGAGGAAAATGAAATCGTCAATCAGGATCCGTATATTACTAATTATTCCCGATTGCGGGAGCAACTCAACTGCAAAAATGACATAAATTCGTAACATGTCACTTAACCCTCGTGCAATTACAAATAAATAGTTGTTACTGTTATCCTTGCCTTGTTTCTTTTGTTAGCAACATGTTGGTTCAACACACCTGTTTCTATTATGTAATGACAAATCATGTAACTAAGTGCAATACGTGTATATTTATAGCCCTAAAGCAGGCCAAATAAATGGCCGAAACGTTGGCATTGTAATAGTAACCGAATTTCATTGACCTACCCTCACGATTATCCACACTGTATATATTACTAATGCTCATTTTTTTCAGGAAAGAATGGACGATAAAATGGAATTAGACATTAGATAGAACGTCTACAAATATAAAACGTAATATATTGTCAAACTTTTTTCCTGGATTCAAACTGTTCGCTAGGGTAGTCAGTGTTAAATTGAGGCATTTACGAAAATAATTAGTCTAGAAATTATCGATGAAATGGTTAAATGTACCAATTTGTACATTGAAACCAAGAAGGAGTTTGTTCAATATTCAAGAGAAAGAGACGTTGAGGAAAACACATTATGTGAAATTATGACATTGGAAGGATCTGGAAGGCTCCGGCAGACCACACCAAGGAAGGACAGGAGGAGTGTCCGGCAGGCTGTGAATGATACGACACCGTCGCTTTCCAGTATTTAGCGTGAAGGAAGACCAGGAAATGAGACATCCCGTGTCCGGCCGCACCACTGCCGGAAGTCTCAAAGGCGTGGGAATACGCTCAAACCGGCCGTGGACACGACTCCACTTAACCGTTTGCGAACGGAAAGAAAGGTTGGAATGGTGTCGTGTCATGGTGGCATCACGAACGTTGACTGGCAGCGAGTGGTGTTCGGCGATAAATCCCACTTCTGTTTGGCCGCGATGACAAGAGAATCCGTGTGTGGAGGAACCCCGACGAACGTCAAATGTCGAACACCAAACAGCCCGAAGACCTGCTGCCACGGTGTGGGGTGCGATTACACATAATGCAAAATCACTCTTGGTGTTCATTTCAGGCACATTCACGGCACGCCGCTATGTGGAGAAGGTCCTGCGGCCAGTTGCCCTGCCGTTCTTGAACTCACTCCCTGGAGCAATGTTCCAGCAGGACAACGCCTGACTGCCCGCAGCATCTTCTGACCTCTCACCTATTGAATATGAGTAGGAACATGGGATACTCTCTACACAATACAACTCTCCCTAGCATTATTTGGGAACTGAATGCGTCCATTCGAGAGGCCTTGGATGGCGTATCACAGGATGCCATCCGACACTTTTATGAGACACTTCCGCGTGTGAAAAACAGATGTGGTCCCACTGTGTGAAAAACAGATGTGGCCCCACGACCTCGTGGGACTAACATTGTGACAATGCTCCGCAATAAATATTGTGCACTGAGAACAGAAAGTGTATTTTTTTACCATTCTCGATACCCTCTTCCTCCATCTCACTAGGCATTCCACTGGCAAACGTCCTTCTGGGTGCAACTCTCTTTTGGTCTTAGTGTGTATAAATTTGATATCTAAAATGATTTATACTTCGACCATTTGAGTAATAAAATTTCAATTCATTCCTTTAGCACAAGCGAAGTGTTTTACACTTTACTCATTTTACCGAATACATTGAATTCGATAAACACTCTGCCACAATATATTGGGCTAATAAGTTGTGTAAACATTACTAATGTTTTAATTTTCTTCCCGTCACCATATCTAGTATCTATATATTGAAACGAATTGTTATCACCAATAGGATAACAATGCGTTCCGATGCATATCGTACGTTTGAACCTGCGCGGCAGCGGCCGGCACCCCGGCGGAGTCGGGCGCCGGAGCCGGTTCAGCGCGAAGAACCGGAGGCCACGAATCACGAGCATGGCATCGGCAGTAGAGCAATGGTGGAGGTAGGAGAAGGACGTTTGCGTTGCGAGCGGAAGGAATAGTGTGGACAGTGGCGGAGAGAAATTCATGGAGTGCGGACGTGCGGGGTAGTACGGACTATCTACCGGAGAGGAACAGTGGAAGTGAGCGTTATGCAATAGAACTGGAAAGGCGTTGTGACAAAGAAAGGGTGTGACGAAAAGTGGAAGCGTTAGTTGAGAAGTGAGACGAGACAAAACGGGTACAAGAGAGTAGTGAAGTATCACAAGCCGAGGATGGTCAACACGTGGAGTGGGCAGAACAGTGTAAAGGAAGGGAACAATGTATACAAGTATTCGACATTATTAAGTGCAATTAAGGTGAACAGTCGATGACAATTACAATAAAAGTTAGAAAACTGTGATGTAAGAGAACGAGAAAACAGTAGTTAGGAGGACAGACGTACCGATCCAGTCGAAACGTTCTGGTAACGTTTCGAAGTAGACCACTGCGACCAAGAGTGGGGTAGGAAGCGACCGACGGCGGCGAAGCGTCGGCCGCCCTTCCGAGCGCAGCCGAAGGAAGCGGACTTACTCCGAAGTGCGAGGTGGCGCGACAAGACACGTCAGAAGACAACGCATAGAACAAGTGGCAGGATCGGCACTGCGGGACTCCCCTCCCCGCGCTGGCTTCCTGCGGCACGAGGAGGCCCGAGCGCAGACGGTGCGGCGCGAGGCGTCGGCCCGACGGCGGACGGGCGAACATGAAACGGCGTGATTCAGACTGGAGTATCAGTGAGTAGAAGCGGCTGGAAGGTTGGGAGGGAAAGTAATTAGCCAGTAGATAACAGTGATCTTGAGTTGAGGCCCCCCCCCCAAGTATTGAAATCACAATAAAGGAGTGAAGCCCCAGGATAACGGAGAAATTGTAAATGGGATGTAATTAAACACGGGGAAAGAACAGAGTAAATGCTCCTGTGAGCACCAAAGGCAACCGATTTTGTATGGCGATTGTTTATGTAATAAAGAAAAGTTCTTGTTACCCACAAGTTTCCATTGTGCATGTGATTGGATCCGGAGCCCATTCCCGGGTAAGATTCCCTGTTCCCTTTTTTCTTTATCATAAATCTTGTGCAGATCTTGTGCAATCTTGTGCAGTAAATCTTGTGCAGAGTCATATATGTGTGTATTATATACACACATATATATATAATATACACACACATAATGTCAAGCAGCGCGGGCCCTCGCGGGTGACGTCGGGGCTCGATCAGACGATCGAGATCCCCCCTTACCTTCACTCACCTGATGCAGTTGCCGGGCTAGCTCAGGAGCAGTGATTCTCTAAGAGAAATGGGGGCCTATGGATGGGCGCTACTTGGTTACCAAATGAAATTCATTGAGGTTTGAAAAAATAAATTTAATTAACTAAAATGCAAAAGAAAATATAAAATCCTATTACTAAAAACCCTTCCCTCTTAAACCCAAAGACATCCCTCCCCTCTTTCTTACTTGTCCCGCAACTCCCAAAAAACAGCTTGAATTTACCCCGTCTCCCAGATTTCTCTTTACTTAAATTACTTTCTTACGTACTAGAAGAGAGCACAATTAAAATACAATCACAAAACAAAAGAAGCAAATACAATTTTAGAGATATTCCTTTTCAACAGCCACAGCGCGGCTCGCTTATGGTGGGGCACAGGTCCGTAATCCGGGCCATTCACCAGAGTCTAGTGGACAACAGACCGTGTTTAGAAGACTTCGAAGGGTCGATGCCCGACCTTCGGGTGACGTCTCCGGAATTCCCTTTTTCCGGCGGTGAAGGCCGTGCCAGCGGTGGGTCGCAGCTGACGAGGCGTTGTCCTCGCCGATAGAGCGAGGTCAGGTACCCGTACTCGACGTCGGTGGGTGGGCGGAGACTACAGCACGAGAAACAGCTCTGCGGCGGGCGCGTTCGCGGTGGCGCCAGCTGAGTTGAAATGCTTTCGATCGTGTGCGGCACAAACTGCTCCGCACATGCAGCGATTGCCTCTTTTGGCAGCCGAGCGAGATTGCTTTGCGCTAAACGAAAGTAACGGCGCACTAGCTACAACAATAGTTCTCTAATAATTCAAAGCCCCACAGGATGGTAGCAAACATCCGTCGGGAGCAATTCCGCGTTTCGCACCACACACAGCACACCAAGAAAAATAACAAGTCTGTCTCTCACACTGCGGAGGTGTCTACGCCAGCGGCGTCTGTTCCCCGAACGACGCACCTCCGAGGTGCGTGCACCCGTCTTCCCCGAACCTATTCTCGAGACCGTCTCTTCCCTTCTACCTGAATTTCACTTTGTCACTTGCCCGCGAAGCCTCGGTAACCACCACTCCTTCCTCCTTCGTCGAAAGTTCTGGAATGATTTCGGTTTGAATTTCGAAAAGTTCGTCTCTATTGGCTAAAGGCTATTGCTTTTTACTTTAATTTCGACCAATGTCCGGGAGTGTTTTCTGACCGTAGTCGATGGAAAATTCCGCTCAACCCTCTCACTCCCACATCGGGCGGAGCCACCGGTCGCCCGGGGGGGTGGGGGCGCCAGGGGGACGCCGGTCGGGTCATAATTCTTGTACACACTGGTCCTGCCAGACAAAGGGGCGCGAGGGACCTTTTCCTGCACGTGCGCACCGCTAATCGGCCCGACCTAACGCGCACAAAGAAATCTCTGCGTAGCTACTACGTCGCATGTTTTAAATCGATTTTCCTATCAAATATTCGGTATCGTCACAATATATATATATGTGTGTGTGTGTGTGTGTGTGTGTGTGTGGTTGAATTTAAGAGAAAGTGGTTATTGTATGTGTAATGAATCTGATGATGATGACAATGGTCAACTGTCGATTTGTATTCTCAACTCGAATAATACATGCGCTCTTTCTGTAGGATATTTTACTAGTCATAACCTTACCACAGGGAATCAACTGACACAGTATTTTTCAGCTGACTGACCTCAGTGTACTCCGTCGTTCCGTGTTCCGACGCGCTTTCTATTAACGGAAAGGTTCAACTGAAGAAATGGGACCACTAACATCAAACAACTAACTTTCTTAGATGTATATTGTCATTTGTTGTTTCTTTTTATTCTTCTGTCAGTTTCAATACTACGCATTGTTTTTCGACATTTGACGGGAGTTCTTTCAACACTTATTGAATTATTAATTTGAACACGGAAAAACGAATGAAGAAAATGATACCTCAAAGATGAAAAGTAGGTAAATGAAAAATGTATGTGAAAGAACTTCATAAAATAAAAAGTACGTGAAGAGAGAACTATCAATATTTATAAGAATTTTCTCATTCTCTCGTTACTCATAAAAGAGAAACTTAACACCTTCTTTCCCGGAGGAGTCCTTCAATTTCTAACACCAGAAGAATAGTCATATAGTTCAGGAGACATTTATTTCAGACATGATGATGCTGCTGTATGTACCTGTACTTTTGTTAAATAATAAATATATTTGTTATTATCGTCTTTTATATTATTTCAGTAGTATACCTCCCTTTTGCGGCTCTCACAAGCAACCAATCTTTGTAAATGAGGTCTCTAAAGAAAGAGAATTTCACGAAAACGTGACGAATTGCACTTTGCCTTCAAAAATATGAAGGTTTTGTTTAAAAAATGCATTTAAATACTCATGTAAAATGCAACCCGCAACGGATGTCCGGATTTTTTAATCTATATCGTTAAACAACTCCTAAACGAAGCGTTTTTAGGGCATTAAAAACTACAATTTTGAGGACAAAAGCCTCAAAGAAACGTCTCTCGGGTTGTAATCTACAGGATGAGATCTCCTTGACCATTATATTACATTTTACTGGTTCGACTCTTTTCGATTCTACCCAGGGACTGAACACCGAAATAATAGCGGTAAAGGTATTTATACCGGTATAGAAATACCTTTACCTCTATTATACCTTTATTCAAAATACCTTAAAAAATACCGGTATAAGTCGTCAAATACCGGTATTTTTAGAGGTATTTTACCTTTATTCGACGTCGTTCTTTCGACCTTTACTCGACGTTCGTTCTCATGAAAATACCGGTATTTTCATGAGAAAATACCGTGATTTCAGTAGAATCATACAGGTTTGGAAGGGAAATAATCTGGCGTGGGGGCGCGAACGCGCGCGGTGTGGCGCAAACGCGTGAGTGGGGGCGCAAACGCGTGTGGGGGCGCGAACGCGCGTGTGGGAACGTGAACGCGCGTGAGAGAGCGTGAATGCGCGCGTGGGGGCGCAAACGCGCGTGTGGGGTCGCGCGCACGCGTAAGGGCGCGAACGCGCGTGTGGGGGCGCGAACGCGCGTGTGGGAGCGCGAACGCGCGTGTGGGCGCGAATGCGCGCGTGTGGGCGCGAACGCGCGCGTGTGGGCGCGAACGGACGTGTGGGTGCCCGAACGCGCGTGTGGGGACTCAAACGCGTGGGTGGGCCACGAATGCGAGCGAGAGGGCGCGAACGTGGGTGTGGGAGCGCAAACACGCGTGTGGGGGCGCAAACGCGCGCGAGGGGGCGCAAACGCGCGTGTGATGGCGCGAACGCGCGTGTGTGGGCGCGCGCGCGTGTGGGAGCGCAAACGCGCATGTGGAGTCGTGCGCGCGTGTGCAAGCGCGAACGCGCGTGTGGGGTCGCGCGTGCGTGTAAGGGCGCGAACGCGCGTGTGTGGAGAGTGAACGCGTGTGTGGGGGGCGCGAATGCGCGTGTGGGGGCGCGAATGCGCGTGTAGGGGCGCGAATGCGCGCGTGGGTACCCGAACGCGCGTATGGGGTCGCGCGTTCGTGTGGGAGCGCGAACGCCCGTGTGGGGTTGCGCGCGCGTGTAAGGGCGCGAACGCGCGTGTGGGGGCGCAAACGCACGCGTGGGGTCGCGCGCGCGTGTGAGGGTGCGCGCGCGTGTGGGGCGTAAAGCGCGTGTGGGGGCGCGAACGCGCGTGTGGGAGCGCAAACGCGCATGTGGGAGCGCGAATGCGACCTCTATTTCCATTGAAAATACCGGTATAACCTTTATGGACGTCCATACCGGTATAGAGGTCCTATAAAGGTATTTCACCGGTGTAAAAGAATGAAGGTATTTTATACCGGTATAAAAAAATACCGGTATTTTACCGGTATTTTTACCTGTATTTAATACCTTTTCGGTCCCTGATTCTACCCCATCTGTTCAGAGCCTGTAGAATCTACAACGGCATGTTAAATTACTAATTACTTGATGTTCTATGAGACTGAATTACACGGGTGTACCTCTTTGCTCGATAATAAAATTAAATAAGAATAGTTTGTATTGACAAGGGTGTATTATATTGTTATCAATTAGAAGGTGACATATAGAACAAGTGACGAATGATAAGAGGGTCTTGAAGAAAAATAAGGAAAAGGATCGGGTATAGCATGCGAGAGTTCTCGCACGGGTACGCTAGTATTGTATATTATTTATGTAGATATGATACTATACAATATTGTTTAAATAATTACATAATTCGAACATAAATAAATATTTAAATAATTATGACAAATGTAGGAAGGTAAACGAAAACTCTAGGCCTTGAGGGGAGGGCCATGGCCCCTATGAATCAGTGGTTGGCTGTGAAGTGCACCGCTGCTGAGCGTTTCATGCGCTGTGCGGTCGACGCCCTTTCCCGACGCCCCTCGGTCCTGCGCCGACCTGCGCTCTCAATATCCTTCCGGCGCCTCCCTCGCATTCCTCGCGTCTCCCCGCGCACCGCGTCGCTCGGCCCCGTCACGGAACATCAACACGTCAAAGAGTAACAATGGCAAGAAGGCTGGAAGTATCCGTTGCGAAAGGAAGAGAGAAAGTGCAGTAAAACAACATAATTCGGGCGTGAAAAATTCTTAAAAGTAAGCAAAATAGAATGGGAAACTGATTTAAAACGGAGAAAAAATATTAAAATTTGAGGTTAGAATCTTGTTTTCTTGAACCTGTGTTATTAAAAGATCACCATCACAGGATAAAGTTCAAAAGCTAGTGTCTTGTAAGTGGAAGTTAAATTGTTAAGTTGTAAGTTGAAGGACTAGATAATTCTAAAGGGAAGACTTTGAGGGAATGGTTGCATTGACAATCAGGGATTTTTTCATCTTCAATATTGTAGCCATCATCTCACGTTCATAGAAACCTAAGTGACGGCAAAAAACAAGGCCTTACCCTACTCTGGTGAGAGCCTTGAATATAGGGAAAATTAATAAACCTCTTTCAGATCCAATAAAAATCATTACACGATAGGCAACTAAGTTAGATTTTTGACTATGCCTATATGAAAGACTTGTGTTGTTCCGAAAAAATATGTACTGAAACCATAAATCGAATTTCTTTTAACGAAGATCTCAGGATGCAATGGGAAAAACATGTGCAAGTTCGGGTGTGTTTACTGTTCACATACATACACACACATCTTAGTTATAATACTTGCCAGGAAACACGACCGGATAAACTACATACAATTAGTTCTTTTGTATTCGTGTTGAGTATAGCGACTGCGTCAACTTGTCATAGTCACGTAAGTGCTTCGTTCATTGCATGTTGTATCTCGGGAGGTAGCAGTTTTCCGCTTCCATTGAAACGACGATATCCTCCAACCTACACGTTGGGTTGCGGGTATTCCCTCTCCCTCAGCGGGCCACTGTTTCATTCCTAGACAAGCTCTAAGTACCCGATTAGTCTCTAGACATGTGTGGTCTTTTAGTGCATATGTGTGTGATACAGAGAGATGAAGAGAGACAGAAGGTGACAAGGATGGGGAAATAAAGATCGTGTGAGGTCATTGGCCTGTTTGTTAAAGTACGTCTCCAACATTCACTTGAAACTGATTGGAGAAACTACAGAAAACTACCGATCAGAGCAGCGAGTCAGTAGGGTTCTTCTCCAAACAGTGACTGATTCCGATCCAGCTACATAGCCTCTGACGAAAATCCGCCTCTATCGGTATTGGAACCCTAGGACTTTCCGGTAAACGTTGGTACTTTTTGGTGGTCCCAGAATGTATATTCAGGGACGTGTTGCTGGACGGCTAACGTGGTAATCATTGCACCATGTCTTCAGTGTATCATTCTTCTTTCGTTTGTAAAAAAATATTGGGCGGTCATAATGACCGCCTTACTGTGTTCGCGTGACTCAAACGTTGGTTAAGGGTTAAAATTAGTTCTGTGAGAAGCAATACTGACTCACCAAAGCACTCGTTTTTCGAAAATTTCAAACTTTCAACATACCAACCAATTTCTTAGCGGAGTCCTCAAATCATAAAACCGCGCTCCAATGAAAGTGGTTTCCAGGTAGCAGCAAGATCGCGCCCTCCGCTCCGCCATCCTGTCGCGTGGTGACGAGCGATTCTCCTGCATCGTCGCCGGGGAGATGGGAAAGCGGCGTGGCGTCACAGGGCGCGGCGTGACGCAACGCGCCTCCAGGTGTAAGGGGCCGCGGCGGCGGGGCGGGGAAGACGTCCATCCATTTCGAGCTAGAGGGGGGCGCGGGGTGGAGCGGGGAGGGGGGACGGCGGAGTGAGTGGGTGTCCATTTCGAGCGAACGCCGCGCCGGCGCGACGGAGGAACGCGCGTCCATTTCGGCGGATAGCGGCGCGGCGCCGGTCGCACAATGCGCGCTATCTGGCGGACGCCTTCACGGCCGGCGGCGCCCTTTGAGGCCCTCTCGCCTGGCCAGGGGGGAGGGGGAGGGGAGGGGGGCGGGGCGGGGCGGGGCGGCGCGGGACGAGGCGCGAGGCGACAGCGGCCGAGGCGCCGGGGCGAGGGAACGCCTCCACATGACCCTCCAAGCGCCTCCTCCCCGATGCGGCGGCTCTCGCACGCTCGAAAAATAAATGTTCGCGTGGCACGTGCAAATATCAGGAATATGTTGATGTTACTGGTGTTAACAACAAAAAACTAACAACATACATTATTTGTGTTATCGGCCGTGTGTCGTTCAATACTTCTTTCTTCATACCATCTTCTTATAAAAAAAAGTAAAAAAGAAATATCATGTTTTGGAATGAGCCGTCTTTGGCTGCAAATAATTTGTTTCGGTTCTACTTACAGACGACGGACTGTTAAATCCTCAAAGGATGTCTGTCGTTACGAATGGCTTTTCTTTCCTTTAGTTGCTTGAAGCCAATAACAGTTCAGTATAACGAAAAAGATTTTACAAAATAGGGATTAGAAAAGCGGCATTTTCCTCTCTCTTTTCATGTGATTTAAATCTGACAGACTTCTTGACTGTGCAATTCTCTTTGTCCCATGTCTCTGTAGGTTGGATCAAGTGAAAAGTTAAGTTATTCCACGCCACTTTAAATTGTTGTTATTTTCATTATCAACATAGAATATAAGTTATGTGGGGTGAAGATGGAGTAAATACGTGCGTCATTTATTAGTTTGATCTTCATTTTTAATCTATTATTGTCTAGATTCCTGTAGATCTTAAACTAAAATATTCAGCCTTTTTTGTTCAAAATATCCCAAAAGTAATTCAGTTTCAGACCATCTGAGAGCCAACAACGACAAAATTCCCGCGAACTGAAAATAATAAAGTCCCTACAGCAAGCTGTTTAATATTTCACAAAAATTGAAAAAAGTAGATCATAGCGGTTGAAAAATAGCATAACAATTGAGTTGGCAAAGCAGAAAGGTATTAAACTTATTTTAGTCTTAGTTCATTTACCATAACAGTAAATTTCATGCGAACCGCACATGTGTTCCATATCGCCAATTATTACGTAATCATAAAATTGCGAGTATCAGTTCGATTTTAACGGAATGCCGAGATTGAATAATAAATCAGAAAAGCAAATTCTGATTCTGAAATTGCTCGACAGGAAATTAAATTAAGAAACATTATCAACCACAAGATAAAGAACAGAAGTAATGTTCATCAGTAATTGTATTCAGACTCCTCGTCCTGTCTATGCTAAAGAAACATAACGGATTATTCCCTTTTATAAGAAACCACGGACACAAACACCCGTAGATGTTGGACCAGAAAGCTCCCAGGGGTGTATCAAGCGAATTTAAAACGAAAATCAAAGGAATTCGCAGATTACTGCATATTTGGATTATCAGGCGCATACGCAATCCCCAAAACACATTACGCCTCGACAGGCTTTACTAAGGTGCATAATTCGGAAACGAAACCTCCTATTGCCTTAAATCAGATTTTTTTATCTCTGGAAGGGACACAAGTCATGTTTTCTAAACAATCTACAAGAGAACTTTCTGAGCGTTATTTCACATTAGTTATGGTTCCATCACCTGTTAGATTGCCAAAAATGCTGAAAGTTTGGTTCCAGTGTGAAGCAATTTGCACTTTTAAGACGATTATTTACAAAGTGGGCAATATTTGCATGGTCCCAGCTAAAATACCATCTACATGTACTGAATTTTTAACATAAAAACGTTTTATTGGGATATATTTTCTACACAAACGTAGGTAATCTAATAGCCTATCAACGTCTATGGGTGAAGTGAGAAAAAATGATAGTGTTTGATTTGCTTAAATTAACTGAGATATAACTGAAGTGTACATTTTTTCATTAAATTGAATACAAACATGCATCTTCATAAGCAAATGCTTTCCTTTCCAAAGTATCAATGCAACTTCTGAAATAGTGACCAAGGTCGCCTTCGAAAATGTATCAATTATAAATATCACGGCCTCCTAAAATGAAACTATACACTTGCGTAAGAGGTCTTAATTGCACTAAACAGCTCATAAAACACTGGCGTAGCCAATGATGTGTGTATATATATATATATATATATATATATATATATATATGTGTGTGTGTGTACATTGTATTTATTAACGTGGTTCTGTTCTATCATAAGATAGGAAAACTGTAGGCAACAATAAATTATTGAAATATATTTTATAATTTACATAAAACTACGAACAGAATTGACATAGTGTTAACGGAGACTTGCAAAACTGAGGACATGTATTTTATTATAACTTACAGGTACAAACTTCTTACACTACTTCAGAAGAGATCAAAAAAGAGATTTAAAATGAAAACGCGTAGAGAAATATAGTGCATATGTACTTTTTATGGGCAGACATTTTTATTTACGTTTGAATACAAAACTTTTTGCAGGAACAAACATTCAAATGATCCCTTTCACCATCGCAAGAAAATATTCAAATAATAAATAATGTTTCTTTTAATTTTACATAACGGGAAATAGAACAACACTTACATTTACAGAATAAATGAATATATTAAAATATAGTTTCAAAACATGAACACTTAAGACTAAGATTCCACTACACGATATTGTAAAACCCATCTTATAATGGTAAAACATGGATAAAACCAAGGCAAAAAATAATTGATTTCCTGGGCCAATTTTAAAAATAACAATTACATTGAGTCAGGATTAAAATGAAAACATTTCAAAAATCAAAACAAAAAATGTTTCACTAATCACTCAAGAGAAAACTCACTACAACCCACCGCTTTCGGCAATACGGACAAGATTTTTGCCGTGCAAAATAGTGCCTCGGGAGGCCTCACTGCCACAGCGAGAGTCATCTATCTAGGAGTATATATACGCATCATTGGGCGTAGCGCTTCTTCCTGTGGCCCAGAGAGCTAGGTATTCATAGCTCCATGCCGTGGCCACCGTATGTAGGAGGCTATGGGTCTTCCCCCGCAGCACCGTTCTTATGATGACAAAACCACAAGAGCTTTTGTGAAGAATAAGGACTGACCTACACCATCGTGCACTTATAGTGTCTTTCTCAACGATAACTTTTCGCTGGGTTATGAACATATAGGGCTCATTTGTAAGATGTCACGTCAAAATTAATACTGATTTACATTGTTTCTATACATTGTCCTTCTTTTCCTCCTACTTATTCCTTTGAGTAAGAGGTATATATTTGTGCTTCAATCGCGCCGAGATTACTATTAGTCTTTGCAGACCAGATAAATACTCATCACGAGCTACAGACGTCCGCGAGCCAGATACGTCACTTTGACATGTCTGGACTAGAGCGTTGGCAGTTGGAAGCTACCCATGGCAGAGTAATCTCACTTAACGGTGATGGCCAGGTGCAGATGATATCTCTCAGAGTTAGAAGACAGCCATCTATGAAATTGACCTTGAAATGCCATTTCATGGGGAATTAATATTGCTGCCTCGAGATGAGCTGTGAAAGGGGAAACCTTGCATACATTGTGCATCTCTATCTGTGAAGACGTACAGTATATGTAGAATAAATTATGACTTCAAGGAAGAATAAGAGATACCACAACAGAAAACTTGAGAGTAATCCTTCTAAAACCTTTTTTGTCCATCTTACATTCAATATTGAATTTTGAAACGCGAAAATTTTATACATTAATATAAAAAAATCAGTTGAATATTCTACTGAGTTTAATAAAACGACGATGCGTCGCAGTATAGTGACACTATGAGCATATGTAAGTAAAAGGGCAAAAGTGCGCGAACGAAGCGGCAAGGAAGCAATAATGTAGATAGGCACACGTCGACAGCGAGGCTCGACGTGGATTCCAATACACAGTCTTCGCACCCAGCAACAGGTTGGCAGCATTGTGGCAGTTGCTGAGTCCGCTCGACAACCAGGACTTTAGAGACGCAGAGAAAAAGAAGGGAGCTGCCGTTTAGTTTTCGTGGACCCCAGACAAACGCATCGATTTTTTGGAACCAATGTTGATAATTCTATGTATTGCAAGTTCTTTTAACATCCAGTCTTTGCAGAAATCCTAACTGGAAAGGAAAATTAATTCTAGAGCAGAAGCAGTGGCTTGATTGATTAGTGATTCCGAGCGCGTAAACAAAGGTCATTATTCCTCTAAGTGTAGTGTACGTTTTTTATCGTGGGAAGTGGCTGTGATTTTTCACCGCTGGATGGTGAGATCCTATCGGCTAGCACCTGTCGGCTAGCAGGTATTCCAACTAACGGGGCACCGCCCCAGCCGGGACAAGCTCTGGGTAGCGTGCGGTCCGAGGCCCGTTTTGTAGGGTACCACCCTGGCATTCGCCTGGTATAGATAGGAGAAATCACGGAAAACTACCGATCAGAGCAGCCGGCCACTAAAATTCTCCTCTCCCGATAGGTGCAGTCGCAATTTTGCCCGTTCGGGCAGTCATATTTCTGCCCTTGACCTAGAGGCAATGGGCACCTAAGATCACAATTGCGGGTATGATGTTGCACTATGTTGTCATGCTATGTTCCAGCATCACATGTACATTTCACATAAACTTAGTAAAAAGACAATATTCTTAATGCTGCGAAAAATCGATTTCGAAATGTTGACGGAAATACGCGTTTTGGAAGACTCCGATACCGAAAAATTATTTGTTTTATTGTCAAAAACTTCCATCTGTACGTCTAGCTTCTTGTAGAAAGCATTAGTGCAAAACCATACCCAGAATTTTCTCTAAAATATATATTCCTCTATCGTGTTACCCGCAATCAAGGCTCTGCGAAATTGATCTTTTAATTTTCGAGAGTTCCATACACGAAACTCTTGGAACATTTTCTATTTTTTTAAAATATAGTTCGTATTCTTTTGCTCGAATCGCATGTTTGTTTCTTTGTAGAACTAAGAAAATGCTACTGTTCCTATCGAAATAATAGTAGGTACGCGCCGCATGCGCTTCGATTGAATTCGTTTGGACTTTTTTAAGTGGTGGCAGAAATTGCAATATTATAATATTACGGAACCGTTCCCAATAATGGACGAAATCGTGCTGTTACGGCACCTCTAGATTCGTTACCGGGCCTGCCAATAATAGTTTTTCTGTCAAGAATTGCCCGTTTTCCGGCGCACGATTACAATGCTTTCTCTTCTTACGAGGTAAGGGCTAGAAAGTAATAGATGCACTTACGATGAAATTACACGGACGGAAAATTCTGATAATGTTTCGCTGATAAGTTGGTCTGAAGTTTGGTGGAATTCTTTCTTAGGTTTGGTCCCTCAGCGGAGGAATGAAGTGTTGAAATGTTACCAAATAATGCTACACATTATTACGCATGCGTTTTGGTCGTATGTAGCGTTCAGTCGATGGATGGGAGAGATCATTTTACAAAGAACCTGATGTTTCTGTTATTTCAAAACACAAATTACAGAAATGAAGAACTCCCTAAATCTAAATTATCCCTGACAGCTCATCTCCATTTATTCAATACGAAATATGAAAATTATATACAGTTAGTAAACACGCGAGTTGCAAAAGATCAGCTGGAAACGAAATTAGTCTTCAAACTCTTAACTAATGAAATAAGCACTAAAATCTTCATTACTATGGAGCTCATATAGCTTAATGGAAGAGAATGATTACACAAAGAGATTGAACAGAAAAGCCAAAAGAAGCGATCCTGCTGCCATGGCACTAGGATTCAATATGAGAGTTACACACGCACGTTCCATTTGGTTTCTAATTCCAGCACCAACACTATCAAAACATACCTTGGAATTGTAAATTAAATCAACAAAGATAACATTAACGACGTAGTTGCATAAACCGTTCTTTAAATCAGCTAAAACTATTCTCCTTGAAACACAAAATTAACAAACGATGAAACTGAAGTGTTTCCAGATTTTTACTGTCAACAACAGTAGGTGGAAACAACTACGAGTATTAAATGAGAAGGAAGTAATGATAATTTTTATTTTTATTTTATTTTAATACCATTTATATCCTCTAAAATATTTCATTAAAAACCACCTTTCAAAAAATGCAAAAGCTATAATCGTTAACACAATTCATTCTTAGAATTTTGAACTTCAAACTACCCCGAGCAACTTTCATGCACTCCCTCCCCCCAATGTGTAAAGAACTGGAGTTGGGTTTGAGGGAATTTCAAAAGACTGTTGAAATGTAATTAGCCTCAAATATTTGCATTGATCAAATATTTCATATTTTATATATTTATATGTATTACTTTTTCAAAAAGTTGGTATTAACTTAGCATTTTTATTGGTATTTGCCTATGTCTAATATTTTGTAAGCGCGTGTATTGACAGTATTAATTGTAATCGGTATGCGCTTCACTATATAGAACAAATTCACGGGAAAAATTGAAAAAGGAAAAGTAAATTAAGGCAAATTGTTTTGGGTTAGTTAAAAGAGTAAAGGTTCAGCTCGTAAAAGCAAAAATAAATAATGAAAATTCATACCGATGCCCAAAGGGGTATTATTCACTCTTATAAAGTGGTTAGAGATCCAATAGTCCAAGGGCATTAGGTCAAACATTTTCTGTCGCATTAGACATCCAATGAACTACCTCCAATTATCATGGATCTACTGGACCTATCCGTAATCCTAACGACCTGAAATTATTCTGGGAGATGAGGAATATATAAAGAACACCCAGCAGCGGGAGAAGAACAAATCTAATGTATAAATATCAATGTTTGTTGGTTTGTTCTTAATGCGCTGCCGTGTCTTTCATCGGATTGCGATAAAACTTCGTCAACTTATTGCTTGCACTTGCGGGAAGAATATAGTGACAATGTGCGTATGTTTGTTGCACACAGACGCAAAATGGAGGCATTGTAGATGATGGATGACTTATACTGCGATTTTTGTAGGAAGAGCTTTCAAGATAACTCAAAACCCATCTTCGCGATGGAATATGTCACGGCATTTCGCGTCTTTTCTCGGTCTTGCCGGTAGAAGTCGCATGATCGCAAGCACTGCTTCATACGGTCGCGATCGTGCGAAATCTAGCGGAACGACTGTGAATGATACGAAATGCCGTGACATATTCCATCGCGAAGATGGGATTTGAGTTATCTTGAGAGCTCTTCCTACAAAAATCGCCGTATACGCCTTTATGACGACTCAAGCACCCCTGAACAGAAGCTCCACGCAATCCGCCGCACCCTGAAGTATTAAGCGCGTCTTCGCTGCATATTCTGCCCCTGCGATTGTGAAATATCAGCCGAATATCTCTCACAAGTGATGGAAAACAATAGGATACTTGCAACCATGTCCAAACCAGGACATAAAACAAACTCATACTCGCTAGACAGTGTTTCATTGGCAGAGCGAAGCGTAGAACGTGATTAATAAGCATGCGACCAGTAGCGTTTGAAGTGAAATATATTGCAATAGCAAAGCATTGCATTGCCGGGACCGCTAATAAAAGATAAAGGAAAATTTACCGAAAATTAATAATTGAAAATGCATAACAAAACTCGTACTTAGAGAACTAGTTACATTATTTAAGTAATAAACAGCATTTTCTCTTATTTTACACTGAATTGCTGTGTTCATCGTTCTGCATTAACTTGACTACCGGGGAGTAGTAGAAGCTGCAATAAATAATGCAGAACGCAAAAAAAGGAAACTGTTCCAGCAGCAGTTCGCGACCTTCTTCTGGATTCCATCAGCGCGCTGCTCTGTAATCAAGTAATCCGATCTTAACAAAATTAATTCATTACACCAAACAAAACTTTCGACGATTAAAGCGATGTTAGAATCGGATTATGAGAATAATTCCGACCCCTGCGAGCGGCGGGAACTCGGAGACGTTGGTCCCGAGCGGAGAGAAAAGCTCTGCCTGTGAAAGCGGATTAGAACCAGCGAGACGTAAATCACTTTATTTTGACCGATAACTTGATTTGGGTTACTGCTTCGAGTAAAAGTGTGAAGCCCTTTACGATTCTCTTTTTCATTTCTGTAGTTCACAAAACCAGAATTACAAGTGCATACTTTTATACGAGGAGGGTTTTGTTTAATAAATAACTATAATAAAAATGTATGTAAGTTTCTGGCATTTTCGGTCGGATTAATCTGGCTTTTGCTTCCAGCGTTACTCCCAGGCCTGAGTCATGTTTTTATTTATTATCCACGCATGGAGTTAGGGGGACATGTGACGAGCCCTACGTGTCCCCATCAATAGATGTACCATACTTGGTCTGCCTCGGCTTTCTTTCGTCATACAGCTATAGAAACCCAGACGATTGTATTAGAAAGCTCTATTTTTGCCCCGACAGAAATTCGAACCCGGGATCTCGCCACGGAAAGCTAACAAGCTAACCATTTGTCACCCAAGGTGTTTTAAATAAAAAATTAATTAAAAAATGAGCTTTATTTTAATGAAATCGAATTTAACTCTTTCTTGAGATGGGAAATTACTATTATGAATTCAGCCACATATTTAATATTACCACCACAAATAAAATAAAACGTTCAAATCTAAAGTATTTTAAAACAAATTCTTTTGAATAGGGATGGCATTTTAAAATTAGAGCGTACTTTTAGAGAACATATTCTCATTTTGTATACGCGTGCACACGAGAAACTGCTCTGGAATGTGCTGGACTATAACGCATCCCAAACACGAGAGCGTTAGAGCAGCTCAGGTCCCGTTACAAGAATTGTGGACTTGGGCTTTGAAAAACAAGAAAAGATTTCAATGTAGATGTAGCAAGTAGAATACAATTCTGTGGGTCTTGTTACGTCTGAAAGTGCAATTCACAAGAATTCGATGCAATATTTGTATTCATCTATCCTCAATAGGTCCATAAAATAGAAATTAAAATAGAATTTAACATTCGTTTTTTCTTATGTAATCAGAAATATCATATCACTGCATACATGCAAATAAAGTTGCAAAGCGACCTTAATATAAAATAAGTTTTTACTACACAGAGGATTTACTACTCGTAAAAAACATTCAAAAACTAAAAAAGATAGTAATTAATTAATTGTAACTAATCTCCCCTTACTAACTTTAGACAACCTTTAGGTAACTAACCTTAAACGAAAAATTTTTCTTTGAAATATTTTACATAATAGTGTACGTTCCTCTGAATGATAAATGCAGCTTTTCTTTCTCCAACACCGTAGAAGTGTTTATTACTTCGGACATAATTTTAAAAGTAAAATTAAAGGTTTTCAACAGAAGGATGCCACCAATTAAAGGATTTATTAGCCCAAGCTTTGAGAAGAAAAGAATAATTGTATAAATTAGTTTATTTTTCGTAAAACCTCTGAAAACAATATTGGTAGAATGGATAGTCTCAGTGGCGTGCGGTGATAATTTTAGTAGGTGAAGCACTTTTGAAAAAAAACGTAAAACAGTTAAAGATGATGAATAACAAAATGTGAATATTAACCCGGGCGTCTTGCATACGAACGTAAATGGTCGCCCGGGAGTAAACAGACCCCAGGGAAAATTTCTTTGGCTAAATGCCTTCGAACATTATAAACAAATATAATTCGGTATTTATGTGACTTACAACTTAAACTTATTTATCGAGAACTTAGTTATTTAAAATTATTAACAATTTTTTAAAATCCATCAAAACATTAAAGCATTTTTTCTTTCATAAAATGAAAAATAAGTTCATATATTAAAAGAACTTTAATATATGGGAATGTTAATTTGAAAATGTATCTACAGAGTTCAGTAATAATGTTTTTCACGACCTATACAATGGATATGATGTCAGTTCTACTGTTTTCTTGCACTTTTCACATTCTCTGGATGCTCTGCGGTTTAAATTCTTCGGACAAATTTCACCTCCTGTTAGTTCTCTTTCTTGCATCTTATGTTTCTTGTTTTTCCTCTGAGTGCAAATTTGTATTATTTTTGGTATCTACTTGGAATTTTGGTATTAATTTTGGTAACATTCCTGGTAAAATTCATTTCATAATAGCACAAGGGGAATACGTTCCAAACTTCCGTCTGCAATTCTCATGTGTGGCGATTCCTCGAAATATCAGTAATGTTTTATTCTTATGAAAGTTAATCGTGCCTACTTCGAATGTACCAGCGGAAACGGAGATTATCGTAAGAGATCCGTGGGCGTTGCACCGCGCGGTCGGCTCTGCCTGTCAACGCGGGTTGTTCTCACTTTCCTCGCTAGATGCCATGACTATATTGCGCGGAATGATTTCACGGATTGCATTCCCTTCTCGCAAGGGAGAACTGCAGAACAGTACGCAAAGAATTAGCTTGTTTAGAATACTTTCTTTAACTTAATATAAACGTTCTCGATATTATTAGGTGCTTTATACTTTCATTGTATTATAATGTAGTTAGCACGTACGTAAAATACCCTCAAAAAGCCAAAATAATTAATTCTTTCGAACTTGAAATAGCTACCATTCGATCACAACGGAACGAATTCTTATATTCATTATCCTCGCGCCCTCACGGACCGACCCGACTTTGCACGAGGCATGACGAAATCGAGTGCCTGCACCTTCGAAGAACGAAGCTTCGCTGACGTCACGAGACGAATTTACACACTGTTTTGAAAACATCGATTGTTACTGTTCAACCAGTAGTACGTAGCTCAGAATCTGAGCTGAGTAAATACTTTTGCTCTGGCCATAAGCAAAGAATATTTTAAATATAGAAAGGATTTTTTCTGTGTTTTGCTTAGGGGAATGACTCATTCCCTTCATTCCATGGAATGCACGCCACTGGTCTTGTGCCAGAGACCACGTCCTGGATTCTACCTTTAGTCTTAAATATGTGAACAAGATTTGGATATCTTGCGAAGCTTCAAAGTTCATTTTCCGGTACTGTATTTGAATGTGGACCGTACTTATCAGTGTTTGCTGTTCATTTAGGTTACAAAATGCCTATATAGCAATACAAATACGAACCATTTAAACTATAATATTACACCACAAATCTGAAAATAAACAGTAAAAAATCGAGAGCGCACCAGCCTTTTTGTGTAAGGGAAACGACTTAATGGATTGAATGATGTGACCCCAAACTAACACAAATCAAAATGTTCCTGACATCGAGATTTTAATCGAAATTGAGACCTCAACGTGATGCATGGCGTTGTCGCGGGGAGGGGGATTGTGCACTCTCCCTCCCAGGACGAAAATGCACTCTCTGATGACCTCATCGTGTCGGGTTTATTTTGCACATGATATTCTCCAGTTCAGTTAGCCTTCCCTCATTAATTGTTTGAGCAGATTTTCTTCCAAGAACACATTACGCCGATGGTTCTGGATAATGGATATGCCCTTTAACTAGACAACTTTTCAATTGCCGTACAGGACGCATGAGATACTTTTCACTCAGTACGTTGCTCCCTTCCTTACAACCCCCAAAAACTTAATTTCCGTTAATTTCACGAGGAGCAATAATAATTACTACGACTCCCCAGTGTTAAATCAAACATTTAGTCAGAATATCTGCGGATGTGAGTGACTTTCTGAAACCAACATCTCTTTCCCACAGTCCGCCCTTACGTTTCTAGTCCACATTTCCGTCCATTGTACAACCTTGTTCTGTTCGACAGCGCATCTCGACCGCTCCTCGACCTCCCGCACCTCGACTCCCGCCCCGCCCCTCCCGCCCGCGCCACCGCTGCCCGCGGCGCGTGCTAATTGCGCGCGGAGCGCTCACGCGAGCCGCCGCCCCCGCCGCCGCCCCTGCCGCCACCGCCCCTGTCGTCCCCCGTCACCCACGCCGCCCACGCCCGCCGTCCGCCCGCCGCGCAAACAGCGGGACGCTCCCGCGCAGCTGTCTGTCCTCGCTCCGCCCGCGCACGCGTTATCGCCGCCGCAGCCCCAGGAGCGCGAGAGAGACGCGCGGCGGCGCGGCGGTCAAGGGAGCCGGTCAGGTGGGAGGGCAGGCAAATTGCGCGGCGGGATTCGCTTTGCGCTCCTCGTCTATTTCGCTCGTGCCTGCTCCACGCGGGCAGCTAGTGATAAAACTACGTACACGGGTCGGAGATGCTAACAGTGACTAGAAAATGATAAAAGAGGTGCGTGTGAAAAAATATAGCAAGGTGTTCGAAGAGAGTGGCAGCAAGAAAATATGATTATGAGTAAATGAGAAGCGATGGAGGAGACAAAATTCCAAGCAATTAAGTAGGGAAGATGTAAAAATCGTACGCGTATGTAAAACTAGCAGAGCTCAATAGCACATACTTTCTCGCATTATTTGTAACTTTTGTAATTTTAGAAAAAAAAATAATAGAATTCAATGAAATTGAGACCTACACCTTTTTTAAGCTTCTTTACACTAACCGAAAAAAAGAAAACACTTGGAGCCGTTTTCTGAGAAAAAATTACACAATGTCTCTACTACAATCTAAATTACGTCAATACAACTTGATTTTTCAAAAAAATGTATGACAGTATTTAACGATCAATCTTTTAAAAAAGATCTCATTAAGGATAATCTCTATTACAAATATTGCATTTTTATTTTAAAATTTTTGCAATTTTCGAAAATAGATGATTTGTCGAAAATCGAAACCACTACTTTATTACCGTCCTTTTATACATATGAAGAAAAATTTTAAGACAAAATTTGGGGCATTTTTAGAAAAAAAATAATTATTTAAAAATGTTCTGCATTTCATGCAAATCACGCTATAACTATTCATATTTTCGAAAAGTTGTACAATGTGCATGGCCTTATTTACCTTCGAAAAACAGATTTCATTGAGGAGAAAAAAAACTCCGTCTCTGATATTGTAGGTACAGGAGGACAACGAAATATCAACATTTGCAGCTTTCAAAAACTTAGAGTTAACCAAAAATGAAACCTGGCCTTTTATTAAATCTCCATTGCTCTATCCCAGGGGGAAAAATCTAGTGGTGCTACAAAATCACATACTTTCTCTCGTCATTTCTAACTGCTTCGCTATATTATAGTACTACATAAACTTGTAAAAGTTTTGAACCAGCAACAATTTATTTCCGCTCCGAGACCCGAACTCAGATCGTCAGAATTAAGTTGCCGACACCCATACCAATACGCCACAGAAGCATCGCATACTTTGTAAGAGCGAGAAGTAATATTCGTAAATGTTAGGGATATCACGGTAAAAGAAAAACTAAGTTGTTCCCAAGGGTAGTGTATTTAAATTTTATGTCGATAGATATGTTAGTTTACTTCAGTTGGTTCATACAGATTCACAGAAAGACAACAGATGATTTGAGAAGACATACGTTTTAGAAATCCAAAAAGAGAGTTGAAAAAAAGTTTAAAAGTTGCAAATTGGAAAAGCACACAGACACGTCCGGTTTATTTATCTGCATTCATTGCATTGGTGAGTAGAAGTACTTCAAATGATTTTCAATAACGTTTCTCGAATCCTTAATAGTTTTCTGTAACAACACATTCATTTAATTAAAATCACTTCGAACTTACTTCCTTTTGCTCTGAAGGGCTGAATCCGTACATGCCATTTAACGACCTCGGCTATTCGGAACGGACACGTTCTATTCAGTTCCATATTAGTCAAGAGGTAATTGTTTCAGTAGTAGCATTAGAGGGCCGAAAAATTGAGGAAATGTTAAAAAATATCCTTCTATCTACCAAATAAGGCAGCCAGAAACAGAGTAATGCCAAACCGAAAAGCTAGTCCAGACTAAAAAGATAACAAAACTAACTAGTGCGAGAAAGTATGTGCCATTCTATAGCACCACTATATTTTATTTAGTTACCATACGTTGTTACATACAAGGAGAAACTTTAATGAAAAAAATCCTGGCGGGTTTTGAGAAAATATTATTTTTAGAAATTGCATAATTTTCAGACACTAATTAAGCGAAATCAGCTCATTTTTTAAAAAAAATTGGATGTGACCTTTTTAAAAAAGATTTTTTACAACAGACTTTGTTTAAAGGAAAAATCGCCTATTTCCAATTGTGTAGTTTTAAAATGTTCATGTTTTTGGCGTTTCCAAAAAAAGGAACAATAGCCGAAAACAGGAACAATAGCCGAAATAGCCGAAATTTAAAGAAAAATCTTGGAGCGGTTCTTGAGACCAATATTTTAGGAAGTGCATAAATTTCACACAGTAATGAAGCGAAATCAGCTCGTTTTTCTTTAGAGCTGATTTTTTACAGCAGACTCTGTTTAAAGCAAAAATCTCCAATTTTGCAGTTTTCAAATTTTCATTATTCGCATTTTTGAAAAGTTCAATTATTTTCAGTCTTCCTACAACAACTATATAGTGAAACCTCTATTAAGCGACCCCTGTTGGTTCCGTGAAAAAGTGGTCTTTTAAAGTGGTGATCGCATAATAGCAGAATCTCCTTTGTTTTAAAAAATGGTCTATTATTACTAAACGTCGAATTCTTAGGAAAATTCCATGGGATATTTATGAAATGTTTTCAATACAGGGGCATAAAATATTGTAATGATTCAGGATCATTAAGGGAATGATAGTAAAAATCCCGATGAGTTTTTAGCATATGTTTAAAGAAAATTAGCTTGAACGGACTGTAGTAAAGCGGCAACTGATATGCATGAACAGGATATAGAAACAAACAGAAGAAAGCCGTGTTGCGCGGAAGTAATATCTTAGTTTATTTAAAATGCGCACAAATAGACATAATGGTTTCAAGAAAATGAATGAAAAAGGCTTTAACTTCCGATGCGAGAAATTAACATTTTTTAAGATGTTAAAATGAAACCCGTGATTTATGCCATAACAAGTATTGTAGGTCGATTTAGTTCAGTTGCGATAAATTAGTGAAACCCATACAAGACTGGTTGAGGATCAGATACTTTTAATTTTAACAATTTTCATTATGTAAGATGACAATGCAGAACAGCTGACGTGAAGTGCAAAATACATGATGTGGAAATCGGCATTTTTCGGCGTGACGGGGGTTGAAAATACACATTTTGAATATAAACCAGAGACATTGAGACCAAATGGGGAATCTTGAACATTGTGGCAGGGTTATCTACTAAAAATAGTGGAAAACGGAAAAATTTGTTAGTAACAATACTTGAACAATAATGGCGGCGGCCGGTGTTTGTTTTGAAAGAATGGAGATAGGAGGCAACGACAATGAAAGAGAAAAAAATGTATATGAATTCGTGAGTCAGCTTTGGTAGGAGATACATGTGTTGCGTGAAAACATTTTTTGAAAAAAAAACTTTAAGTCTCGGTAGGACATGTTAGTAATGATTCGCAAAGTGAAAGTGCGATAGAAAGCATATTAATCCTTTGCGTGGAAAACATTTCGTGTTTAGAAATTTGGATTGTGGAAGACATAGTAATGAATGTTGAAGTGGATAGAGCGCGAAGACACTGAATAGTTGCTCGCGAGCAGGTCAGCGTCTACGGGGAGCGTGTGCAGATTCGGAGCCCAGGAGGCATGGTGTTTCTTCAAAACCTGAAGCAGACGGCAACGAACACGGGAAGTGCACACAGTTTTATTGTTTCCAGTATAAGGGTTGCACAAGACCAACAGAGTCAGTAACAATTAGTGATGGACGCCTATAGTAGTACTCAGATGTTAAATTTTGCAGTAAAAAAATCGAAGATCTTTCAAATGTCATTCATAACGTTTAAATAATAGGCAAATTTCATTGGTTATGAGAGAATATAGAGATATTAAGGTGAACTTGAGAAAATACGTCCCTAGTGAACAGAGAAAGGAATTCCTAGTAGAAAAAAAATAAAATGGTCATTATTATTTATGTGCTTTGAGTGTTAGTATTTTTTGTGATGTTTACAGGTTATTGCGATTTCTGTGTGTGATGATTTCTTTATGTAATGCATGCTGACGAGGAGTTGTTGAGTGTACCACCATACGTAGTTCAAGGGATCTACATATATTTTAATAAATTAAACGTCGGAAGGCAAGACTGCCAACCGAGTTTGTGCTCTCTCACACAAATGTGTTTTATTGTTTTGTAGTGATGAACCTGGCTGACCTGCAAAGTTGAATTATAGTTTATGGGTTTTCCGTATGGAACCGGCCACGACCCGCTTGATATAAATTTTCTGTAACATAATATTTTGGAGCGAAAGTATACGTATGGGAAGGAACCAGCACTAAATAAATAAGAATACAGTTACAGTTCAAATAAGGTTACAATGGCACCACAACTTGGGGCCAGATTAAACGAATGAAAATAAAGAGAAATAAGAAAAGAAACGTTACAATACGAAAAATGAAACATTTTGACAAAGTTTTATTCTGCTGTTTTTATGTAAATCTATATTTAGGAATATTTACCACATTTTTAGTAGCAATTCAAAATATTGGTATCTCGTACCTTGTCTTAGGTACAAATGAACAGATTAATAGTTTTCAATTTCAGTAACGTCAATAAGAAAGGTTGCAGGTAACGCAATTAGTCATTTGGGAATGCATGTCTATTTCTCACGTGCTCAAAACCCCTTTTTTCTTCCACTTATTGGCACATATTAAAAAAACACATCAAGTAAAGGGCTTGGCTGAACGCTGGACACCCTGAGTCCAGCGTTCACTCAAGATCCTTCACTTGATTTTTTTTTGTTCCGGACGCAAGCTAAATAATCGCATGTTTCGGAGCAAGTTGGTAACCCTGTCTTCTCAAATTGATATTCTATCGTAGCAGATTCTTTAGAGAAGTAAGGAAGGCTCTGTTAATTGGACGGTGTTATGCATCAATCGGCTAAGCTCCATTTTTGAAAATAATGAGAAATGGACGCCATCAGTTGCATTGGACCATGTTCTAAATGTACGTAAAACTTTGAGGACGCCATCAGTTGCATTGGACCATGTTCTAAATGTACGTAAAACTTTGACGCCAAATCTGTAAAAATAGCCTTATAATTAATGAAAAATGTAAACGCCATCAGCCACATCAGGGATTTTATGTTTCGCAACAGCCGGCTATAAACCTAGATCTTCAAATCTACTGTTCTTAATGTCACAATATGCAGGTAAGCGCCAGATATTCCACTCATGTTTGTGTAGTTTGACGCTTCAATGAATGAAATAATTAAATTACAGTTTTTAGAGGTGGAAATATAATAAAACCTTTGAACACTATTATCTCAAAAGTTGTATGATGTCGCATAGCCGGTTGATGCATAACACCGTCCAATTTAAAGAAGCAAACGCTTGGTCACTTTCACATCCGTCTCAATAAAATAAATAAAAGTGAAACGGAGCGAGCAGTCGTAATATCATACCAATGGCCATGGTTTATTATTACTTGATTTCCAGGATCCGATTTCCTCGACAATGAAGATCAGGTCCAGGGTCATGTGGCGCAAATGCTTTGTATGTGGCCAATTTTCATTTTAACCACGGAAATCCCTGAATGTGTTCTTTTAAAAGGGGTAAATTAAGAAAATTGATATTATAAGGCTGGTCTGTGGCCAGGGAGATGGGTAGGCTGTTAACAGGGATAAAATTTGGATGGAGTTTCAGTACCAGTTCCAACAAAATTGCTCGTTGAGAGCGAAAGTCATTTAATACGGGTGGTCTTTAAGAGAGGTTTACTTTAAGACAGAGACTTTTTTCTTTAATAAAATCAGTTCTTCAAAACTTGAAATAAAGTCTAAAAATTTGTACGAGAATATGAGTAGCCTTCGCGTAATTTTGCATGAAATTTAGACAAGTTTTAAACATTTATTTTCTCATAAGCGGATTTAATTTCTTTCTTAAAATTTTCTTCTCGTATGTAGCAAAGACTGGTAAAACAACTGGTGCTAGTTCCCGGAAAACTCTGTGTATTTTTGAAAACCGCAATACACATTAATACTTAAAAGTACAATATTGATGAAAGATATTTGTTAAATGAAATATGTTTTAAAAATCATATCATTAAAACGATAAAAAAGTAGAATTTTTTGAAAATACGAGTATTCTTTGTGTAATTTCTGCTTGAAGTTAATGCAATTTATAAAAAAACATTTACTCAAAAACGACTCAATATTTGTTTCCACGGACTGAATAAGAGAAGCCGAAAAGAAAGGTTGTCTCGTTTTCGTCAAACTCTCTGAATTTTCAAAAATTGTAAAAGTTAGAAATAATGCGAGAAAGTATGTGATGTTGTAGCACCACTAGCTTCCATATCGGGGCCGAAAACAAGATTTTCTGACGAAAAATCACTTCTCGCTGCAATATTACAACATTACACTGTGAGAAACTAAGAGATGTGGAAATTTATTGTCCCAACATAACTTCTAAGAATAGTATTTCTATAAAAAAGGAATATAAATGAATCCTGCAAAAAAAATCAATACATGAAATTTAAAAAATTCAATCTGTGGAAACACCTCAATTATCAAAAGGCACGAAGCAAATTTCACTCAAAGACAACTTCTAAGTCAAAAGGCATTAACCACGTTCGAAAAAGTCGCCGTATTACACAATGGGAAAATACCTCGCTTCACTAAAAAAGTTCAAAAGTGCAGTTGAGGGTTGGGGGAGGGGGCGAGGTGCGCTCCCTGGCGCGGGCGCCGCGCCGCAGCGCTGCGCGTTGATAGGGCGGTGCAGGGAAAACGATCGCAGGAGCGGAGATAAAAGGAAAACAGCAGAGAAGCGCTGGGGGCGCCCACGGGGGAGCCGGCAATCTCGTGTCACGAGAGCTATAACGCTTTGTTGACCGCTCACCCGCACGCGACTCGCCCCACGCCCCTGCTGCCCTTGACGACTGGATTGCAATCTCCGTGACGTTTGAGTTTGCCAACCACGTACGACATGTCAGTTGCACCAATTATTCCCCAGGTAATTGTTTGTCAGTCAGATGACTTATCAGCAGATGTTTCTTTGGTGGGTGTGACCGATAATGGAACTACTAAAATACCAATATTAGTATTTCTAACAGACAAATGGCAATTTGTCAGATAGTCATAGTGAAGATGGACAATTTAAGTTTAAAAAGTAATTTCAATCAACACATATTTCAATATGACCCTTAATAATTTATTTTTGCAATTACGTTTCTTTTTTTAAAATTTCTCTACTAAAAATATATTTCAAAATGACTTAATAATTTATTTTCGTCATTACATATCTTTTTTTTATATTTCTCTATTAAAAAGTAAATTCATGAGAATCTGTAAATATATTTACCAAATCGAAATGCTTGTGTATTTGATAAGAATTGACCAAGAAGAACGAAGTTCGAAGAGCGCATTATCAATCGATTCTTTATATTGATTTTCGGAAAGCTTTCAGCTTTCCCATCAGCCTACTAGTTGCCGGAAGGGAGGGACTATGTAAGCGTCAACAACTCTTAAAAGCTACACTTCATGTCCCGCAGCATGCAAAATATTGATGTACACGATGCAAATGAATGTAGGTGTGTTTCATCAACATAGCATGTTTCATAAAAGAAGTACAGAATGTCACAATATTTCTACATTAGAGAAATGCTAAATAATACTGTTCACGATGACCTTCAACTATTTTTTCCTGGATATAAGTCATAGAGACAGTAATGAGTTCGAATCTCCGACGTGGGCATATGTAATGATTTACATCTGTGATGTACTTCTCTAACTAGTCGGTTCAGATTTCGGTTCAGATTTTGACAGAAATTCATCTTTGAGGATCCCTAATACTCCTATTTTTACTTTCTTGCATTTACTTTGTAAGAAGAGAATGGTGACGTTACATGCAACACCTAACCTATAACATCGTTACGTGATATTGGAACTTCTAGCCTACTAACACTTCACCTAACAGTTGAAAAACACCAACGATCTAACCCAAATGAAATAAAAAACAACTAATATTGTGAGCAAGTGTACAAGAAATGATTTAAATATCTAGTATTGATATTTCGGCGAAATAAATCTCTTGCTTCAAAGTTGAAGGTGTATGGCTTCATTATTTCATTAAAGGAGAGGTTCGAAAAAAAATACCTTTTGCAATTGTCGAAAAACCACACTTCGCTATTTATTTGCACTCTATTCGAGTGAAAAATTAAAAGAATAAAAATTGAATAATTGAAGTAATTTTTGAGAAAAATCTTCAAAATGTAACGGATTCATGAAAAGTGCCCCAAAACTTAAAATATCATTTTTAAATTCACAGGAACTTGGATGTGTGTAGATTGATCGGCAAATGTCAGTTTTGAAAAAAAATCTTGTGAACGGTTTAGGCTGGAGATATCCAGAGATGGACGGACGGACGAGCGGATGGACAAACGGAGGGACGGACAGACAGACGTTTCATTAAAACAACAATTTTTGGTACCAAGGACCTTTAAAACGGTATTTCTGTCAAAATCTCGACAGGAAATGATAAATTAATTTGTGATAAATTAATTTTTACCTTCCGGTATATGTAGTATAGAGAAAGTTAGTAATGCTGCAAAAAAATCAGACATTTTATTTCATTAATTTTGTTTATTATTGGAAAATTCCAACGAATTTACAGTCTTTGAGCTATCCATTCTCTATTTATTTTTGAACCTTTCAACCCTCAATACTTAAATTAATTTAAATATAACTGAAGGAAATAGTGAAGTGTTTATAATGTATTTACCAGCTGATGTCAACGACGCTGTCTCATAATATCACAAGTGTCTCATTACTTACGATGAAGAACATACTATTCCCCCTTTTCAACTAGGGTCACCACTCCTAATTGAATAAGAGGGGCAAAAATGTAGTGAGAAAGAAAATGTAAACACGATATTTTAATCTTTTTCAATTAGCACATTATGCACGTAGAAAAGAATTCACTGATGTTTGCCTCATTGTGTAGAACTTAGGCTAACCTGTCCCCGCCCGCGGGCGCACGTGCGCCTGGGGCCTCGCGGGGGCCCCGTGAAGCGGGCAGTGGGCGCGGGGTATCGTTAGCGTGACGGCGCGAGGGGGCGGGGCAGGGGAGAAAACGGCGCCGGTGACGAGCCAATGATGGCGGGGAAGCCCACGAGAGCCCTGCCGCGGCGCCGCCGGGATTCGAAGCGAGCGCCTCGGCGCCGCATCCATTATGCCTAATATGCCCCGCGGACCTCGCGCGCCAATTGGTACGGATTGAAGCTTTCAGCTCAGATTTCCTTGATGATCGCGGTCCGCCGTCGCTCTCGCGTAACAGGCTTCGAGGAGCCGGCCTCCGCCCATGCCCCTTCCCAGCGCTACTCCTGTTTCCGTTGGGCACTTTGCCTCATCAGTCCCTCATTCTCCTGCTTAGTTCCACTCGTTTTTATTTCTACTCTGGCTTGTAATTAAAGGAACGAAGAAGTCACATTTTGTCCTGCTGTCACATTTTGACAAAACGTGAGACATACCATGTACGCACCTTTCAAATTGTGTGCCTTGACGTCTGAGGGGCACAAGACTATCTGCAGCGGATTCCTTGAATTCAACGAGTAAATAATAAACAAACTCCAAAATTGTGACATTTCTCAATTAACATTTTGAAAATAAAAATATTTTTGTAACTCTGAAAGAGAAACACTATAAATACGAAGAATATAGTAATTTAAATCATCTAATGAAGAGAATGGCTCAGAAATTGACTCAGTAACGCGATTCAGTAATTCTCTAAAAAATTCAATAATTCTCTAAAAAAACCACATGAGTAGAATAAAATAAAAAACCAGAACTGGATCCAGAAACAGAACTTTCTTTAATTACGTAAATCTTAACAAAGCGTGGCTGTTCTTCAGGCTTTTAGGCGGAGATCGTCAGAGCGTCTGTATGTAAACGTATTAGGTAGTGAACCAAGCGTCGACCGTCAATAATTCTCTAAAATAAACACATGAGTAGTATAAAAATAAAAAACCAGAACTGGATCCAGAAACAGAACTTTCTTTAATTACGTAAATCTTAACAAAGCGTGGCTGTTCTTCAGGCTTTTAGGCGGAAATCGTCAGAGCGTCTGTATGTAAACGTATTAGGTAGTGAACGAAGCGTCGACCGCAGGGCGGCGGGGGAGGGGGCGTCACGAGTTCTCGAAGCCCGGCATGGGGAAGCGCTCGATGAAGCGGATGACCTCCTCCTTGATCTTGCGCGCCTCCTCGACGAGCGGCGTGGTGTTGAGCACCTTCTCGATGGAGATGCCGGGCTTGAGGCCCGCGGCGGCGCGCGCGCCCAGGTGCAGCGCGCGGTCCAGCAGGAAGGCGGCGTCGCTGAAGTGCGCGGGCTGCAGGCCGCGGCTGGTGAGCGCCGCCGTGCCCAGGCGCAGCCCCAGCCGCCCGCGCGCCACCTGCGCCCGCACACCCATTCTACGTTGGCCTCCCGCGGGCGATTTCATTGGTTGATGCATTAGTGTTTCCGGGGCACGTCATCTGCTAAGGTCGCTCGTCCCCTAAGTGCACTGCGTGTTTTTTAACGCAAAAGGTAGCGCTGATCTTCCCCTGCTGGATGGCGAGATCCGGCATCAACTGCTGAGGTTATTAATTCCCTAAGTCGAGTGCATGTTTTTATCGCGAAATGTAGTGGAGATTTTTCCGTGCTGGTTGGTGAGATCCGGCACCGACCTACCAGTCGGGTTGCGGGTTTTCCTCCACCAGATATTTTCCACCAGCGGGGCACCGCCCCAGCCGGAACAAGCTCTATTCTCCCGACCGGTCTCCCGGCATGTTTGAAAGTGTACTGCATGTTAGTGTGTGTGTGTGTGTGTGTCTGTCTGTGTCTGTTTGTAAGAAAAGGGTGAGAATAGGACAAGGAAGAGGACAGAAAGATCACGCGCGGTCCGTGCCCCATTTATTAGGATACCACTCCGTCATTCGCCTGGTGTTGATCGGAGGAATGAGGAAAACTACAGATCAGAGGAGTTGGCCTCTAGAATTCTCCTACAGACGGTGGCTGAAATGGACCTGGCTATGCAGCTTGTGTTAAAAGTCAGGACTCGAATACCCAAGAACCTACCGGTCAGAGGCAGAGCAATGACAAAAATTGAGACACCTAATTTTCGCTATTCTATGATTTACATTTCATTTATACCACAAGACGACCGAACGTTTGAGAAAGTTTCCCGTATTAGTTTTCTATTTCCTTGGGTCTGAGCTAGCTATTCGAAATTGCCACATACTCTTGCCAGCTGCCAACTCGCCGGCCAAGTACATTTTTTTTTTGGCATTTTCTTGATTTTTCGGTTTCCTAATGGGAGAACGGAAATATTAATTTTAGAATATTAAAGAACACAAAAACCTCGTCCTAACTGGCAATTTTCTTTTCAACATTTTGTGCCGCTTTTAAAGATAATGGCGTTTTAGCGCAACTAAAAATGCGAAATTTCAAGCTCTTTCACAGACATTTTTTGAGTTTTCAAAATACTGCATTTAAAGTTATTTGAAGCACTTACACTCACAAATAAAATAATGTATACAAATTGTTGGTAACGTACATATTAAAGATGTGAGAGATCCTTCAAAAATAGGTATTTGTGTAAAAAACAAAAAAATATCTCAAAATAAAGTTTACGTAATATTAAAGAGTGCAATTAGCACTATTCGATAAAAAAGTTTGAAGACATTTTTTCTAGCCATTTATGAGAAAACTGCGTTTAAGCGTTTCCGAAAATGCGGAAATTTGAGCTAGTTTTCACAGAAAGCGGTTGAGTTTTCGAGATACTTTACTTGACATTATTTAAAGCACATGTACTCATAAATATAATAATGTTAACAAATCGCCTCTAATGTAAATATTAACCACGTGAGAGACAAGTCAAAAAATACATTTTTGCAATGTTTCAAAAAACAAAATAATAGAGCAATATGTCGTTTATGTCATCTCATAGAGTAAATGTAACATTATTCCTACCAAAAGTTCAAAGAAAAAATTTGGAGCCGTTTTTGAAAAAGTCTTGTTTTTGTATTTTTTTAAAATTGCACATGTTGCACGCTATATTGAGCGAAAATTACAAAACGCTTCATGTCCGTAAGAAAAGAACTCACTATGAAGAACAAATTATATTTGAAAGAAAAATATCAATCTGCAATTTTGTAGTTGAAAAAAGACGCAGTATAAAATTCAAACTTTCGCAATTTTCGAAAATTCAGAGTTAACCGTGAAATTCGGACCTAAGTCATCTTAATACGTGTATTTTACTCTATTCTTACAAGAAATTTAAAGAAAAAATTTGGGGCCGTTTTCGAGAAAAGTTTGAAAATTTCCGGGGGGCTTCACGTAAAGTACCCCCACAAATTAATTAATGTTTTTCAAACTCTCAGAGCTTCGACTCAGGCCAGATTGACAGGGGTTTCAATTTGGAAAAAAATGGTATGCATAGTTTAGGCGCTAGTGTTGTTCACATACACCCCACAGACGGACGGACAGGCGGACGGAAAGACGGACGGACGGAAAGACGGACGGACGGACGGACGTGTTTTCAATTGGTTTTTCAGTATCAAAGACTTACAAAACAGGGATTCTGGCTACACCGCGTGTTAGGAAATTTTTGTTTCTTAATTTAGCAACTGGATTTATCCACTTTTTCGTTATCATGGCCCGACAACGAATTTTTTTTCTGCCGAAAATTCGCCATTTTTTTCGCGCAGCATTACATAACTTTCCCTATACTATGTATATTACTCCGTATATACGTACGTATACGGGAAAGTAAGAATTACAAAATCCAAATTAGAATCAACGGGTGTGGAATCAGTGACATTTCTCCATTCCCTATGTAGCAGGAATACATGTATTATTAAATGGTCGTAGAAAAATGGTTTCGTTCAACGCGTTCGTTCAGTAGTCCAAATTGTAACCACGCAAGAAGGCAAAATAATTAAAGGACTTGTAAGCATTAAAATAGCAAGACATATCGTCTTGAAATGAGGTTCTTATTCTTCTCGGACATATATGGATTACTTTCAAAAATCAGTTCAAATATAATGCCTGGACAGATTAGCACACGTATCTCCAGAAACCTATTGCCATACTAACGTAAAATCTTTAGCGAAAAACCTTTACGACAAAAGCTGAAACATCCTAGAGTAGATTCGTGGATAAAGTCCTTATGTGACTAATAAGAGGAGATGAAATAACATATGATTTCTTACCACAAAGAGTACGTTCGCCAACAAGCAACGTAGGCGCCACCCGAAGTTGATAAGATCGAGAGATGTATACAACTGCAACTTGAAATAAGCGGGTAGAAATCGCTCAGAGTGGGGTGAAGTTTTCGTCAAATACATTGGAAATTAATCGGGAAAGTTAGTTATACCATAGAATATCCACCATTCATTGCATGCGAGCCTCTCGGAAAAGCGTATAATTTCCCGTTACAAGTGGGGAGCGTTTAAGAAAAAATAATCATTAATCACGCAAACCTTCACATGAGATTTGAATTCATTCGATAATACAGAGGCAAAGAACGTCTCTCTCCAGGGATTACGTCATTTTTAACTGTCAGGCAAGATTCAATATTTTCTTGAATGACAAGTGTTAATGTGTGGCCAACCCGATTTGTACTAAAAACTACTTGAATACCTAAGTTCATTGAGCTGATGCGCCAACATATCAAAAAAATTCACCTGCACGATGTATAGTGACGAAGTAAAAGCCCTAGAGAGTCCAATGCACAACGTCCAACAATTAAACTGTTAAATTAACAAGGACAGGAAACTACATTCGGGACTTGTTGTCACGAATCGACTCCGACGTAAACGAAAGTGAAGACCGCGCGGCGGGATCGAGGTCATTCTGATTCGCAATTGTTCGAGAATGGCGCGTTTTTATTCCTTTAAAAAATTGTTTGGGGATAAAAAATGTGTTGGAATTATTCTTTGGACAGGGATATTTTGTTAATTGCAAAGGCAGCAGGCCGAGGTCTCGTCGTTTAATTCGATATGGGTTGCGAACTGCCATTTAAAAGTTTGAGATTATAAATTCGACGTCATTCCGCTCGCCGGTCCGTGTGCATCACGCTGAACCTCCATGGTTCCACAGTGTGGTTCACAGTGTGGTTCATCGTGTGGTCCATCGTGTGGTTCACCGTGTAGTTCACCGTGTGGTTTACGTGTGATCCACAGTGTGGTTGTTTTCTTACATCGTGTTATGGATGTTCGCCATGTTCTCGCGAAAGTGTCGTTTCCTTCACTTACGATAAGTGAAAGAGAAACTTTCCCTTAGCCCAAGCAAGGCATATATTTTTTCGGGCTTTCATTCATGGACGTAGAAGTTTAAGATTTTGAGAAAATTGAGCAAATTAATTGCTCGATTTGCCATTTTAATAGCAACGATCGAAAATGTTACAATTCGACAAATTATCGAATTCGACGAATTATAGTTACGAATCTCCAGATCAGACGAAATGGGTATAGTGGTATTACCTAAGAGCCCCTTCACACGGAGCCACAGCAGCGCATCCGAATGGCGCGTCTGCTGGCAAAGCATTGGTTTAAATGGAAGCATTCACACGAGTGGCGGAGCCGCGCTGCTCTGGCGCCCAGTGGCGAACTCCCGCCACCAGCAGCACAAACGCGCGCCGCGTCACCGCTACCAGAACGCTGTTCTAAATGGCATCCTTCACACTAGACCACTCGGACGCGCCACTAAACCGGTATTTGCCTGCTGACTGATCCCACAGCATTGTGACTCACTCTCTCGCGGTCAGCAGTGTCTGTGTGAAGGGCTGTGTCTAAAGGCTAGTCGCAAAATGAGACGCAGGTCCGTGACGTGACACAGCGTCATTCACGCCGAATTCCTAATGGCAGAGTGAATTACAGTGGCGCTCATCATAAGATGAACCCCAGTTTTTCTCTCGCTATGTAATTCACTCCGGTATGAGTGTTGACGAAGATGTCGAGTGTCTCCGCGATGTTAGTGAATTTGGGTTCTGAATCGGATTCCAAAAGCGAGTCCGAGTTAGAAACGTTATGTTACGCTGTCATTTTGGAGCGAAAGGAAGAAAGAGGCTATTACATAGAGAGAAACACACGTAGAATTTCCTCTAAGGAATCAGATGATGACAAATTTCAGAACTATTGTAGATTAAACCGTGATTAGGTCAAAGAAGTGCATAATCTGATCGAAAATAAAATTTGCAGAGATGGCTGCAACGCCACAAGGACCAAGGGAACCGAGGAAAAATTAGCAGTATTTTTGAAGTTTATTTTACAGTATTTAATATATCAATATAGCCCGAATTTGTACGCAAACGCGTATTTTTTGCCAATGGCGTCTTAGAAAATTATTACATTTCTTTACGAATCAGCCCATTGGCAGTTTTCCTGTCAAATTTTATTTCGCAAATCTGAAAGTTACGCACTTTCTGCACTTTTCTGCATATTTCTGCGAAATTTTTCTGCTACTTTCAGCGAAATTTTTCAAACAATACGAGAAACTTGGTAATTTATTAAATATTAGTGAATAATTAACTATTTTTTTAAAAATGCCTTAAACTGAGCTTCTTGAACTGACGAATTACAGTTATCACCGTTCTTAAAATAACTCTTCATTAAACACCTCTTCATGGTTTGTGTCATAAAGAACTTTACGAAGACGCACAGCTACAATCAGCTTTTCTTTCGTCTTCAACAAAGTCACGGTGAACCTTCCCAGGAAACAGCGTGCAAGACACTGCGCCCCGCAGTGTTACCACGCGCAGAAACAGCGATACGTCACCCTGGGCTCTAAAGTGCTCGGGTCCTATAAGCGTAGTGGTTCACAGAAGCTCATTTTGAGTCACCCTGCTTCACGTCACGGACCTGCGTCTCATTTTGCGACTAGCCTTTTTCCTAATTTATTTATTATCCTTATTCGACAAGATTATTTCTTTCAAGAGTTTTAGGTTACATATAAATAATAGGATTTTTCACCTTGCACTTCATCATGTGTTCAACTTGTCTTAAGAATTTGTTCTGCAGTACTTCCAGTTTTCGAAGGTTGGTTTTAGCGATACCTCCCCGTACTGGGCAGGCATAGGTCAGTGGGAATCGTATAATGCAGTGGTGTCAAGGTCTTCAACTGGTGGCAGTGACACGCGTCGTGGCACCCTAGTATGCCACGAGCTTCGCTACACAACTAGCGTCGCTGTTTTACAATAGGGATGGCGTTGTCTCTGGTGGGGCGGGGAAATGAACTGCTTGGAGGGGTGATTTCGTGGTGGCACTCGTGTCACAGACGCTCGTCGCATCGACCTTGACAATACTGGTATAATGTATTTAAATATAATTAATGCTGAGTCCATTGATAAATTCGATGTTTGCGACTATCCTAAAAGGCGAAAGCAAGGCGGGGGCGGGGTGTGGGGATGGTGTCGCGGCGGGAGCGAGCTTTGGGGGCCACCGACCGCGATGCCGCAGATGTCGCAGGCGATGGCCGCCTGGTGGCTGCTCATGCCGCGCCCGCTCAGGTCCAGCAGCACCAAGTGGGTGTCGGTGCCACTCGTCCGCACCAGGTGGCCCAGCTTCGTCAGCGCCACCGATATCGCCTTCGCGTTGTTCACCACCTGACACATCAACCACACCAACCAGGTTTGTGTGGCTCACATTGGCTCAAGACTGATACACCTTGCTGGTAACAGTGCCTTGTTTGAATGACCGAAGGGCCCGATTTACAAGCACCTTTGGCGAAAGATTTCGGGAGTTTTAGCGCATGCGCAAACGGGCTTCCATGACGGTAGAGCCGCTGTGCGAATTTGTGCATTCACTAAAACAAAATATTTCGTCAAAAGAAAGCGTTTAAATCGAATCTAAAGTTTTTAGGTAACCATTTGTAAGAAATATTTTCAAATTTTTCTTTCTTCTAATCTATAATTTTAAATTTTATCATAAAAGAGTCTATATATCAAAGTTTCCAGAGACACACTGTTGTCGAAAAGACAATTAACATTGGGGGAAAACGGTGGAATGGACTTCTAACTCGAACAAAATAACACTAGTTGAAGCTTGCTTAAATTTTAAGAATTATAATTTTTATCTATATTTTATTATTATTATTATTATATTATTATTATTGACTTTATTTCTCAGTTAAGCTGGGCATGTCAGGAACCTGTCTTTTGGTGTGTTAGAACGCATGCTGTCGTGTACTTTTCCAACTCTGCATATGCTCTGGCGCTCCCCAGGGAGCGGCTCATGTTCCGAGGCCTTACGATGTTTTGAGCGTGTCTCCATAAATCCACGGATACTTGCAATTGCCACGTTTGCCGTTTATAATCGACATAGCCCGTCTCCCACGTGGCTTGAGATGGCGAGTGCTCTGACGTAGGGTTGGACTTCGGGAGACGACGGTGAATATGAAAAATAGGAAACCTTTCTAGATGGAAAATGGCAGGGGTTTAGGTAGCGGAAGAAAGTGACCTACTCGATTCCACCCACTTACTCCCGCTGAAAGAGGAGAGCGGAATATGAAAGGGATGATGTCAATGTTAGGACAGCGGTCAGCGCCCCTTTATAGGTAGAGGAAACCGGGCTGATTGTGCAGCCCCTACCCTCCGGTTGGGTACTGCGGGCGATGGGGTCGCCAATTCCCAACGCCGTTATTATTATTATTATTATTATTATTATTATTATTATTATTATTATTATTATTATTATTATTATTATTATTGTTGTTGTTATTATCATTCTTATCATTATTATTAACTCGTTCATATTGAATAGACGGCTAGATAAGTTCGTGCGTTGAGTTCGTGGTTGAGATAAACGAAATCTTCTGATCAATAGCATCTTTTCCAATCTTGTCAAGACATAAAATATTGATATCTAGATAATGGGGATATTTCAAGTTACTCCTGCCTTCATTCGGAAATATAGTATAAACTACATTATTAGTACATACACTAAATTCCAATATTCATAGCCTCAAATCTCGAGAATTTATACCGACCTCATAGGTAATAATTGACCTTGAGAGAGAGAAATATTTTTTTGGTCGCACCTCGGCCTCAGGCTTGAGGGCTTCTGGTCTTTTTGACGTTTATTGGGGGCTACTCATAATACTGCCACTGCATTAGTTCTCTATCGCTGGGAATTACGTTTCAGTTCCTATAGATCCATTTGAAATGAGAGGGTGACATGGAAGATTTTTTACGGCACTTCCGCTCCCTTTGTCGCTCATTTAACCACTGTTCCATTATTCATACTTCAGCATAATAACATCAAATCATATATTTCAGATACGGGCAAAGGACTACGGTGCTGGCAACCTAATTCAAATCTTCCTAAGCATATTCTTGAAAATAATACATACATCCACCTCTTCTTTAAGACGTATCCAGCCGTATGACCACAGTCCCTCTGCTCCTGCTCTGTGCGTATGCCTATGTTAAATCTTGATTTAGCGTATTTCGTATTTTTCCAGAGGAGTGTCAAACATGTATCGTGTAAAAGTGACAAATTGCACAAATGTTACGTGAAGCCGCTCAGGGTGACACTAGCACCGCTGATCATAAACCCAGGTTTTATTTACAGTTGCAATGGAAATTTACTAGACCATGCGGTTCGTCAGCGGACACCCCACGTGGGCAACTACCCCACACGTTCTTGTCTTACCAAGAGGATTTTACTCCCCAGGGCTGGCACGTAGGCTCTTTCGCCTTTATTATCATCCCCCTCGGGCGTACAACATCTTTGGCATCTGGATACGCCGGAACGCAGCACCTCACCCCGGCACCACTCCAATAAAGCTTGAGTAGGGTCATTCTGGCAGCTCAAAACTACTAGCTGTCCGGGCTAACACCTGAATCTAATTAAGCGCCACTCACATTGCGCGGAGACGAATCAATAACTTATGACTATCGGGCACTTCCTCGACGAAGCCAAGCCCCCAACTGGGGACCGCCCAGACCAAAGTCCGGAAGGCTCGGGGCCCTCAGTCCGTCTCACTGTATCCACCTTGGCGTATCGACGCAACTACCGCCGGAATCTAAATCAGCCTGACGGGAGCTTCCTGTTCCTTGTCGGACTTCTACATGTGGGTTTGGGAACAAGTCCTTCGCCCAATCTCGCCCACAGGTCAGCGGGTAGGGGCCCAACTGGTGGGTTACCAACAAACTCGATAATCAGGAGCTTACTACTGCTCCCTCACTACACCCACCTTGGTACTAACGACGTGAATACCGCCGAGAAACTCGGGTCCGGCTGGACATTTCCAACCTCCACCAAGTGCTTCAGACCCTTCGGCCGTCGGTTCCCCCCTTGCGTCACGCGACTTCTCACTTTATGGAAGGGAGGGAGGGAGGGAGGAGGGGTACCTGCTGCTGGTACTCGAAGAAGAAGTCGTGCTGGGCCTCGCGCAGCGCCACGGCCGCCGCGGCGATCACGTTGTTGTGCGGCGTGCAGCGCTGGCGCACGCGCTCGCTCTCCAGGCGCTCCATGATGTTGGCGGCGGGGCCCGAGCGCCGGTAGAAGAGCAGGCCGCAGCGCGGGCCCGCGCAGCGTGTGGTGGCACGCCGCCGTCACCACGTCCGACTGCTCGAAGGGGCCCGGGATGACGCGCGCCGCCACCAGCCCCGCCTCCTGCGCTCGCGCGCGCGCAACCACGCCCCCTTACAATGCAACTGACCACTCGGCTCCCGCTGTCGTAGGATAAAAATAAACGGAGTACCACTGTACAATAACAGAGCGGTAGGATTCGCAGATTACTGCCATCAATCACTAGAAACTGTGCCTATAGACGCTACGCACGCTTCGATACAATGGAACGGACTACGCGGCTCCCGCTATTCGACGGTAAAAATAAACGGTGGACTAATATTCAACAATAATAGGGCGTTACGAATTCGCGGAAGATTGCCATGAATCACTCATACTGGGCGACTCAGACTTGGGCGACAATCCGAGGTACGTGTAGCGTCTGGTTACCAGTGAATGGAACTTAAGACACAAATGTTTGTTTTCAAGAGTGACGAAGTGCGGAAACGTCCGCGAGAGCTAGAGTTCTAGGCACAGGTGCCAACGTTTCTGCCGCAATTCTGCGGCCTTCCTCAGGGCGAAATGCTATACTAGGACACAGAGTGGATCCATGTTCGGTCGAATTCGCGTCGGGAGATCGCAGCTGTTTATAACGGAATTTTCACTCGCCAAAGCGCAGGCGCTGTCGCGCTGCATCCAATGCGCTGCGATGATCGAGGTTGACTTTCCAGGGCGGCATAACGGTATCAAATGAACTTGAATTATTCGGCTGACCTGAGCCATTCAATTTTGACTATATCAATTCGACACAGACGGAGAGAAACTTGTTTCGACGGTATAAACGGAAAGCCCTTTGGAAACACATTCAGTTCAATCCCCCCAAAATGAAGACGAAATTGCAAAAGCATTCGATGAAATCGTTGACCACGTATTGTGTGGATTTGGTGGCTTTCTGATTGTGTTAATTTACTGACCAATAAATTCTTTGGTATCTAACGACACTATCAACACTTCTTATGCGGCAGAAGACTTCATTGTTTTCTTTCAATTTCTACGCGCATTGGAAAATAGTATTACAGCCAATTCTTTTCTTACCTTTTTAACTCGGGCATCCATATCAACAAGCCGTAAATTAATAAAAAATGAATGAAATAATAATAAACACAATATTTTCGAACAATTAAAGCGAAATAATCTAACCTTCTGAACGACACAGTTTGCGTTGTAGGCCTCAACCAGCGATCTATCTCGTAAAAACATCAAGAGTTCGAGGTGCGTAAGGTCGTATTGCTACTACTTCTAGGACTCTACAAACTTCAAGCATACTAAATAATTTTCATATATAATATTTTTTTCAAAAAATACTTCCAGTGCGTATGAGCAGCTTAAAATTGTGTGTGAGCTCTTTTCTTCCCATGTGCATTCGGTTAAAAAATGCAGTGCATATTTCGACATGTCACCTCTCACCATTATCTTATGAGATATGAAGTTAAAGGGAAGCTTGCTTTATAGACAACCCCTCGAAGATTTGAGAGCTATTACCGCTACGCCCTCACTACAGGAAAGGAATCGGCGAAAAAGGGGGATGCGCGGTCAAGGGGGATGCAAGTACAATGCATCAGTAATGCTGAAATTGTGCTGGACGATTTTAATGTTTCCAAGCACTAAACTCTCGTACTGTATACTTTATAGAAGACACGAGTTAGAGTCAAACAGATATGACGAATCAACCTTCGCTCAATTTTTTTAATGATTTATTTACCCTTCAACTACTGAAGTCATTGAAGATCATTATACAGTAATAATGAAATGAGATTATTACAGCGCTAATAAATAATGTCCAATGTACTTGGTGAGATTCTTGCTTATGTGAAATGGGATTGGAATGAACGTGAATGTGTGAGGGGAGTGTGGAGCAGGCATATGTAGATACATGCATGTAGTATGTATGTATGTTTGTAGAGTCAAGAGTATTACTATTGGGAAAATTCTGGTTGCCAGTGTTGGGTAGTGCTTCTTTATACTGTGTACCTGTAAATAATATGTTATGCAAGAATGCATGTTTTCACTCTAATTATTAAAATTACGCTGGGAATGTATTTATGTTCCGGGCCTTGCGGTGTTTTGTTTTTGTGTTCGCTTATCTTAGTGTGTTCTAATGTGTAATATATGTTTGATTACATTGTATTACTTTTCAGAACGAATCTATCGCCGGATGTTAAACCCTACGTAGACCACATACATCTATCGTCATATATTTATTGTTTATGAGGTGAAAGTGACGGATCAATGAGAAATCCTGAAAAAACCTGCCGAGAGCTCGCTATGCCTTCCTCAACTTCAATTCGCATTGGCCAGTGAGCGCACGCGGGCCTCGACGTTGGAAGGCGCGCCACGAACACCCCCATCCCACTCCGCTCGAGAGAAGGAAACGCGCGGGATTGACTGATTGATTAGTGTTTTACTGCTGAGTTCATGAGCACATTTATGTTGCGGGTGGTGGCTACCCCCGCTAGATGGCGAGTTCCGGCGCCGACATGCACGTTGGCCAGCGGGTTTTCTCCCAATCACATATCACCCATCAGTGGGGCACCACCTCAACCGTGTTAAGTTCTAAGATCGCGACTGGCCCCACAACAAGTGTGGTAATGTAGTGCCTGTGAGTGCAAGTACGAGTAAGTAACGGGTTGAGGGAAAGATAAGGAAGGAAAGATCGCGCGCGGTCCATGGTATTTTATCAGAGTGCAGCTTCGGCATTCGCCTAGTATTGGTCGCAGAAACCACGGAAAACTACCGATCATAGCAGCCGGCTGCTGGAGTGGTCCCCCAGACAGTGGCTGAATTCGACCTAGCGATCTAGTGGTGTCGAAAATCCTGCCACCGTTGGGACTCGAACCCAAGGTCAGAGGCACAGCAGTGACATCCGTTGACGCCCAGAACCACCTCAGTAAAAGCACACGGGAGGTGGTGTGCACACCTGACTTTGAAGTTGGCGCGCTCACGACACAGCGCGCGCTCCATATTAAAGAATACGAGCAGCGAGGTCCTGTCAGCTCCATCGGACAACTAGCCACCGGAGGGAGTCTGGGACAGCCGCGGTATATAATGGGCAACCGGTACACAGTTTTTAGCTTAACTCGCAACCCATGTCTGAGAACACTGTTCTTGTTTTGGTAATTTGGCAACCGCATCTCTTTGCTGCCTTTCAAGGCAGCCGTGCCTGGAACATCGAGACAGTACAGGAGGCGACGTCAGATCACAAGCTGCAGCAACTGTCCTGTTTCTGTGTTTTTCCCATTCAAGAGTTCAGGCGGGGCAGGTATGCGGTTCACACGTCGGAATCTTTTCTTGCTGCACAGAGGGGGTGGTATGAGGTGGGAAGGGCTGAGGCATGAGCGGGGAAACAAAACGTCTCATTAAGCGATTCTGTCCGGTATGCTTAAGAAAGAAAACTGTAATACTGAAGATGTGGAGGGAAGTTATTAAAAACTGTAATACTGAAGATGTGAAGGGATTTATCGATTTATTAACAGCAATGTAATAATAATTATTATTTAATGAGAGCCAGCTCAGAGAGAAATCAGAAAGATATCTCGTGAAACATCACTGTCAAGCTCTTCATTATTTATAACAATAATAATGTATTATAATTATTACAGTATCTGCATATTAACCAAATATGAATGATAAAATTCTTAAAAATTCTTTATACAATTATTAAAAAATATAATAAAAAAGTAGTAAATTACTAATAAAATATAATTACAAATGCTCAAAGTCACAAATCTCAAATATAATTACAAATGCTCAAAGTCTCAAATCACCTTAAAATGACAAAAAACTGACCTTCCAGTAAATGCTCAAAGTCACCCCCATTTACCAAGATACAGACGTTAACTCTTTTTAGTGTAGAGACTACAGTACGTTGAAGAATAACAAGGCCAGAATAAGTGATTTATCTTTCTTCCAACTAAAACTGAGGGCTCTCGGCGGGGGGTCGCTAAAAGTGAAAGAGTTGCCGAATGTATTTCACGCGTTGCGAAATTGCCAAAACCAGAGGTGGTGTTTCCAGACCTGAGTAGCGAGTTACGATAGATCCGGTATAACGGGCGGCCTGGCACCCGGAAAGACACAATAGTTGGTGACAGATTGTGTACGCGTAGGGACTATTATTGTGAGCAGTCCATGCCAAGTGTTTCGTTCATTCCGTTCGATATTTGTTGATTAAGCTACGAAGCTACGACATCTTCTCTGTAATACGGCGAGCCGCTAAGAACTTAGTACTTTCTTTACAGGTGAGTGGTAGACCTGAAATTGTTGGGTATGATTGGATAGTGGCTTTTGGATTGTAACCCTGGAAAAGCACCTTAGACTGTTTTTTGTAGAAACTACTGTCTCCCTACTTTTACACATGTTTCAGGAGGCCCACCTGCGCGTAGTCGGTGAGCAAGATGGCGCCCACGTGGTCGCACACGGAGCGGAAGCGGACGAGGTCGAGCAGGCGCGGGGAGGAGGCGGCGCGCGCCAGGATGACGCGCGGCCGGAAGTTCTGCGCCAGCTTCGTCAGCGCCTCGTAGTCCACCAGCCCCGAGCGCGGGTCCAGGGGGTACGCCGCCACCTCCGGCCAACCACACCAACAATCATTTCTTCGCACTTCTTCTTGTTCACGCGATCATTGTTTTTTTCGGTTTTAGTTTCTCGCCCTTAGGAAGGTACTTCGTAAGAAGAGAAAGTTACGCAATCGGGCGCCGGAAAACAGCGACTTTTGAACGAAAACGTGGATAAATCCTGTTGCCAAATATAAAAACAAATCCTCTAACACGCGCTGGAGCCAGAATCGATGTGTTGTGGGTCCTTGGCACTGAAAAATCGACTGACGGCTAAACGTCTATCAGTCCGTCTCTGGTCAATGCTTGCGCCTAAAGCTGGCTAGCGCCAAAGCCGTTCATCCTATTTTCTTCAAAATTGATATTCCCCAATTGATCTGCATGAACGCAAGGCTTTAGGAGACTTAGGCATTTTTTTAAATTAACATTTTTATTCTCAGAAACCTCTTCAAAGTTTTTCTTTAAATTTTTTTCCAACTATAGATGAAGGAATGCTTAAAAGAATGGCGCGTGTCTCATTTTCCTTGAACTCACTCCATTCAAAAATCGCATGTTTAGAAATAATGCGAGAGTATGTGATATTGTAGCCCCACTAGCTTTTGAACAAATAAGTTTTAAATGGTTTGTGGAAAATGAATTCAAATTCGTGGGTAAAGTAATGTCAGGGTGTATTTATTTGTAAGTCGACCCCCAAGGGTATTTTCAAAGTGTGTTGTACCTGCCCAGGTGGGGATAAGACAACTTAGGTGTAACTACGTTTTATGGCCTTCACATTTTTAATAATATACAGGCTGTATTTATTGATCTACTTCCTTGAAAGGAAAGACAGATAAGGTTTTTTGAAGTTAAAAATCCTCTTCAATTTTTTTAACGTAACCCTTATAGTATACAGGTATGAGTTCCTTATAGATCATGCACTTTCATCGTGTTTACTTTGATTGCACCTTCCACTAAAAATGTGACAAACGAATGCTTTTACAGTTTTCATAACACGCATAATATTTACCAGTAAACGCCCGGAAAAGTTGAGCATTTTCTAGTGCAAACGGAACCCGAAATTTAAAATCTTCGATTCACGCGCGACCACTACAGCCTAAGACTACGGGTTGAGAACAGCACGCGACGCAGTCACTCAAAGCATTTGCCCTCTGAACGTCATTGTCTTTTGCCTGTCGATTTGAGATAAGTCAGGGAATAACATACAAATACTACACAACATAACATATAAATAATACACAAGAATACTGTTCTATTCTTCTGTTGATGAAAGTATCAACATTTGCAGTGATGTAGGCGTGTTATAAAGCATGACATCGCCGAGACAGCAGAGGGGTGCAGGAAAGTGTAAAGCGGCAAATACAAGGAAAGGAGGGAGTTCGTATCGCCGACCATTAAGGAACTATTTAAACCGTTGTGTTTCCGACCCGTCTTATTCTGACGTCACTCCGGCATGCGCCACGAGACAGCAAGACGACACTTACAGTGCAGTTCGCAATTCATGTTTCATTTCGAATTCACACTAATTCCAAACTAAAATTTCAATCATTGTTCGGGCTGCTGTACTAGTTTTGAAGTTTATTATTGGCATTGTATTATTAGGTTGATTCATCAAGCACAGCAGTCCCGAAACCCTTTGATTGCTCATGCAGGGTGGGTGGCACAGGACACGTTTCCGGTTTCACAGAAACAAGTTATTGCACAAAATCAGGTTTATTCTTGATTGCACTTCACTAGCGTGGTTATATGAACACACTCACTTTAGTTAAATATTGTACACAATTAACAATTGGTTGCACTTAATGGCGCAATGTTCGTTACGATACCTTGTAATTACGTAAAGTTAAGGCTTTTACAATACTGAGGCGGCTGTAATTATAACACTGCCGTATTCAACTCAGCCTTGCGATGCACAACATAACATTTACATTACACAATTAACTGTTGCTCTTTTGTGAGACTTTGAAACATTTACGTGCAATGCTCTTACACGGAGCTCTGAAGACACGGATCAAGTATGGGTGATCAGCATGAAGCCCACTACAGAACTAATTCGATGGCCTCAGCGACTGGAGCGTCGCGAGGGCCTATTGCGCAGGGCGCTAAGAGTGAGATAGGCGACTGGCCTATCACAGATTGTTTTTTGAATTAGTTAACGAATGTTCTGGAGAGGTTGTCCGTTGAGGACGTTTAACGGATCGCCAGGGTGGAGTGATAGCACGCAGAATTCAGCAAAGCGCCGAACGGTCATCCGGCAAGCCGTGGGCGTAAGGCGGCCAGCGCCGCGGGTGCATCCTGTCTGCAGCCGCAACGCTTGCGAATCAACGACTTTGCCTTGCGACTTATGGACTAAATTTATATTTTCTCTGCTTTGCTGTGGGCCCGAACAATGATTACAAATTATTCGAATGAGTATGAATGGCTCGTATTTCATGCACATGATGAGTGACAAATACCACGTAAGACTTTATTCAAGTTTTAACCAATCCCAGACGACTAACAGTAAAATATTAAATTTTCACTTCAGTGTAATTTATGGTGACGTGCATTTGTTTTTCTTTCAATAGTCAAATAATTTTACTCTGTGAAGATAAACATTGCGCTATTCTGTGGAAACAAACCGTACAGAAAGCATTAAGCAAGGGGAAGTGCTTTGGCGATCCACAATATTGTATCTCACGGGGTATAAGCCACTATTCAACAAGATCTTCATAAAACAACTGGACATTCTACTGTAATAGCACTGAAACCTTAACTACAGATAAAACTATCATTCGACAGTAGTAAGTAAAGGACGAAATCCTTTGTCTAAATCCATATTTCAAATCTATGAGTATATCGTTTAAAGACAAAGGAAACAATTCAATTTTAATATATTTAATTTTATTTTGTTATTTGTTATTTAAGGTCGCATCAACAGCTAGGTCATTAGCGATCATTACTGGCTTTAACAGTATGGTAACTGATGACATAATATGTGATGAGAAGGAGTGAAAGAACGAACACAAATACGATGCCCGAGGCGGGACTCGAACCCACGATCCATCGGTCAGAGATCGCTACGACACTACTGCCTTTGCGAACATTTAAATTTTATTTTAATATTTTTCTTTGAAATTGCCAAGAAGTTGTAATTAATGATAAATAATATAAACACATAGTAGAATTCATTTTCTCGGTAGTATAACTTCCACTGTCTTACGTGAAATCATTCAAAAAGTCAGTGATATTAGGTTGTTACACCATATACTTTTTCTTTGAATCGCTTAATATATTTTTTGTCTTTTTTGTTGTTTCAATAGTTTAAATTATATGCATTGCAAAATAGTCGCTCTGTATCACTTGCAGTTTCGAAATTGTTGGTAATAAAACCTTTTCAAAATGTTTTATGCATTATCTTTCAACATACGTATCTTAATTCAGCATTCAGAAAATGTTTATTGTAATTAACTTACTACGCCGAAGAAACGTTTCCGTTTACAAAATTTGTAATATTTCTGTAAGACGTTTGGCCTACCAAACAAGATACATAATTAGTCTTCTAATAAATGATATTGTTCATTACAGAAAAATATTGTGACTCGAAGCACATGTAGCAAGAATCACCGACAACCAGTACCCAATGTTCAAATGCGTGGGACACTGGAACATATATTTGTAAAATTAATATATTACTTTTCAAGGAAGAATACATTACATCAAAGTTAAAGTGTGTTAAAGAAATTATAAAAATTGTACAATACAAAACACTTGAAAAAGGAGATTGCGAAAGGGAATTCCTTCTAAAAGCGTACTCCTCCGACAACTTCATGTTTACTTAAATGTTTTTCTTCAGAAATATGGAGGAATTGCTGAAAACATTATAGAATATTGTACATGTGTACCTTCAAGGGGGTGCAATTCCCGTGGGATCTGAGAGCTGCAGGCACGGCGCGTGAAGACGAGGATATTATGCGTGCCCAGATCTCCCACCCCATCCCCGAGTCCTTCCCCAGGGCATACTTACTGCGCTATTCAAAGCTCTGATCGGAGAGCTTCAGGGATCGATCTGCAATTCCCGTCTGCAGTAAACTATGAAATATATTTAAATATTTGCCACAGAGCAATGAATTAATAGAAGATACTAATTTGAAAGACAAGCAGGACAGATCCCTCGTAGTCGTATTTTAAAACATGACACGCACAGCGTAAAGAAGTTTTTTTATAATTCGTTTTTTTAATAAGTGCACATTGTAAAGTTGTAAGATATAAGAAATAAATATAATAATGTATTAAAAGGAGACATTCGGAGCCCACTTACGCTTCGACAAGTGGAGGTTTCCTGATCCAGGTACTTCCCACCAGCGGGGCACAGCCCCTGCCGGGACTAGCTCTATGCTCCCGACTCGTCCCCCGCCCAGTATTGCCAGACGTACCAGGATCCTAGTATTTTTACGGGATTTTAATGAAGATACCATGTACCAGGATGAAGACATCCTGATACTCTTAAATACCAGGATTTTAATTGCGGTAATTGATGATGTACGATTTAAAATTCGTATAATAATTTTTTATTCAATAATTTAACACGTATACATATTAAAAATAACTGTGATATTGGTTAAAATACTGCCGTAAAATCATTAAGAGTGGCATAGAATGGTATTTTTCCAACACATGCTATAGGAGAAAAAGCTCTTAACGTCGTAATCTTCCATTTATAGTGGAAAGATTTTTTTCTTTCCACCATGCTTCCATCGTCTCCTGTATTATTTCAGTAGTATACCTTTGGGTTCGGGCTCTCACACGCAACCAATCTTTATAAATGAGGGCTCTAAAGAAAGAGAATTTCACAGAGACTTGACGAATTCCACTTTGACTTTAAAAATTTAGATGATTTCTTTAAAAAACGCATCGAAATATTCAAGTAAAATGCAGCCCGCATCACTTGTCAATCTATATCGGCTAATAACTCATAAACAAAGCGTTTTAGAGCCTTAAAAAGTAAAATTTTGAGACCAAAGGCCTCAAAGAAACGTTTATCACACCGTAATCTACAAGATGAGACATTCCCCGATCCATTCAATTAATTTTTCGGTTCCACGCTTCAATACTATCAAGGCCACCTCAATATTTCAGCCCTTCCTGCTGGTAGCAATGTTTGTGGCGACACGCTTAGAAGGCTTAGATTTGACAATCTTTATTTACGCTTTCTGTTAACACCGTAGTTTGTGCAGTCTGACGAGGTTTATTTGTATAATCATTAATTCAAGATTTGCTCTCCAGCAACAACTAGAAGTACTATTATAGTTGCTTGATACCTATGAAGGTTGTATCTTTGCGTGTAGTGAAACCAATCAATTAACGTTTACCGGTGTCTGTAAGTGCTGTGTACCTAATTGAGGAGAGATGTGGGTTCACAGAGAAGAGTGAAGATTGTGTTTTACCTGTACCAGTATTTTCGTGATCATTCAATGAAATTTTAAAGTCAGCGGGTTCAGATACGTAGCTTTCTCACAAGTAAAAAGCTTTTGCAATATTTTTGTGACTCACGAGAAGCTAAAAGCTAGCTGTCAAAGAATATTGAATAATTACTACAAATGTTGTCTTTAAGGACGTTCTGTGAATTGTTCCAAGAAAACTCTCCATGATACTGAATAAATATTTATTGAAAATTTATTTTAAACATCAATTGCATTGTCTTTTATTTCATTTGATATTGAGTTACTACATTGCAAGTTACCTTTATATATTTTTAAACAAATAAACACGTTTCGTTAACCACTTCCCCTCTTAAAATTGGAAATATAAGGATAGGGATCTAACATAGGGTCTAACATGTAAGAGTTCTCGCACGGGTACGCGGAGGTAGTAGGGGAAAACTTGTGTATGGAACAACACAAAGAACAAACGTTTTAAATTAGCTAAAGTAAAATAGATTGAAATAAATGAAAAACAAAAATGAAATCGCGCTGGCCTATAATACTACGTGAATCAATTAAAAAAGCAAGTAAATTTAAAATTATAGAAAGAATGGGAGAAGTCACTCGACAACTGCCAACATTCGCAGTCCGAAGTCACAATTTAAATGTTGGTGGTGTCTGGAAGTATGTACATCAACGCCCAGCTGCAAACTCGTATTATAAATAATACACCTTTGATATTAAACTCAAGGTGTCGGTTCGTTATAGCTCCACCAAGTGAAGAATGAAGTAGGCGATTGCGGCGCGTCGTGGAACTAACAGTGTAAACACGGATCTATACAGTTAGTTCCGCTAACAAAAGGCGCGAGGAGCGTGATGCGAGTTGTTTATCGGTGTAGATTTGGGAAATATGAGTTCTCGTCGAGGTGTGACATTTCGCGGGCAGGCAAGACGCCTTGCATACAATGTAATTAAATTTTGTGATAGTGAAAAACAAGGACCCAGAATACCTCTAGGAAGTGCAATCAAACGTGCAGCAGCCAGCTTAAAGTTAAGTGAAAATACTGTTCGCAAAATTCAAAAAGAAGGACTTGAAGCTGAAAGGCATGGGATTTTGATCACTTCGCCGAAACGATCAAAAGTCAAACAAAAAATAATACGTATGGATGAAATAGACAAGTGCATTATTAGACGTAAGTTTTTAGAGTATTACGAACAAAAAAAAGAAATTCCAACTTTAAGAAAATTGTATAATTTTTCTAAGGAAGGATTGCAAATTTCTGGAGGTAAAGAAACCTTCCGAAAAGTTGTAAAATCTTTAGGATTTGTATTTACAAAGTGCAAAAACGCAAGAAGACTACTTTGTGAACGTGAAGACATAGTGGCTCGACGAGCTCTTTACCTTCGCACTTTAAGGAATAACGAGATGCGTGAAAAGAGGCCTGTTGTTTATCTAGATGAGTCCTGGTTTCACACGCACTACACAGTTAAAAAGTGCTGGCAAAGTGACAGTGTTCCAGGAGTATTTGCTAACTCTAGCCCCGGTCAGCGTCTCATCGTGGTACATGCTGGAGGAGAAATGGGTTTTATTCCTGGTGCATTTTTGTGTTATGATTCCAAATCAAAGACATCAGATTTCCACCAAGAAATGGACAGCGAAAATTTTGTTAAATGGGTCTCTGAGATGCTGATTCCCGGTCTACCAGAAGGAAGTATTGTAGTTACGGATAATGCTTCTTACCACAATAAACATGTAGATAAGGCACCATCAGGAAATGCACGAAAATCAGAAATTCAGACTTGGCTCTCTGATCATAACGTTGATTTTCATCACGATATGTGTAAGTCAGAATTACTTCTTTTAGTGAAAAGATATCTTCCAGAACCTGTGTTTCAAATTGACCAATTACTGAAAGAAAAAGGGATTTTTCCTCTTCGGTTACCCCCATATCATCCAGATCTGAAGCCTATAGAGTTAATATGGAACATTGTGAAAATGAAGGTGAGTGAAAAAAACGTGTACCAAATGTCACTTTCAAATTTAAAAATGCTGACTTTAGAAGCAATTAATAAAATAACCATTGAAGACTGGAAAAAAGCTATCATCCATACCAATAAAATAGCAAACGAATACTGGGATAGGGATGCTTTGCTTGAAAATGCTGTTGATGACCTAATAATAAGTGTCGGTCCGGAAAGTGGCAGCGAATCGTCTAGTGACACGGACACTCAGACAATGGCCAGGAAACTCTTACGGCTTCGGAGACCGATACTGCTTCAACGCAATCAGCTGAAGAAATGCAACGTCATAGACACATTATTTATTTTTATCACGTTAAGTTCATTGTTTTTACATTTTGCCGTTCTAGTACGAGAATAAAATAAAAATACTTTCCATTTATTTCGAATTTTTACCTATTGAATTTGAATATTTTCAATTCTTCTTCATTCACCTTTATACTTTATGCGATTTGTTAGGTATGCAATAAAGTACTAAAATATTAACTTTACTGTCATAAGTATCTACAATATTATTCATTATAGTGGTAGTTACTTCTTATATAAAATAAATAATTTGATTTGGTATATATTCTGAGCAACTACTTAAGTAAAATCTTTTATATGAATATTACATTACCAATTTTCTGCTTATCGAAGGAATTCGAGAAAAATTTTGAATCACTCTGCAGATAAAAATAAAATTATATTTCTTCCAATATGAAGTGCAGACATGACCAAATACAGTTATAATATTCATTGGAAAGATAACAGGTTTGTGACGAAATAAATCGCGCAATAGTTTGGCAAGGTCCCATTTTTAATTTGAGTTGAGTATCCTAATAGCTCTGTCTTTGTCTCTACGACTGTAAACACAAACAGTGGCGCGCTCCTCTAAACATCATTCTCAAGTTGGTGGAGTAATAAGATATTCAATATGCACATATCGTTTGAGTAACATTCTTATGTACCGAAGTGAAGTCTAAGCCTACTAAATTGTTTCCAATATTAACAAATTGTATTTATTACTCAAAGGTGAAAATATTAGTTTATTTTTTGGCTCGGAATTGCTTTTCTTGAAGTACGTAAGAACGCTGAAAATAATCCAATACTTTTTACAAATAATTTTTCAATTTTCGCACCCCAGCAAGCTGGCACCCTGAACTCTCCAAAACCCCCTCTATTCCTCATAACAAATCAAGGAAATTCAAGTAATATTGCAAAGAGTAGGGTTGTACTTGCTCCATCGGTATTTACGCACCATTTTACTTTGCTTTGCTTTCTGAAGAGTAAAAATCTTTTCTATTATGTTTGTGACTATCAAGGGAAGCGAAAAGTTAACTTTGAAGGAGGAGTGAATAATTCGTTCAAAGTTGTTTTTAAAGAAGTATGAATTGTTCCGAGAACATCTCTCTATAATGCTGAATAAACTTTTATTGAAAATTTGTTTCCAACATGAATTGTATTGTTATTTTTGTTTGATATTCTGCAATTATATTAGAAGTTACATTTATACATTTAAAAAATAAACATGTTTCATTAACAACTTTCCTTCTTAATTGAAAGGATAGACAAATAGGGAAAGGGTGTGTTTTATCATGCGAGAGTTCTCGCACGGGTACGCTAGTTCAGTTTATAGATGTAAAATGACTCGACATCGAGTTAAATTTAACAAGCTCCCCGTACGCATTAAAACATAATAGGGCTATAATATGATTAATTTTAAAATCAATGGTCACTGATACCAGGAATTTTAGTGGACGTATCAGAACTTTTGAAGGTTGGTGCTGGGTTACACATTTAATCATCTGGCAACGCTGCTCCCGGCATGTGTGGAAATGTTAGTACGCATGTGTGTGTGTGTAAATAAGGGGTAAGTGTAGGACAAAGAAGAGAAAGGAAAGATCGAGGGCGGACCATATCCCGTTTGTTAAGATATTGCTCCGGCATTCGCCTGGTCTTGATCGGAAAAAACCACTGAAAACCACCAAAGAGAGCAGCCGGCCGTTAGAATCCTTCCCCCAGAAGCGGCTGAATTCGACCCAGCTATCTAGTGTCGATACCATCAGGAGTGGAAGCCTAGAATCTCCCGGTGAGAGAGGCATCGCACTGAGTCCCGTGAGCCGTTGCGAGCGTAGGCGCCGAGCGTATGTGTCTTTTAATTTATTTATAACGGCGCCTCAAGGTCACGAGCCTGAAGGAGAGACATTGTCATCCAATCGGTAGATCCAAACAAAGAATTAAATCACAACGAAGCTCCCGATTGGATGACAGTGCCCCTCTCTTTGTCCAATTCGTGGCCTTGAGGCGCCACTAAACTGTGTTTTTTTCAACGCTGCCTGTGACGTAAATCAGCTTGTTTCGGTTTCGGAATGCTACACGCCACCACAGTCAAGTGTGAGATCCCGATTGGATGGCATCATAACAGCTGGTGACCTGCCAGAAGCAGCTTTGAATAAACCCAGTATATGTATAAATCTGGAGTATACGTAACTCGACACAAACTTTGTATCATACATCAACTTTGTACCTTGCGCGCACCATCATGTATCATACATCAACTTTGCAATGCGTGCGCCCGTTGAGTAAAGTCGTTCTGACTTTGTGTGTGTGTGTGTGGTTTTTTTCCCCTTTCTTTCTTTTTCTTATTACGTTGCAGGACCGGCCATAGATGCCCGTAAGGGTAGGAATGGCCCCACCGCAGTGGCGTGAACGCGAATTGCACTTTCGCGCGTTCACAAAGCTGCACAAATGAGGCTCGCTCTGTACCTGGAAGAGGCCCCCGGAGGCGGCGCCCAGCCCCAGCGCGTGGCGCGGCGTGGTGGGGCCCGGCGTGCGCGCGCCCGCCTCGTCGTCGCCGCCCACGGCCGACAGCGGGCTCGAGTCGCTGGCCTCCTTGACGGCCGGCGCCTGCGCCCCGCGCCGCGCAGGGCCCCACCGGAGGCAGACAAGGCGCTCGGGGCGTGCCGCAGGGCTCGGCCCTCACTCGAGTTTAAACATAATTCACTGACGAGGCATATTCGAAAATCTTGTATTTTTTTCTTCTTATGGCTTTTTCTACTCGGAGCCAGTAAGCCTTTACTATCCTATGGTGAACGTCTAATCATACACTAAATTTTTTAATAGAAGCTAATTCAAAGAATTTTCAAGCCGACCGTAATTCGAACCTGGTCTTCTGGTTCTCTGAACAAATTTAATTTTTAAATGCATTTGTCACACGGTAACAAGATCACATCATGGAATCATTTATTATGCGGAACACATTTCCGACGTGATTGCCTCTCAAATAAAGTGACAGGATGGTGACAATTGATCTAGAGGCTAACGCCATTAGGGTCCCTCTGTTCTGGGACTAGGAGAATGCTAGACACCCCGAAGAACGGCATACGCGGAAGTCAAAGGGACAATATTTATAAAGAGGACAGAGTAGAAATCCGTGATCACGCAAATTCACGAGCTCAAGAATAGGCTCTTTAATAACTGTGTTGGCAATATATTTTTCTATAAAACTACATCGACTGATCTTTGTGATTTAATAATCTTCCACAATTATTTCATCTATTTCAACTCAAAAAAGCTATATTTCATTTACTTTCCTCACGTAGGTACTTTATTTAACGAATATTTTAGTTATTATCCGGAAGGAAATGATAAGTCAAATCGTTCAATTTACTTTATCTCTAACTTTGCACATTTTTCTTTAATTCCAGGATTATAAACGACCTTTTTCGTTATAAGAAATCGTTCATCCTTTGGTACAAATTATAACGTATTTGACGTTTATGGCACGAATAATTGCGTCATCACACATTCAGCCAATCACAGCCAGAGAATCGTCGGGTAGTAGAGGAACACCGAACAGCCGACTACCGTTTATTTCGCACAGGAGTCAAATACGCGTGGCAACACAATAATTTGTTTCCAAAAATTAACTTTGATTCTCTATTAAATTTATAATACTATAAAAAATAGCGTATACAACTCGTTTATATTATTGGGTTTTTATTTCTTGGCGCGCGGGGACTTGTCTCCAGGACGGAATATCTCACGGTATTTCTCGTCGTTCTTGTCCGTGCTGCTAGGAGTCGCATGATCGCCAGCACTGCTCGATACAGTCGCAATCATGCGACCCCTAGCGGCACGACCGAGAACGACGCGAAATACGGTGATATATTTCATCGAGAAGACACGCCCCCACACGCTAATAAATAAAATCCCAAGTATTGTGTTGCTTTTTCTACTACCATTGTATAATGCTGTTAGTTGATGGCTGCAACCAGTTGCATAATGATAGTCATTTCGATAGTTTTCATTATGATACAGGTTCGTGACCAATCATAGAGAAGTTTACAAACCAAGAATTGACAATTAATCTGAGAATTGTTTTAGCAAATGTTTCGTTCAACTGAGTACATTAAAATTGAATTTGATATTATATTATGCTCAATAGTTTTAATTTCTTATCTTATTGGTATTTTTTTCGTGGTAGATCATTTCACTTTGATTCTATTTGATTAGCGCAGTAGCAGGCGGACAGGTAACCACAGCCACCTGCGGCAGCATGCGAGGGTAGATTTAGGTAGCTATCCGCAAGGTGGCCTTGGCCCAATCAACTGCCACGAAACCATTGATTGTAAAAGTTTAACTTATGAAGTCGCAGAAAAAGTACCGTATGAAACTCGATGTAATGTAAATACACTCGTGTGAAGTTCCTCGTTCGTATCGTAATATCACACTCGTGTATTAATACCCATCATTACATCATCGTTTCATAACGTACTATTATTTCATTCATACAAATTCTAAATATGGTTCCTAACGTGGTTCGTGGCGCACCTCGGGGGCCATGAAGCGCTCGTGCGGGCGCAGCAGGGGCGGTGAGCGCGGCGGCGCGCGCGGCCGCGCCCGAGTGCAGGCGCACGTCCACGCCCCAGCGCGCGTTGTCCAGCCCGAAGGCCTCGAGGGCGCGCCGCTGGCACAGCTGCTCCACCGGCTGCACCACGGCGCCGCCCGGCGGGCCCTTGCTCGCCTTCCTGCGCGCGCGCACACGCCCGCCCTCACCCTGCCCGTCCACGCTCACAAGCATCCGAGGCCTAGCTTTTCCACAAGCAGCCTCGCCACAAAAAATTGAAAGGGGCAGTGGAACAAGTCCAACATCGGTTTTTGTTGTTTGTTTTTTTTACAAAAAATGCAGAAGACGTGCAATTACATGTTGAGACAAAAAACTGTTCAATTTGAGATCATTTGACAGCTGAGTTCTTTCTATCTGATGAGTGAAAGAACAGTATCTGTCCAGGAGGTGTACTGCTCTTCCATTCAGAACTTCATATGTCCGCGCTTCTGGCAGCGGATGGTTCACATTTTGTTGTTTACCAGTGGTTCGGGACTGATGTAATTGACATGTTTTGTTACTGATCTAGAATGAACCTATATAAACTCTCTGTAATGAACCGAAGAGCGAGAGGTGAAACAAACATTAAGTAAAGTAATTTTCGTTATATTATTTCGTTAAATACGTTTTATCACGATTATTCCTTAGTACATACTCGTATGGCTTGGTACAAAATTTCTGAAAAAAGGTAGTCAAAATCTCAAATGTTTTCTTTTTTATTATAACCTGAAATATCTCAAAATGAACTTTCTGCGCTAGTACTGTTTTTCCACTCACCCATTCAATTACATATTTGGTGTCACAAAGGGTACGAGGAACCCGGCGAAATAAATTAGTACAGCAGCCTCAACAAATTTCTGGTTGCAGTTCAATATTACACTCTCTTTCTTGCACTGGGCTAATCGATTTTATTTAACAGCGACAGAATGTTCTACTATGCATGCACAATGCTTCGCTCTACTTTAACGGTCTTGTAGTGCCGATATCTTGAGCGAATTGGACAAGAACCATTCTTCAAAAATAATTCTAGAAAGTTACCAAGATTTCGCTTCTACAAAATCCTTCCAACAAAAACTACATTTTGACATTGATGAATATCAAAAATACCTATTCCATCAATAAATGTGAAATTTTCCTTAATCCGATTTACGAAAATTTCGGCTACTTCACAGTTGGAACATCAATGAAGACTTTCATAAACTTCCATTCTGACATATGTGGGAGTAAATTAATTTTTGTAGCGCAAACCTGTGAACGCTGATAGTGGTGTATCGCGGGTTGCATATGCGTCTCATTCGTTTTTAAAACAATTCAATCAGTGCCCACATTTCAAACTGAATATAAATTCAGACGAACCAAGGGTGCCAAAACATGTGACTAATGAATCAAAGGCGTTATATATCTTTTATTTAGAAAATATCAAAAGCATATGTGGATGAACGTATTTCCTCTCCAGACATTGCTGTATTTCTTGGAATATGCGTATAGTTTTTTTTCGGGTTATATACTATTATTTAAGTTCATAAGTACTAAAGTTCATTAGTACTGAACTTTAAAATTCACGAAATACAATGAACTCTGGAATTTCAAAAGTTCCTGCAAAATATGAAATATGTTCATAATGACCCCCCAGCATTTCACTGGTTGTCAGTGGTAAAAGTGCCGCACCACCATCACTCACTGATCATTCAGTTGTCACGTTTAATTAGTTGTCACAATTCACTGATTCAAACAGTGAAATTTCACTGATTCAAACAGTGGATCCCATTTTCACTGATTTGTTCAGTTCAGTTCACTGATCGTCAGTGGCAGGGTTATAACTGACACCATCAGTGAAAAGTCACTGTCAATCAGTAGATTTTCACTTATTCAGAGAGCACGTTCAGGTATCTCCCCTAACGGGGCACTGCCCTGTCCTCGACACGCTTTAAGCCCCCGATTGGTCTCCGGACACGTGTGGAAGTGTAGTGCATGTAAGTGTACGTGTGCGTGAGAGAAGAGGATGAGACAAGGAAGAGGAAGAGAAGATCGCGCGATGTCCGAAGCTCGTTTTGTCTGAGTACTGCTCCGGCATTCGCCTGGTGTTGATCGGAGAAACAATGGAAAAATACCGATCAGAGCAGCCGGCCGCGATAATTCTCCTCCAGACAGCAGCTGAATTCGGGCCAGCTATGTAGCTTGAATCGAATGTCATGCCACTGTCGGGGCTGGAACCCAAGGATCTCCTGTTCAGAGGCACCACTGTGACATCAGTTTATTCCCTGACTGACCGGCCATTTCCTTGTCAGGGCCCAAATTTTGTACGTGTTAGGCGAGATCGTACTATAGAGGGTTCATTGTAATCCAAAACACAGCTGCATATTTGCACAAAGAATTTTGAAAAATATCTGGCAATCAAAAAGAATGGGAATAATTTTAACACAATTCAAACTGATAGATTTTTTTTCATTTTGTACCCGTAATCCAGTATCCCACGGTATAAGCCTCTGGTATCCCAAGTCATTCGCAATTTAAACACCAGGGAACCCAGGCGAAGAAGATCGTTTTCGATAAGTGAACACATCACAAAATGCAGACCGCACAAATAAAATACGCATGTTTACGTACGAAGTAATAAATTGACAGTGTATTTCCGCCACAAACCAAAGAACGACTCGCACCCACCTAACCGAGAGCTTGTTGCTGAGGCAGCTGCCCAGGCACTCCTGGACGGCGCGGCTGCAGAAGTTCTCGGAGGGCGCGAGCTCGAGGGCGCAGCGCTGGCGCTCCTTCTCGTGGTACACCAGCGACCACACCTCGCGGTCCACGTCGCGCAGGCGGCCGCGCGGGCACCAGCTCACCCGCCGCGCGCCCGCCTCCGCCCACGCCCGCGCCCCCGGCGCCAGCCGCAGCCTCCGCACACATCGCCCTCATGCGCGCTCCGCTCCGCCGTTGCTTCGACAATCGACTCTGCCGAACCGTACTGGGAACCACTAACATCTATCCCTATGTAGCAGGACTGTCCAACTGGGGGCCCGCGGAGCCATTTATTGTGGCCCACGAAAAGTTATTAGTCAAAACTAAAAGTCCCTCTCATCCGTGTTGGGCGAGAACACTGTGCCCCTAGCGCTCGAGCCTTATTGGAGTCAACTAGACTAAGTTTAGATTCAATGATTTTTTCTAGTAAATTCGGATATATTCCACGGCGTTATGTATGGTATGGTCCGATATCACACATGGTTAAATCCCCGCCCCCCGTTTCAGAGCAGTTGGCGAAGTGCCGATATCAACAATTCAGAGAAGTCAGGTGTGGATCGCCCGAGTAAAGAAAATGTGCTCCGCAACCATATTAGACATTTTAGTTGTGGCATTTGAGGACATGCAAGTTGGACATCCCTGCTATATAGTATTTGAGTAATTGCGATTGTGCGTGTGTGCGGATTCGTCACTCAAGGATAGACCACTTCCCGTGCACCAACAGAGTACGATATACGATGTGTCATTCGACGCGTCTCGTTCTTCTGGTGAGGAACTGATCATTTGATTTTGGATCCGGAGAGATGATTCTAAGAAATTTCCAAAAACGTTTTAGCGTGTTTTAGCGCTACTATCTTAGTGGGTAGACAGAGAATTAAAACAATGCCACCTTGATAGATTTATGTAGATGGGGTTGATAAAACCCCAGTACTAAGAAGCAATTTTTGCTCCACAATTGCATATTTTTTTTACGGGGGTGGCAACACTGATTGTTCTGGAATATGTGAAACACGCGGAAGAAATGTCAATAGTGATAGCTGCTTTGAACATAAGACGTGAAGAGTTTCGTCCGTATTACCGTATTTTTTTATAATAAATTTGCAAACACCTACATACAGTATTCTCCTGGAACTTATTAAATTTTAAGAACGACAAGTAAATATGGAGAAAACCAGAACTGTCAGTAATGTTAGAGAACGGAAGCACATGCATATTCGATTTTGCTCATTTACATTCTTAAACGTACAAATACGAGGAAAAAATCTTATATTAGCATTATATAATATCACAGAAGAACAGCTTACAGGTGCAATTATTCGCATCATCCATACCTACTAGAATTTTTTTACGGCGATTTGAAATTGCAATATTAGTAGTTCATATCCCTTATGAAGGTAACAAGCAAGGTCATCGGGTGATGGAAATTTTTGAACGGGAGTATAACATCATCGGCTGCTACGATTAATTGGTATGTCCAATGCCAGAGACTGTGAGAACTTATTTGAACAAAGCTATACATGATATTTATAAATTTACATCTGATGAAAAAACGTTTAAAACAGTTTACAGCGTCGGCAACGCCACATTCAAATAGTATATAAATAAAAGAGAATGTGTGTATGTCTGTTGCATATAGAGACAAAAACTACTCGACTGATTTCGCTGAAATTTAACACTTTGTTCTTATTAGTATCGAGGATATTTAAAAAATGGTTTGAATTAAATAGGATGTGTGCGACGTTGTTTTTGCAAAATTAATCCACGAGGTGGACTTAACGCTATTCCCAGAGGAGCTTGCTTGAAGGGCCATCTTGGATATCTTTTTGCACTACAAGTCTCGCTTCAAGGCTTGTAGTTCAAAACATGGAATAACATCGAAATTTCTGTTTAGAAAGCAAGAAGTCTGAACCAAAACATGGCGATGCACAACAGTATTAGAAGATTCGATTTTTTAAAGTGTTGAGCAAAACACAATAGTAAAGTGTAGATAGTACGTAGTTAAAGTCTAGTTAATAGATAGTACGTAGTTAATCTTCATTGAATAAATTCATTTTAAACTTGAACTGTATTTATTTAATACACTGCAATAACGAACCATTGCCGAGTCCGCAATTGTAACCATAAAGCGCTTGGGGGAAAAACAAGATTAGTCAGTAAGATAACGGCAGTAAGAAGTCTCCCGTTATTCATTAGTGTTTATATATCTATTTTGGAAGAAATGTAGTACATCTTGTTACTACCCTAAGTCCTTCATGTTTTTCAACAAAACATGTTGTAACGAGACAAGCCACACTTTATCCAAAATAGAGGTATTAACATTTAGAAAGAGTGGGAGATTTCCAGGGGCTAGGATGGAATATCTCGCCACTGCCCAAGCCCTTCAAACAATTCGCACTCGTTTCACATGCGATGACTAACTTTTGGGTTACGTAATTTATAGGAACTGTAGAACTGTAGGCTGAGAACTTCCACGAAGACTGAGGAAATTCAACTCTGGTGGTGGGGGTAGGTATGAAAAATGCCCACATCTTAGTGGTACACTTCTACTTTCAGTAACATCACGCGATGGGTGATGGGCGTTTTATGGCCAATGGCCACCAATCTCATGTGTCAAGTACGTGTGTAGACAGGAATAGGTCCGAAAAAAGCCGTGGTAAGTTCGCTAATCTTCCGTGTGATGTCATTGAAAGTTGTAGTGTGCAGTTTACCTGCGGATGTTTTTGTACATAACCCCACCATGCCTCCACATATTGAGTTAAGTCTTCTAATAGTATTCATGGGTACTCTCTATTACTTTTATCATTCAGCAAATTTGAGAATGTTCGCATGAAACTACGTATTTACGTAGCTAGAACGCAAAAAGTACTCTTCAAACCATCTGTTTAAAGGTATAATATCACACAAATTATTCTTTAAGTCGATAAATTACGTAACGCAAATTTTGAGTATTTTTTACACTCTCTCCCCTGTAACGCACCCGAAACGTCCGCTTGAACTCTCCAAAGTAATTCCATATCGCTTGCGACAAACACTATCCCCTTGTAAAAGCAAGAAGTGAAAATAAATTATAGCATAGTAAAAAATATAGAATTCATTTTATTTGAGTTGTATATTAAAATGTATGGTAATTGAAGGCGAAATTAGTTGATGATGACTGAACGTAGCGATAAGATTGGGGGCAAATTTTGAGTGAAGAAAAACCGCATGGGCGAGAAAATTTCTGAACTTAAGCCGTGCACACGCCGCCATTGTGGACGGCGCATGGGCGAGAGCCACAAGCCAGTTTGATTGTATTCCAGAAAGTACCACAGATCAATTTTGAATGTATTCTTCGTAATCTTACAGTTTCAATAAAAAATTATGAAAAAATATTTCCATTTATTGTAACAACTTCTAATAACTTTGAATTATTTATGTTTTAAAATAAACTAATTAGATAACATTTTAAAATTTTAGCATGACTCAAGAAAGAAAGTATTTCAACAAATGATAAAAAAGTTAAAAAATCAATGTTACGAAACACTAAAGGAGTACCCCCTGCCCCTATGTAACGCAGTGTAACGCTGCCTCAAACCCCCTCCCCCTCTTTTTTTACGTTTCGTAATTTATGGACGACCCGTAAGTCGAATATTGCGATTTTCGTTTAAAACGTATTGAAAGTGAATACGGGGGGGGGGTCTTTGATATTCGGCGATTACGAGTTTTACTTTTACCTTCGACTTGCCTTTGAATTTCTCTGACAAAAAGCTCGTATTGATATTGACACATTCGTTTCAATACAATTTGTAACAATGCTTACAACATTATATTTAGTGACGATATCGGAACAAATTACATAGTACATCCAGAAAGTAAATGTCTCCTAATGCTAAGATACTAGTAAGCTGTCTTTCGCTTTGTTGGAAATTCACAGCATGATAGTTTTTATTAGAGTCTGATCATTTACGACTGCAACAGCCGCCTGCTCGTTGGGTTAACTCAATGTAATCACAGATCTCAACCGCGACGTCTACCGCGACCAGCCAGGCATCTTCATTTCTGCACTCTTTCGCGGAATCCGAATCCACACCCAAGTACAGGACGGTGGCCACTTTATGCGTGAACATATCTAGACCTTCATGTGATTCTCTCATAACCTTTGCGCTGACACTCCGAACCTAATTCACCTACGCAGTGGATATTATCTCCATTGGGAAATAAAAACTAGTTGTTATAATTCAGACCATGATTTCGAGTGCTATTTCACAAGTCTGTAATACAGCTCTGTTTGCTCGGAAGTTGACAGCGTCACGGTTCTTTTGGTTCTCACTAACGATTCATTATTTCTTGTGATTTGGAGTCTGATTCTTCATGTAGTTGCCATTGCGATTCATTACGTCTGTATTGCGTAATGAATACGCACATTGCGTATTCACTGCAATCACACATTTGCGTCAGTCTTCGTGGAATTGCGTCACATTTAAAATCGAACTTCACAACACCATAAACTGATTCAAATGAACTGATTCAATTCAAATGAATCAGTTCATTTGAGTAAATGAATCAAAGGAATCGTGCCAAGTAAACTTCCGATTTACCAAAGCTCTAATAATCGTTTTTTGTTGGGCGCGCCGCTTCCCTCTTCGGGCGGGCTTATCGCGCGGGGGGCGGGGGCGGGGGCAGGCGTCAGGTGCGCGTATTTGCGCCGCCGCCGGAGCGTGGCCGGGGTGCGTGTCGCGTGACATCTGGCGCGGGCGCGCTCCATGACACTGCCCCCGCCCCGCCTCTCGCCACGACCCCTGCGCCCGACATGACCCTCGATTCCAACGACGCGCCACCTCCCAATGCACTCGGAGATGCTGCGCACCCGCAACCTTCCACGGTCGTCGGACAAATTCGACAACGTTGAATTCCAGTCGTGCAAAGTCCTGTGATGGCTAATATGAAGTTTCTCTACGACTTCTGCAGATTGTATACATCTCTCCATGTTTTCGGATGCAGTAATGATGTCGATTCCACAAGCCGTGCGAGAAAATTATTCTTGCACGACTGTCGATCAATCATATTCGTCTCAGTTCATTATACACGGTAGAGGGTTCTCGCAGTCGCCTCCAGAGGCGCTGCGTGCTCTACCGCGTCAGTCTCAAACTGTCGTAAGATGAACCACTAACGCCACTCTGTAAGGTTTAGTCGTCCATTTAACATTTTTTAAATATTGATTTCAGAGTCATAGAGAAAGTATAGTCTTCAACTCGCGTAGAATAGCTATTATTCACTCGTATAAATTCCGACACTAGCTCCTACGTCGCTCGTATCGTAAACATCAACTCGTGAATAATAGCTATCATTCTACGCTCATTGAAGAATATACTATTACTTTCATTCTCAAATGAGTTCACGCACGGACATCAGATGTTACGGTCCGATTAAAATAAGTTGGTGATTGACATTTGGAAATGGAAGCGAGTGACGTTCATAGTTTGCGTCCCACTGAGCACGTGTTCACGGGACACGAAGATAAACACTTGAAATAAATACTTATTAAAGTGACGAAGTCATACACTCGTATTGTATGAAGCTACAGCTTCAGAAGTGGAACTGTCAATCACCAACTTATTTTAATCAGACCATAGTAGAATTTTTATTTTCCGAGTGGAGTAAGTCACCTAAGGATCGGTTCTAACACAGTGTGCGTGAACCTGCTTTTTGAAGTAGCGATTTTTCAAGATGTTAATATACTTCAAAATTGGTAACTAAAGTCTCACTACAGAAATAAATTTTCACAATAAAATAGTGTAAACTATGAATAAGGTATTTTCCACAGAGTTCCACTTTGCTGAAAATCAGAAAGAATTGTCACATTTAAATAACGACGTGGACAATAATCGGCTGCATTTACGTATCCAAGGTTTCATTTGCCAGTCGTTTCTATCTTCAACATGTATATTATATATCCTTAGTTGATATTAAAACAATCTACGAAAGTAAACTGTTTTGTCAGCGCACAGTAAACGTCAACTGTAGGATGGAAGATTGTACAATCCATGGAGCCCTCCATCCAAAAGTGGGAAAAATTCCACACAATCTCAATAATTAAACGGCTAGTTTACAGAATTGAGCATGGTTTTAACTAGAACCCAATTCAAAAGAATCACACTGCAACCTTGCACTGCAACATTTGCACACTGCAACCTTGATTGAAACTGCAAAAGTACAGTAATTTAATTGAGATTCATTTTATTTTTTTCGCACTTTTGGATACTGGGTGAATCAATAAACGTTAAGTATTATTCACACGTGTTTTCTTGAGCTCTCATTTCGCTCGATACGAAGTAGTGGAAGGGTTGGTTATTTCGAAGATATGACTTTTACATCAATACTCTAGCTCATTTCTCGATGCAAAGAAATTTCTATTCCACAGCAGCAAATATTTCCGTTTTTCAGATTTTGTCAACAACGCTCATTGCTAACATCCAGGGTTAATTAAATTAATGTTAAGGAGTGGGGGGGTCAGTATTCTAGGTCTCACGAAAACGTGAGCGTATAATAACTGAATTTTGGTTGATATATTGCTATGTCATGGACTTCAATTTTCACGCCAAATGGAGAAGATAGTGGTATGTTACAATGATCTGCTAACCAATTAGAGAACACATTAAAAAACACCACTCCAATGAAAAGCAAAATTTCATTACTCACATGGTATTCATTTTCCGAAGATACTGACGATTACATGTCAACATTCCATAAGTTTAAACAGGGTGGTAAGTGCCATTATCTTGACACATTTTTATAACGCTCTCGTTGAATAAAAGCAGCCATCATTCCCAAATACAAAGGAGACATTTATGAATATTTGTATATTCCAGTCGAAAGATCCATTTCTAGAAATAACACCTACTCAAACATATGAATTTCTACGAAACAAATGACTCTCATGAGATGTGAACACTTGTACCATAACACAAAGAAGAAAACTTCGAACTCTGAATCCGCAGCAGCATACCGCTAGGCTGGCACTGAGACCTACATTGAAAACATAAATTCGCCAAACGTAGCATAATGAATGCTCAAAACTCGTATTATTCCTGTTACTTTTGAAGCTTTCTTTTAAGATGTATACGTATTTCTATTTATAACACTGATTAGCTTATTAATATATTTTGTAGCGATAATGTATAATTAAATTAAAAGACATGAAATACACTCCCTGTAATTTTCAATAAAAATGTATGCACTCGCCTTTGACTTTTTGATATAACAACCTTGAAGTTCTGAACCAAACTAAGAAATATTGATTATTGTCTTTCTTCACACCGATACGTCACAATACAACTTTAAAAATCCGATACGAGTACATGAACACAAAAAAGGTGAAGAATTTTACTTTTTACCCAAGATTTCTTTGAACAACTGGTGCCTAATAAGTTGCTTTACTTCGTTCGCAAAACTTAGTCATTTACACATTCCCAACGTCCTTGTAAGATTTACATAATATTGTATCAACTATAATATTCTTTTACAAATGTTTGAATCAAGCAGTGCATTTCATTATGTAATAATGTTACTATATACATAGCTCTTGAGAATATTTTTTGTTCTACTTAAATGAAATTTTAGACGAATAGCTTTTTGTTTTAAAAGTACAATTTGTGCAACGAAATTCTTATTATTTGAAATGTTTGCATTTTTATTTCTCGCCCTTACTTCGTAAGAGGCAAATTTTTTACAGAAAATCTCATATTGCCGGGCCCTGGTAACGAAAAAGATAGCATGACAAGGGTCGTATTGAATATTAGGATAACTATTTTTAACAGATTCTTGAACCTTTCGAAATTACAGACATTACAGAAGCGTCATAGGACATCTGAGCCAAAAGCTTTTTGGGGGAGTTCCATTTATTTTGTGCCTTGTTAACTTTTAAAAATGTAAGACGCCAACGTTTCTGTATCATGAAGCAGAGTTAAAAAAAACTCAAAAACTTTCCATTAGTTTATGGTTAACGATGTCTCTGATAACAATTGCCATTTGATTCAGACCGACTTAGGTAGCTCTGAGTATCAACTGATGTCACTGCAATGCCTCAGATCGGAAGGTACTAAATTTCGAATCCCAACGGAGGCAGGATTTTCGACATTAGCTATATAGGTGGAATTCAGCCGTTGTCTGGAGGAGAATTGCGATTTTCGATGGTGTAACGGGTTAGCGTATCGGAATGTTATACCCAAGTTCGCGGGTTCAAACCTGATCGAAGCCGTTTTAATTTTTAATCCTAGAAAGCCTGAGGTGAGTCAAACGGACTCATTTCCATCTTTCAATGCTTATAAAACTATTGGAAATTGGATTTCTGCCCCCTGCGTCCAGGTATTCTTTTAAATGTACCTTCTGATTGTTATACCAAAATCTCTCTCAATTTTTTGTATTTTTTTTTCACTTATTGCGACAAACATAATTTTAGATCACAGGAACCTGAGGTGAGTCTACCGGAATCATTTGTAATAGCGTATTTTCTCTTTACCGACGACCTTTTAAATTGTTGGGTTTTTCTGAAAATAATTTCTGATTATTGTAGTGATTGTCAAATGTCGTCTGCTTATTTCTTTTGTTGCTAGTGAGACTTTTGTATACATTATCGCTACTTACGTATATTTGATACGATTGCACAGACCGTTTGTTTTGTGTTGTTTCAGTGCAGGATTGTGAAGTTTTGTGCAGTCTAGTTATTTACGGGTAGTAAATATTTTGAAAACTGAATCGTGAGATGTTATACCTCTTCACGAATCAAATACTTTCATTTCTGTACTTATCAAGAATGCTGGGCTGAGAGTTAGGCCGAATGATGCCGGGATTCAGGCCGAATTATGCCGGGATTCAGGCCGAATGATGCCTAGATTTAGATTATGAAAATGTATCTGATGGATTATTTTCGGGAAGCGAAGATAGCGATTGCAACCCAAAAAATATTGTAATTCTAGTGAAGAAGATATTATTAGTATCAGAAGTTACTAAAGGGACACCGTTGAGTGTGAAGACACTGTTATGACAATGTGTGCAAAAGAAATGGATGTTCGGAACTCTTTATGCCGAAGAGAGAATTTTCAGTGTAAAAAGCAAATTGATTGTTGCACAAAAATATAATAAATAGTAAAAAAGAATGCATTTTCCTTGTTTGTTCTAACAATCAAAAAAAAATAGGGCATTATCATTTATCCCCATGAGTCCGACGGACTCACCTCAGGCTTATTCGGTTGAAAAAACACGGTCTTTCTAGGGTTAAAGGCGATAAAAATCCTTCGTACGCCTTCCTTCGGAGGGGAAGTAAAGCCGGCTGTTCCATACTAGTATATTTACTACATGTAAAAGATCCTCAAGCCTACATAAAGCCTGAGCTAAATTAAAATCGCCTGTTTCGTCGCCCATGTAATACCTTCTTTCTCCGCTAGGAGGTCCTTCGCTAGGAGAAAGGAGCGTAGCAAAATTTGCTTGGTCACACGAAGAGCAGGCCTCTTGGCCTGAGTCTCGCCACGTAAAAATAAGGCATCAATTCAATTTCAGCGGCCAGCTGCTTTTCCATGGCTTCTCCGATCAACACCAGGCGAATGCCGAAGTAGAACACCCTGACAAACGGACCATGGAACGCAGGCGATCCGATCTTTCCTTCCTCCTCCTTGTCTTTTCCTTACCCCTTACACACACACAACACACACACACACACACACTACACTGCCATACTTGTGGAGAGACCAGTCGGGATCTTAAGGCGTGTCCCGGTTGGGGTGGTGCCCCTTGGTAGATACCTGCTTTGGAGAAAACCCGCTAGCCCACGAGTAGGTCGGCGCCGGAACTCGCCATCCAGCGGGGGAATACCAGCTTTCGAGACTACTGATCTTGGCCATCGACACGCCTGGAAACACTAATCAATCATTTCCATTTGAGAAGTACTCAACACATAGCTTGGTTCGTCGGCAATATCTGCTAAATAGTTTGCTTCTCTGTTTCCATCCACATTTTTTCGTGGTAGACTTCTAACATAATTTGTAGCAACTTATTCTGAATCGTTTTAGAAATCTCGAGAATACAGTCGCATTTTTCAGACTTTTTAAAAATAGGTCTAGTTCTGCCTTGATATCAATCCTCTAATAATCAAATGATTCCTCTAAAAATTCCTGGATTTGTGGATTATTTAGTTTTATTGTGGTCCACTTAAAGTTAATTCAAAAGCACCACAGAAACTAATACAAATAATCACTGTGCTCAGAACTTTGACCATTCTGAAACTGATCAAAATCGACTCATGTGGCGCCTCCTACCCCTCGTTTCGCAGCAGCCACGATCAGTGGGGTAACTCTCCCCTGGATGGGGTGGAGAGGGGTAGCAGAGGTGTCAGGAGCAAGGAGAGTTAACGAGGTATACTGCGATTTATTCACAGCTGCCTGACAGGTCATCAGCTGTTATGGTGCAATTCAATTCAATTACACGTCACTAGTGACGTCACTATGGTGGCGTTTAACCTTCCGATTGGATGACACCGTAACAGCTGACTTACGTCATAGGCAGCTCTGAATAAATCCAAGAATAGTTAGCAAGTGGCAGTGGTCGTGAAGTGTCCGAGCGGTAAGGAGATGAGGGGGCCGTGGCAGTAGAACGGAGGCAAGACGAGAAATGGAGTGGAGTAGCCTGGATGTTGGTCGCGCTGGAGATCGCTTTCCGGGACACACTCATGCCCGAATAGAGGTGTGTGAGCTGGCATATCAGGTCAGTCAAGTCCGCGCGCTACACCGTTGCCGCCCCTCAGGAAGTACCTCGCTCCAAGAGCTGCAGTCAGCAACGGCTTTCCGCCGCGCCCCTGCCTGACACCGCAAAAGTAATGCAACGCGACCGGCGAGGAGCTGTGCCGGTCACATGCTTTTGTTGTTTTTATACTTGCGTTTTTATTTCTTGGCGCGTGAGGACCTGTCTTCACGATGAAATATCTCACGGCATTTTGCGTCTTTCTCCCTCAAGGCGCTAGATGTCGCACGGTCAAGACCCATCGAGCATTGCTGGCGATCATGCGATATCTAGCGGCACGAGCGAGAAAGACGCGAAATGGTGTGAGATATTCCATTGTGAATACAGGCCCTCATGCACCAAGAAATAAAAACCCAAGTATATAAACTTGGATTGGCCCCGACGCCGATAATCTTTGGGCGTCTAAATCGTTGGGGATTGTTCCGGAGCCGTTCAAAGTTTAATGATGAGCTTCAGAGAAAAAAATGGATGACTTCCAAGTTCTACACGAATGCAAATCCTGATATCTTTAGTGGCTTTTGAAACACATGGGATCCATTTAAACTTCCAAACTTTGCATGCTTGCTATCCAATAAAGTGCGAGTGAACACCCTAAACATTCACCCAACGAAGGTTGTGGATTGTAATCGTTGTTAATAATTGTGTAAAGTGTAAATTTCCATTCACGAAAGGCCAAGAATTGAAAGAATTAAAAGACAAGACAATTGCTGTGAACATGAGGAGGGGATAAGTTGAAAACGTTGCCGAATTGGTAATAGCAGTAACGTGTATTCAGTAATGTAATGAATGCAAAACAATTTATTTATTTAGGGTATTGAATATTTAACATCTACTTTTGTGCAATGTTTTCGTGCTTATAAAGAGTACGGAGGAGATTGATTGCATTAATTAATGAGAAAATGTATTTGTTCTTAATTTTGTTTTCCCAACGTTTCAATATTGGAGCCCCGAAGTCGTAAGGGGTCGTCCATAAATTACGTAACGTTAAAGGGGGAGGAAGAGGGTCTGAGGCAGCGTTACGCTGCGTTATACAGGGGTAGGGAGTATTAGTTACGCAACACTGATATTTATTTTTTTTATACTTTTCAACAGTTGCTGAAAAAATCTATTTTTCGAGGCCTGTACTAAAACATTAAAATATTAACTAATTAATTTGTTTTAAAAACATAAACTAAAGTTATTAGTTGCAAATTGTTACAATAAACGAAAATATTTTTTTGACTTTTTTTTGAATCTGTAAGATTACGAAGAAAATATTCAAAACTGATATAAAGAGTATTCTAGAATTCGTTAAAATTGGCGCTGTAGACTCTCGCCCTTCCATCACCCACGACGGCATGTGCATAGCTGATCAACCATTTCTCGACTAAGCATACTTCTTTCTCTCACAACTTCCCCCAATCTTATTGTTAGATGCAGCCTGCATCGCCAACTAATTTCTACTTTAATTAGCATTAATTTTAATATTCAAAATAAGTGAAATAAATACAAATTGTGTTGTTGGTTGTTGTTTTTTTTGTGCTATAATTTATTTTCACTGCTTGCATTTACAAGGGGAGGGGGTTGTCGCAAGCGTTACGTAATTAATTAGGGGGGTTCAAGCGCATGTAACGGGTGCGTAACAAGGGGGAGAGGGGGTATTGAAAATACTCGAAATTTGCATTACGTAATTTGTGGACGGCCCCTAAGATAACGCATCGATCCCTACATGCTCGCCTTCTCAGCACACTTGTTTGTAATAAGCGAAAAATAGATTACGAAAGAGATTTTTCAATACATATCTACTATATTATTTCACGAAGTCATTGTGAATTGCAATATTACTCCTGTATCTCTGTTCTGCTATCTTGGTATAACCCAACCAAGAGGAGTGTAGAATTGGCGATTAGGGCAGCACTACGCTTTGTTTTGCTTCGGAGAGAAAAAGACTGCGCTATTGGTACCCTCAGTGCAACTGAAAACTGAAGCACTAATCTAGACCACGACCCTGTGTATGTGGTCTTCTTGTTCAACTTGGGCATCTTATGTTCAACAATACCCGTGACAGTCCATTTAAAATCACGTGGAAATGCTGACACGGTCGATAAAATGACATAAATAAATATTGGAAACGATATGAAGAATGGAAGTATTTTGAGTTCCTAAAAGTAACCACATATTACAGTCATGCTAAACAACAAAATCTAAAACATGAGTACATGACTATCCAACATCAGACTATCCAACAACAAAATTTAATTAACATTGTTGGCGCCATTTTTTTTGAAAATTTTCAAAATGTCCCAGTGTCGTCATGTAAAATATTTCAAACTTAAAATATCAGCTTCAAATTCAAGAGGTCAAATCAACCAGATCGATCGGGGAATATCAATTTGGAAAAAAATCGGCTGAACGGTTTAGTCGTTAGCTTTGTTCACAAACGAACGGACAGACGTTTCGCCGTCAATCGATTTTTCGGTATCAAGAAACCATAAAATACGGATTCTGGTTGCACCATGTGTTAGAGGATTTTTTTTTCTAAATTTAGCAGCTGGATTTATCCACTCTTTCGTTACCAGGGCCCTGTAAAGAGTCTTTTATGCCGAGAATTCGCCGTTTTCCGCGCAGCATTACATAACTTTCTCTTCTTAAGAAGTTCCTTCTTAAGCGCGGAAAGTAAAAATGCGATAAGTGCTGTTGTAGCACCTCTAATTTTGTCTATTCATCAGTAGACGCCCGCAGTATTGTTCTTCGGGATGAATATTTGTCATCTCTAATGCAAAAATTATAAAATTATATTTCACCCATTTTATTACTGCTCTTGAATCTAAGAAATGAATATTAAAATTTTTTATATGTGCCTAATTTAAAAACTCTTTGTATCTTGTTTGAATGAAAATTTCACATTATTATCAATACGAAAGTATTATATCATAATTTTTACTCCTTTTCTCTTCTTTTCATTAGCGAATTCACTCATTTTCATGTTTGTTTCTGCACAGGGATTCACTCAAATAACATTCCAACATGTAAGGCGGTATACAACGGCGGTCATCGAACAACATACAACTTTTGTCCCCAGATGTCGCTTCAGGCGTTGTCTGCCAGTAGTATATCGCGTCTTCTACTAAAGATGGTCCGCCAGCGTCTGCCAGAATGCACTAGATGCGGCTGGTGCGATAGGCTCCAGCGCCTATGCGGATCACGGTGGAAAGACATAAGTGAGTTACACCGGCGCACCGATTTTTGCTTGTTCTGCGCACCACCAGTTGGCGTCATGAACCGCGTGACCACCGCACAGGCCCTTTGAAAAGCCCGACCAGAGGTTGGCCGCCATGTTGCACGGAGAGCGAGAAGTGTTGAGAAACATTTTGAATGTGGCATTAAGTGACCATTTTCAACGGTGACCAACCAAAATAACGGGAAGGTGTACAAGGTGCAATATTTAAAAGAAATGCTTCGTATCGTGGCGACAGAGAGATCCTGATAAAGACCGATAATCTCAAATAAGATTAAATGAAATTCACCAGCTCCAAAGACGAAGTAGATTTTTTTGATATCACAGTGCGTGTTCAAACTTGCCTTGTATCGGCTCCCCCACCCACCCACCCAGAGTGCCAGGTCATAAATCGACTGCTAGGACCGACCCAGCACAGGCGACGCGACGGAGATATTAAAATCTTAGTGTATACAACAGCCTGACGCATCTTCCTCTGACCACCCTAGCAGGGTGCAGCTCTTAAACAAATAGTAAGCTTGCATCAGAACCCTCTTTAGCAAACATAAAATAATAATTAATCAACGAAGGCTCACACGTGCTCGCAGCTACACTTCTCAGTTTGCGTAAATATTGAAGATTGAGTACGATGGAAATTTTCCACTTCTAGAACCTTCCAGAAGCGAAGTGTGATTGGTGAAGATACTTTTAAGACTAGAAGACTCGAGACAATCGGAGCCCACAATTAAAAGCTGTTAAAATTACTGTGAACCAATGAGGACCAACGGAACCTCTGGTTATTTTCTTTCATTTCAGTTTAGGAGTTCTTGCCGGCATCGTGTTAGGTGTGGTGTTTTGTGATTTTATGTGGTTTTATTTTGTGATCTTATGTGGTGTTTTGGTGATTTGAGTTAACGTAGCTTATTTCTTAATTTTTTTGTCTTTATTTCTTAATACTTATTAGTCTAGTTTTTCGAATACATATCATTACGAATTAGTACGCAAATGTCTAGTTTTTCATATGTTGCTAAGCTCGCGCTTTTCAAAATTTTATTATCATGTATTTTGTTTGTTTTATTTTTAAACTTTATTAATTTAAAATGCTGGAAAGGGATTCTGGAACTCAAGAAAATGTGCGCAAATTATTTTCTCCCCCATACGTCATATACAGTTTTTATTTTTTTTATTTTTTACCTAAATAAATGAGTTCTTGTAGTCCTTGTAGTTATTACTTTTCCTTTTGTTATCGTATATTTACTCCGTTAATCTTTATTTCGTATCCACATCGGTGGAAAAAAAATTTACAAAGTCCTCCACAGTTTATAATGTACCTGATGAGTTAACATCGTATTTCACAAATAAAATCTTGTTAGACTGTTTAAATGCCCTTAATATACATCCTGTTTTGATATGGACTCTAAACTAATTGTCTGACAGATACCTACAATTCGGAAAAAATAGTTTATGAAATTATTCTACTTTATTTTTTGTTTCGTAATTATTGTAAATTTACTCACGAATTTACTCTCGTGTAAACATGACCTACTCGAGAGTAAACTCTTATTCTTTGTTTGGTGAAACCGGCCCCAGAACGCTTAGGCGTAGGTCGCGGGGTTGCTGAGTAGCGCCCGGGCGAGACTTGTACATCGCCGGACTGCTGTAGAACGCCCGGGCGATTGAGAAATTTGCTTACTATACTGCGATTTTTCTAACTTTGCTCCTCAAGGCCACTCAAATCCCATCTTCGCGATGGAATATGTCACGGTATTTCGCATCAGTCGTTCCGCTAGATTTCGTATGATCGCGACAATATCAAGCAGAGCTTGCGATCACGCGGCTTCTGCCGGCAAGACCGAGAAAGACGCGAAATACTGTGTGATATTCCATCCCGAAGATGGGCCTCGAAGGGCAAAGTTAGAGAAATCGCAGTATAGACCGTGTTGCACGTGAATTGTGTTTGTGCAATGTGTCAATTGCAGTGGCGTAGCGTGACTCGCACGTTTGGGGATCCTCAACAATAATACACAAAATGTCATTATCAACTACTTCATCTAACAGGCGAACAGGCGAATCTCGATTGCTTACGACAGTGTACACGCTTCCTACAAAATCCTCACGGCAGTCAGGACTGCCGATGCCTTGAAAGCAAATTATACAATGGCTCAGCTGTAATTCTTATATGGCGAATGGCAATGAGACCACTTGTTAATTTATACATTGCAGACTAAAATCATATGTAATCTATTTAAGGGATAATTCATTTTTGGATATTAATTAAGAAATAGAAGACAGGCACTATTTCTACAGTTTGTGCCCATGACCAAGCGGGGACTCCCAAGAGTGAGAGAGAGAGAGAGAGAGAGGAGAGAGAGAGAGAGAGAGAGAGAGAGAGAGAATTTACTGACCGCCTGAAGTGTGCTGCTCTTTTGTGCACAAACGAGCTTCTTTCCGCAGTGGATGCTAGCGTTAAGCAGTCGGGTTTCTCTGGGCCTGGGGTGAAGAGGGCAGAGGGGAACCTCGCCACCTGCGCATGCGTCATTGCTCGTCGCATTCTCGTGGCAGACGCTAGAAGCATTTTAGCTTCAAAGCAATCACAGGTCAGCTTCAACAACCCGCCGAATTCAAACATAGGAAATCAATTTAAAATTAATGTTTCGCTCAACGGACCACTTGTAAGATTATCAATACAGTATTTAGGGTTCTTTATTAATATTATATACGGGGATGCTCAGCATCTCAGCGTCCCCTGACGCTACGCCACTGGTCAATTGAACTTATTTCGCTTGTGTCTTGGACTACATTGTGGCACGTTAAACTCAACTGCTAGGCAGCTTTATGTTTGTGCTAGTGCGAAACGAAAACATGAGGTCTTTTGGGAGGGACCAAGGCCCCCCCTCGATCTGCCACTGTCTATAACAGAAAACAAATTCGGCCCGTTCCCTATAAAATCGCAGTGAGCTTGCAGCGAAGGTTGAGAGAAGAAACGCATACGGATGCGCCACGTTCAAGAGATGTCAAAGATGAGTCGCAAAAATCTCTCACTTTCAGCAAAGGGAGGTGGGTGACCACTTAGGAAAAACTCGAATTTGTTACAGAGATGGTAGATTTTGCAGAACGTGTTTGTCACTGAACATTTAAAACACATGCACTCAGTTCAGTGATGCAATCTAAAAATGGCAAGTTGAAGCTCTTTCGATGATTTTTATTCTCCAATCGATCTCAATGATTTGGCGGTCCCTTGAATTCGAAAAGGACACTACTTTTTGGGTGTGCTTTACATAAGGCCTCAAGAACATTTTCATTTTTTTTCAAACATGGTTCCAATTTTTTTTATTAAATTTTTGAATCGGATAGGGCAAAAAAGCGTATACAATGGCGCCAGCCCAAGTGTCGTTAAATTCTTTGAAACTTCGAAAATTGCAATAGTTTAAAAATCCAACAATTTTGAAGGTAAAGAGTTTTTCAAAGGAAATTTGTTTTCCACAATTAGTTCTTCAACCAACGCCATGTACAATGATTTAAAATATTAGTCATTTACGGGAAATTTTGAATAAAATATGACAATATTAAAAAATATTTAACACAAGTTTGTTTTTCAAAAATAGCTCCAAATGTCTTCTTTAAACTGTTTGTACGGATACGGCTTCATGCACTGAATGCCCTTTTTGCTTTATCAAAAATTACACAAATAATTTTTTGAAATATCTCACACGTCTTTAATATTCATATTTAGCCATTTTCTACATTATTGCGTTTATGAGTATAAGCGCTTCAAATGATTTCTGATAAATTTTCTCAAAGCTCACAAGTTTTCTGCGAAAACGAACTCAAGATCCAGCGTTGTCAGAAGCGCTCAAACGACATTTTCTCGAAAATTTGCAAACGAGACCTGTTTTTGCTCTTCTATAATAAGATTAAGTGTTATTTCAATTAAATTATTATACTGCAATTTTTCTAACTCTGCCTCTCAAGGCCCGTCTTCGCGATGGAATATGTCACGTTATTTCACATCTTTCTCAGTCGTGCCGCTAGATTTCGCATGATCGCGACCGTATCAAGCAGTGCTTGCGACCATGCAACTTCTACCGGCAAGATCTAGAAAGACGCGAAATGCCGTGTGATATTCCATCGCGGCCATAGGGGCTTGAGGAGCAAAGTTAGAAAAATCGCACTATAGGGGACCGAAATGAGAAAATATGTAAAAAATATTTTAGGCCTCGATAAATAGCAGCTAGGAAGAAGGTGGAAAAATTCGGAGAAGGTAGCATAGACTAAACAATGCGAGAAAGTCTATGCTATCCTTTAGCATAATTTAGATGGTGCAATAATTTTAGACGTTGACGGTAATGTTTCCCAGGATGGGTCTAAGTCTGCGTTAGCCTCTGAAGGAGTAGCACGGTCCTTTTGGATGTTCACTGCCTTCTCAGGCTGATTTAGCACACTCAAAAAGGTTCGCGATTTATTCAGGGAGTGTTTTATCTGGAATATCATTCTTGCTTCTGAAAATGAAACTTTATCAATCACCCTGATATTTTTAAATTTCCTTTTCCTTGATGAACACTGGGCATCGGTTCGAATTCGCCGCACGATCTCCCTTGCAGTTAACGCAGAAGGTTGGTGAGGAGAGGGTATTTCCTCCAGGAACTTTACGCCACATTTGGACAATATAGAAATTACCTACAGAACGGCCGAACTTATGACATTTGTAAAAGCGCAGAGGTTTCGACACCCGAGGGTTATAAAAGCCCCAAGTGATACTTTTCGGAAGCGAAGAGCGGTTAAAAGTAAGGATCAGAGTAGAAGATTGGATTCTTTTCCGTTTTCTTTCCGCTTGATCCTATACATGTCTACACCACATTGCGTATTGAACTAGAGGTGCTACAGAATGGCACACACGTTCCCGTATTAGTTTTCTATTTCCTTTGGTCTCGGCTAGCTATTCGGACTCTCCACATACTCATGCCAGCTGCCATCAATTGCCGCCCAAACTACATTTTTTTACATTTTCTTAAATTTTCGGTTTCCTAATAGTAGAACGGAAATATTGTTTCAACAATATGAAAGAACAGTACAACCTCCTCCTAAACGGCAATTTTCTGCGAAAAATTTGGAGCCATTTGCAAATAAGAAATATGAGGTTCTTTTTCACAGAAAATTTTTGAGTTTTCGACAAACTTCACCAAACATCATTTGAAGCACATTAACTCACAAATACAACAGTGTTTACTAATAGCTGAAAATGTGCGTATTAACGATGTGAGAGATCTTTCAAAAAATTTACATTCGTGAAATTTTTGAAAAAAACAAAAATATACCCCAAAATGAACTTAAGTTATATTAAAGAGAGCAATTAGCACTATCGGATTCATAAGTTTGAAAAAAATTTGGAGCCATTTATGAGAAAATTGCGTTTTAGCGTTTCTGAATATGCGAAATTTAGAGCAAGTTTTCACAGAAAACGAGTTCAGAGTTCTCGAGAAACTTTACTTGACATTATTTAAAGCACATGAAATCATAAATATAATAATGTGGACGAATCGCTGCTAATGTAAATAATGACTTCAGAAACCAGTCAAAAAAATTACATTTTTGTAATTTTTGAAAAAACAAAAAATAGACCAATATGGCGTTTACGCCATCTCATAGAAAACATTAGGCACTATCCCTACCAACAGTTTAAAGAAAACATTTGGAGCCGTTTTTGAGTAAATCTTGGTTTTGTATTTTTTTAAGTTGCAAACATTTAGCGCAATGTTGCCAGAAAACTACTAAAATGTTCCAAAAACGTACATGACCTTAATGAAAAAAATCACTATGGAAAACAAATTTTATTGGAAGGAAAAATCTCTATCTTTAATTTTGCAGTTGTTGGAGGAGGCCGAAGAAAATTCACACTTTTGCAATTTTCGAAAATTCAGAGTTATCCGTTAAAAATTGGGCCAATGCCATCTTTATAAGTGTACCTTACTCTATTCTTACAAGAAATTTAAAGAAATAATTTGGAGTCGTTTTTGAGAAAATTTTGAAAATGTCCCTGGAGCTTTATGTAAAGTATCCCCCAAAATTAAAATATCGGTTTCAAATTCAAGGGACCACGAGATCAGTCAGATCAATCGGGGAGTATCAATTTTGGAGAAAATCGGCTGAACGGTTGAGTCGCCAGAGTAGTTCACAGACAGCCGGATAGACGTTTTGCTTTCAATTGGTTTTTTGGTATCAAGGACCCACAAAACAAGGATTCTGGCTGCAAAAAGTGTTCAATTTTTTTTCTTAATTTAGCAACTGATTTATCCACTTTGTCGTTACTAGGGCGCTGTAATAAGTAGGGCCCGGATTTTAATGACATGTCATATATTTTTTCTGGACCTTGTGACTTTTAAAACAATTTATGCACGAATCCAGGTATTGTCGAATAGAAAAAAGTATTTTTATTGTGCATATAAAGTCATATTTACACCTATTTAAGTAAAAGGTCATATTTTGGCCAAATATTGTCCTAAAATGCATTTATTTGTCATATTTTTAAAGGCCGTCTTCAGTAAAAGGTCATATTTTGGTCGAATTTTGCCCTAAATGCATATATTTGTCATATTTTTAAGGACACAAGAATAAAAAGCTTGAAAATGTGTCTCACATGACAATGTATCAGGTGATATTGTCACAAATAAACTAAACAATTATACCACAAAGGATTATTTGAAACGTATTACTCCTAGTGTTACGATGAACCTCTGATAGAAAGCAAACATGCGTTTCTTTCTTGCCTCCTGCGCGTTGCGATAATGGAACGATTTAACAACAAATGGAAAGTAATAGCAACATTTGGATACAATGAACCAAAGCTGCACTGCAGTGACATCGCCGCCTTCAAATACGCTCCCGTGACGTCATTTGATGTGGAAAGGAGCTTTTCTAGTTACAAAACTATCCTCAGCGTCAACTGTAGGTCTTTTACGATGGAAAACCTGAAAATGCTCCTTGTGATCCAATGCAACTCTCCAAAAACTGAAGACTGAGGGGAAATTGGAAAACATTAAGCAAGAAGTACACAAGCAAGACAAGTAAAGTAAGACTTTTGGTTGACGGGTTTTATTGTTCTGTACTTGATTTGTTTTACAGACACAAACATTTGTTTAAACATTTGAGGTAGTTCCAAAGACTGCAAAACGTAAGTAATACACTCATAAGCTGTTCTTGAGTGAATTTTGTATTTACGTTATACCTAAAAAATCAACAGGAATTTTTAAAAAATAAACTTATGTTAAGTCATATTTTATTTTTTAGGTCATATTTATATAGGTTTTAGGTCATAAATGCTTGCATATTTCGCTGATTTTAGGTCATTAAAATCCGGGGCCCTAGTAATAAGAGTTTTTCTGTCGAAAATCCGCCGTTTTTCCGCGCAGCATTACATAACTTTCCCTATCAGGCGCGGATCCAGAAAGTATATTTGGGGAGGGGAGAATTTTCTCTCACTCTTTTTCTCTAGTATATAATATATATCCTAAACATGACAAATAATTTATTATATAATATTCTAGCAAAATATTAAAATGAAGATTTAGTGAATTACTGTGTGTTGTAAAAATTTATTTATTAGCAAAATCATTGAATTTAAAGTTGTTAAATGATGGACAATTATAATATAATTTTCCGTCTATTATTCAGTTGTGGATGTTTACGATTTAAATAAAAACACAACAAATTTACGTAAATATTTACATTTTATTTAATCATACAAGATAAGAATATTAGATGTTTTATTTTTAGACTTTCACAATACTATTCTATGGTTCTCCATTTTCGAAAATCGATCCACCACTTCTTCTGGCTTTAATACGATATCACGGTGAATGTGTAATAACGCCAATCCAATTAATCTTTCCTGAAGCATTGTTGCTCGAAGCCAAGTTTTTAAACAGCGCAATGAGAAAGACCGTTCAGAACTTGAGTTTGTGACTGGCAAAGTACTGAGAATCTGGAGAAAATGTTGAATTATAGGAAAAATATCTTTATCACATCTCTCAAGAGTTTCGAGAGCAGAATCAGAAAGATTACAGTCACAGGATTTTTGCAGTTTCCAGTTACGTTGCCAATGTGCAATTTCGCCTTTCAGTTTTAAAATTTGCATGTCTTTGCCTCCTTCCAGTAAATTGCCAAATCTTTCAACAATACAATTGATAACTTCTCTAATTTGTTCGGAATTCAAGCTAATCACATTTTCAGGAAGCAGTAAAATTAACTGGAAAGCATCTAGTACATCCTGAGAGAATCGTGATTTTAAATCGTGTATAACATTATCCAAAAGATGAATATATGCAGAAATTCTGTAGAAATCCCGGAAATCTTCTACGTCTGGATTAGTGCGATTTGTTTGTCGACCGCAAGTTCGGGGCTTTTTCATATCAATATTTAATTTTTGTCATTTTCTTCGCATTGTTAAATATTTCACGAAAGTGTTCCTCTACTTCTTGTCGACGGTTCTCCAGAGTTACAATCAATGATTGCACAATTTTCACTGCTTTTGCCAGGTCTATAACTTTCTTTTGCAATAGGACGCTGAGTGGAAGCGTAAGCGATAATATATCACTAAGGCTAAAAAGCCCGATAATAAATTCACACGTGCACAACGCATGAACAAGAACTGATGCCTTACCAGCCTTTTCCTTATTCTTCCACTGACTAATTTTTGTAAGAGCCTCAATAATCTCAGGTAAACTTACCGTAAATTGGTGAACTGCATCATGTCTTTCTACCCATCGTGTATCACAGAGCTGAACAAGATTTTTACCAAGGAATTGAACCAAAACAGGGTTTCGTTTAGGTCTGGATGGTTTTGAACAAAAAATGTCACTTCCCTTATAATGCTGCAAACTTCGTCAATCATAGATACTTTTGATGATTTTGATATGCTGTTATTGAGTTTATGCGAGAAGCATGGTGTCATGACATCTTTTTGTATTTCTTTTACTTCTCAATCTTCTCCAAGCATGACATGACACCCATCAGTACCTATAGCAACACAATTTTTGAAATTGAGATTCATTTTGTTAATTTCCTTCAAAACTTGCGAGAGTTGTGACTTGTAACAGAGTAATGAGTCTTTTTGTAATAACAAGAAGAGTTGTGAATGTAATAAACCAACGTGCGTTGAACATTCAGGAACATACGCCAAGTATGTTGTGTGTGCGTAGTATTCCACTTGTGAATGATTAATGAATTTGTAAATAAAGTATGGCGCATAGTGAATCTGGCGTTTTTTTTTTTGTTTTTATTTGGTAATATGGCATTACTTACTTATCAATAAAACTACAGTTCAATATATCTAGATTATTTAGTACGCCCAGTATTAGTAAATATGTATTTTCGGTCAATGTACGAGTATATCATGCACTGGCTGGTAACCTACTGCGTGAAGAGGCAAAATTTTCGAATCAATATAAAATTGTAGAATAAAATTCTTGCACTTTAATTTATTGCTGTGTGTTAAATATCGTTCAATTAATGTGTCACTGAAAGCTTACGTCCACACCGCCAGTTTTTTTTAACCCTTAACTGGTATCGTCGGGTCACATTTGACCCAGAAGAATTTCTTTTTTGTTTAAACCTTGCAATTTTGCCGCAATTTGCCTGTGCTGCCACCTGATCCCTACACTCTACACTTATGGGCAGTGGTGTTTTAGAACTCATGAAAGGAAGTTGATTTGTCCTTGCAGTGTGTGTTCCGGGTCAGTGGAGACCCGACGATACCGTTGACGTTAGTCTTTTAATTATAGTGTGAAAATCGAAGTCTGTTTTCTCAACAATGGAATATGAAGAACTTTCTGTACAAATTGAACAGTAGCTTGCAGAGGTAGATAGTGATCTCAGTGACGCTTCAACAATAGACAGAGATCATGATTCATGCAGTGAAAATGATGAGGGTAACGAGCCGAAGAAACGGAATCGCTGTTCTCTTTGACAGTCATCAAAGGTCAATAAATATAACACAGTCTGCTGTCAGTGCAACAAAACTGTTTGCAAAACCCACAGTTAGTAAAAGTGTATTGTAATAAGTGCGTAGAGTCTGAATAAATTACATCCCGTCCATAACTGCATAATTATTTGGCTAATTATAAACAGACAAAAAATTAAACATTTGTTGTATACCACTTTTGCATGCTTGCAAAGTTTATGAATTAAGTAGCATTCTTGTGTTTTTCTGTCCCTATTATGTTTATACAAGTGCTAGCTCTTCATTTTGACCCGTGCCAATGAAACATTTCTAGTATTTTGAAAATTGAATCCCTTTTCAAATTGATCTCATCTAACCCATGTAAATATATACGAATTCAGAAATATGGTACTATAGACACACAAAATGAATTTAATTGAAGAAGTCTTTCAGTTACAATCCTTGAGGGAAGTTGTTTTAAGATTTATATCGATTTCTAGTTTCATTAAGTAAGAATTAATATGCCAAATTACAAAATTAATTTCTGGGTCTGCGGTGACCCGACAATACCGTTTACGTAACCAAAATCCATGATACCAGTTAAGGGTTAATGCAAACAAAAGAGAGGGAGGTTAACCTGAGTACTCCATCATAGAATAGTTAAGCGTAACTTTTTCGAATTTGCAAATTCGAGTTTTCCGCTCTTCATTTCCTAGCCTTCGGAAGATATCAGATAGCAGTGCGACAATGGCACACCGCGACGCGACGCGGTAGTTTGAAATTCTGAGAATTCCTTTCATCCAGTGGCGGATCTGAACGGGGGGGGGACCATGGGGACATGACATCATAAGACCTAGTTTTCGTTTGATATCTTCTTTTATTTGGCAAAATTGATTTAATTATTTTTGTTAGAATTACGTAATTATTTAAAAAATAAAACTTATAACAAAAATCTATAATGGCCCTCTCCAAAACGATCAGCTGGATCCACCCATTCTCATTTTTAGAAATGTTTATGGCTGTATGAAAAGCGGTTTCAATTGTCGAATTTGTGTTGATATTGGCTCCAAAATAATTTGTTTTCACACCTGTTGCAAGATTTGTAACAAGTTTTACAAGAGATAATGAAGTGTCAATATGGGCAGAAATTGTGACATTACATTACGTAACCATTACTATGTGCCAGAGAGTACATACTACTGCACTACTACTGACCAAAGCTTAACTGGCTTGCACAGAATCATGATTAACACACATGTAAGGTCACATGCAATAATTTCAACAACCGATTTTAATACTGTTCCAGAATATAAAACACAACCAAAATACCCCAAAGGTACTTAAAGAAAAATTTGAAATATGATTATTTTTGTCATATATAAAAAGGGAAACTTAACAATACCTCATCTTTTGCTGAGTAAAATATATGTATTTATTTATAAAATTTCTTTACATGACAATGATATAATATTATATTATTCATAAAAACGATCATCTGACACTTTCTCCTAAAGCAATGTACCTCACAGGCAATTTTATTAAAACTATTATAGTGCATTCATTTGATACCACAACTTATCTGGGTTTCTAATACTTGGAATTCTACAAGCAACTGGTATTTGGTAACTTGCTCAGAATTAATTTGAAACCACTACTTGTAATTCCAATTACTGAAACATAGGGATGAACCATTCATGAATTTTCCCTTGAAAAACATATATGTTCTACAACACAATATTTTTCCTTTTAAATTAAATATTCCTAACACAAATAAGGAATGTATCCTACAAAATCAAAAAATCTAATTCAATTACTTTTCAAGTAATGATTGTAAAGACTATCCATTGTCAATTATCACTTGTCACTTCCATGCCACTCTCCATAAACTTGTTAGAATATTAAGCTTCAAAAGATTGAAGTTGGTGATGATAATGATAATGATAATGACAATCAATTGACTCTTTTCTTAGAAATGAATACTTTATGATATCAACAGTGCAAGAAAATGCTTCACCAAATACAACAACAAATCTTTCACTAAGAAAACTCAATTTTTAAAAAGAATTACCAAGGAATAGTTTTTTTAGAAATTTTAGAGAAAGATTATTTTCCAAAACATGATTTTAGAATATAATTACATTTTTATTCAATATGATATATGTATGAAAAAGATCTAAATGATTGAAGTTATTTTGTATTATCAATTGTTTAAATTATACGTGAAGTCAAAGGTTGTACATGATTAATGTTGCAACCAGATATGATTTGATTTGATTTATTTTGTCAGAGGTCGGTAAAAACAGAATGTGATGTGTGGAGAAGAAGTTCAATCTGTGCACGTTTTATAGAGTTCTGTAATCTCTTCCCCACCTTTTAACCATAAATTGTTGAATAATGATAATAACATTTCGTTCATAAATTCTCTTATTTATATGCACAATTCTAGATATCCAAAAGATTTTATAAGATATCCAAAAGATGTCACAAAATTTTCAGTTACTTCAGACTGAGACTTTCATTTTCTGTGAAAAAATATCGTGTCCATGAAGAAAAGCTGATAATAAGAGCAAATCCTAGACATATGGCCCACAAAAAAACCTTTGGAAAAGGTGCATCAACAAAAATGAACTAGTCCAAATTATATTTCTGTCCATTTGATTGCTGGAGATGGGGTAGAGCAACCACTTACGCAGGTGGCAGACACATGGTCATAGGATCACTCTCTCATCATATCACAACAGCAGCAACATTGGCATGAAACAAATCGCATAAAAAGCACACAACAGAAGATGACACAGACCCGTACATATAATGCATAACCAAAGAAGTAATAGCATTCTTCAATTTTCAATTGCTTTGCACTGTTAGGTTGTTTTATTTTTCTTAATAAATATTGGCAACTCTGTAAAGACACCATCAGAATTTGAAGCCTCTGATTGGATAACGAAACCCCCCTCTCCTCTGCCAGCCACTAGCTGTCAAGTAGACAGAAATATTATTCAGACAATAATGAAAATGCATTGAAGAAAATTCAGTAAAACAACATCCAAACCAAATGCAAATGCAGCAATAATGTAGACTATTGCTACTTATGAATAATCAGAAAACTGAACTTCTTCAAGTCACGTTCCCTATGAAGGGAAAATAATAAAACTGAACACAGTTTTTCCTTCCTTCAAGATAACATAATACTCGAAATATACAAAAATCCAACTTTTCTGACTTAACAGAATGTATTTTTTCATTTATACTTATAATAGGAACATATCTCTCCCACTGTTTACAATGTATAGCCACATTTTTACGAATTACATTTTTACAAACCAATTGTGTAATTATTAATCTGTAACAAAATGTTGCTATTTTCATTGAGAGAATGAACTTCAAGATCAGTGGAAATCACTTGTTAAATAAAAACTATCAAATAAAACATTTGCAAGACTTCCCAAGTTCTTGTGTCATTTAGATGCAAGTACTCATTTTAAACTTAAATATTAACATTATTTTACATAATTGACTTACAATCAGAAACCAAGAATAATTTTTCTATACAGTATATAAGAAAACATTTCTATTAAGAATTTCCTACATTGGAGCAATGAATGCAAAGTCAATAAAACAAGTATATGTAATAAAATAAAAGGAACTACAAATGACACATATTATAAGGAACCACAGAAAAATCCTCTTCTAAAATAAGTAGACAACAAACCAAGCAATAGACATGGTAAACAGAATACTTTGGTAAGAACAACTAAAGAGAGTTCCGACAGTTTTATTGTTGTATATATATATAACACTGTTTAAAACAAGTTCAGGGCTTAACTACAAAATACTCCTTAATGACTAGTCTGAGAATTCTGCGAGTTCTGACTTGCTGCTGCTACTTTTTTATTGTAACGACAGAAAAAATTTTTCCCATATTCAAAAGATGAGATCATTATAGCACACGATGGAGCCACTTTCACTAAGCGTGGTGTCAAGCCTGCGAAAAGACCTCTTATACCATTTTCTTTGTATATCCTTCCTATTACAGTGCGTAGAGATGCTCCTCGAGAAGGTGTCTCTGAAAAATAAATATGGCCAAATCTTTAATACTTCATCACAGCAACAAATACTAGATAGTTCATCTTCTACCTAGATAGTTCATCTATTGTTAGCAGAGGTTGTGATCAAGAGCACAGTGGTAGAAGTGATTAGAAGGAATGAGAGACCATCGAGTATTCCACCTAACAATCACACGGAAAAACCAGGCTTTAAGTATGACTCAAATTTGCTCCCTCTGGCTCCTTTTAATCATTACCAGGTGGTACCCGGCGCATTGCTGCCGCAGAAGAAATAATTGATGAAATATTCCTCTCCTCCTCTCTTTTTCTTTCCCCTCTCTTTTTGTCTCACAAACAGTGATAAAATCATAGACATAAAAACAATGAAAATCAATTCTATCAGTGTGAAATACAACACAACAAAGTTTTTATATTACTAATAAATTGTCAGCTATACCAACTCCTTAAAACATTTTTGCTATCGAAGCTCTTTATATTTTCATTCTGATTAGTATTGGAACTTGCTGGGATGGTTATTTAATGAATAAAGATGGAGAGTGAAAACTGAAAAGATTAACAAGACATCCTCATTACTAGGGCCTGGATGTTTATGACCTAAAAGTGTTAGAAATAAGGAAGCATTTATGATAAAAAAAAACAAACGAAAATATGACTATAAATATGACTAAAGTTTTTTGGTTGCATTTTTGAAACATTCAAAATCTTGTCGTTGTTTTAAAAATGATAATGAAAAATTCTTTTAAAATCTGGTACATTCATAATTCACTCTTTCCCCTTAGGTGACCCATGAAGACCTGCTAAAGTTATTTATAGAAGTAGTTACCTTCTGCACAAAATTTGACAAAACTAAGCAATCTCTTCCTTCACATCTTGTACTTTCTATGTTTTCTTTTTCTCCTAGCTTACTCTCCTAATTCACATGCATATATATTTATAGAAAAGACAAAACAATTAGATACAACTGTAAGAAATTACATAACTATTAGGAGACTGAAAAATCTTTTTGAAATAACTGCATGAAAATATGCGATAATAGAATCAAAAAGATAAAAATATGACCAAAAAAATATGAAAATTCATTGAAATATATTACTATGACTGAAAATGACAAAATGGTTTAATAAAGCCAAAATATCACTAAGCTGACACAAGAAAATTGCATAATTTTAGTCATTATAGATAAAACCAGGCTTAGCTTATCCTTGGAAATAGCACAAAGAAAAAAATATGACATCATAAGCATCCAGACCCTACTCATTATAATTTACAAATACGAATGACACAGAACTAAAACTTCACAGAGGAGAAAAAACACACTTTTGTAAATTTACAGAGGTGAATCTTGAAATAATTTTTTAATGGAGTATAGAAACCAGATAAAATTAAATTCAACCGGGCTGAGGGTTGCACAACACCATTAAATAAAAAAGTAATTTTTACATTTTCCACTAATCTTTGTCATTTTGTACAAGTAGGTTTTCCATGCTTTTAAACAATTTGTCATTCAAAGAACAACATAGTACATTTTATGTAATAAGCTCAAGAATGCATTTTCAAAACAATCATATATACACCTTAGAATTTAGCTAATCCTGACAACAAATTTTCATCCTCTATCAATACACTAAAACTTTATCTTCATTCAAACATTAAAAACATTTCTGAAATTGAAATTACAATAGATCTTGGGTCTACGAGATATACTATCACAACCTCTACTCTAGATTGAAGTCAACAAAATTTTTGGCTTCTTCACAAGATCTACTACAGAGCAGCAAGGCTGTTAATCAAGTAGTGAGTAAACAAAATACGAAGGATAGGAAGGAAATTAAAAGCCTTCCAAAAAATTTCCCGAGACATACTTGTAAACATACTTTATAGACATACTCGTAAACAACAGTCTGGATACAGTGAACAATTAAACCCTGATCATTCATGATGCTTCACATGTTTAGAAATTTTAACACACATTTAGTTCAGTGGTAGTTGAAGTTAAGAATAGTCGAATAATGATTTGTTGATTTATTGCATGATGTTGGTTTGTTGTTCAAAAAATGTTCTAAAACACAATATTTTTAATTTTAAATTCAATTCCAAACATAGATAAGGAATGTACCGTACCAAAACAAAAAATCTAATTCACTTACTATTCAAGTAATGATTGAGAGTGACAATAATGAGTAAGAATTTTTTTTTTTTAAACTTATACTAATAACAAAAGAAGATAGTTTTTAAAAGTACTTTAATTTTAACTTTTTTAGCATCAATCCCAAATATAACAATCTCTTTTTTAAAATCAAGAGCCTTTCAAAATTATAAAGTTTTATTAAAAACACGAAAGATAATTAAATTGGATGGCCTGGAACTAAAGTGATCTACAAAACATTTTGGCTAAAATCCAGATTATGGTACATTTGATCAGAGCAGGTGAGCATCTATTAATATACATTCTAAGTGATGTGTCATTTGTCATTGTAGGTGCCTCATAATAAAAGTATCACTTTAGTATTGACAGATGGTTTTGATGTTAGTCAATTCTTGGTGGTCTAAAAATCACACTGTGCTTTGTACCTTAGGTCACTTTAGTTCCAGGCTAGCTGATTTTCATATTAGATGGGCTAGTTTCAAACCCAGAAATTTCCACTTTTTTGTGAAATTTAGTTACTGGTACAAGGTTAATCTTGGCATTGAAACATCCCCTTTTAATTAAAACTTTTAAAAGCATTTTATTTATTCATTTTTTTTAATTAAAAATGATTCCATGTCAAAACAACCAATCTTAAAAAATTGATTGTTTCAAAGTTAACAATTTTCTGATTCAAATACCAGTTATACACTACCAGAAAATGAAAAAAGAACACCATGAATTGGAGAACTCTGCTGAGGGAAATTTTGTTGACACATCTCAAGGACACATTCAACTTCAGATCACACCAACAGACCTATAAGCATATCAGTACAACAGGACATGCGAAATATCAGAGCTAGTTTCCTGTGTATCTTCGTTTTGCAGCAATGTAGGCTTCAGTTATCATGCGGAGATGATCATACAGGTGACAAATGTAGTCTTGTGGAATGGCCTTCCATGCAATTTTTACCTCATTGGGACAGATTTCCTGGCAGTCTTGCAGAGCATGCAATACACTGTTTCCTCCAGTCCCAAGCATGTTCAATGACAGACAGATCTGGGGATTGAGCAGGCCAGGGTGGTTGACGTACACCTTGCAGAGCATGTTGGGTGGCATGGACTGCATGTGGATGTGCACTGCCCAGCTGGAAAAGGACACTGCCTTGTTGGTGTATAAATGGTAGAAGGTACAATGGGTTGAATGATGTTTTGGATGTACCGTACACTGTGGAATGTTCAATGTTCACTCTTCGATCACCAGAGAAGAACAGCAATTGTAAGATATGGCTCCCTATATTTTGATACAATGTGTGTCTCTCTCTTATACATTCCAGGGGCTGGTGCTCACCTATACGACACCACACAAGCATGAGCATCATTGGCACCAAGGAAACAACTTCCATCACTGAAGACGACAAGATTCTTCCTTCCATAAGTGCCTATCGCATCATTGGAGGCGGGCTACATGAAACAGGGGAGTAAGTGGAAGGTGCCCTAATGGCACATATGACTGTAGCCTTGTTTCAAGGAAATGGTTGTGAATGATCCTCGCTGATAACCCTCGCGCAACATTGGCTCTAACTTGAAGTCATGGTACGGTCTGATACAGCACTTGTTAAAATGTGAGGGCCTCTGTGTGCGTCTGTGCAGGCTGATGGGCACATGCACCTTCTTCTCACCAGCGGCAACAACATCATTGCACTGTGGAGATCTCTCGCCCAGTGTGTTGCGCAATTCTGCACTATGATCACACAGCATCATAAAAACCAACCATACACACATGCTCTAAGTTCCTCAATTGTACAAACGGTACACATTCACAGTATTGCGAAGTGCTAATGTCGCAGACACAGATGGAGGTCCGATTGCCACAGCAAGCACGCTACTGCTTACTCTCAAGGCAAGCAAATGCTGCAAAGCTTGCAACATTCCAAAGCTGATAACGCAATTCCTGGTTTGCCTGCAGTGCTGCAAATTTGATCACAGAATTAACTGCCCTCTCATAGTGTCCCATGCAAATTTGGCATTTCTCATTAATTTTTTCAGTGTTCTTTCTTCATTTTCCAGTAATGAAGAAACAAAATTGTTGCCTCATAGAATGAAGTGGCACTGTTTAGTTATTTAAATAAAATTAGAGGGTTTGTGACTTCAAATAAATATCTTTCTATAATATCATATGCCTAATTAGATGATTTCAAAACAATTCAATTGTTTATATGGTTTTTGCCAGTTTGGCTCATGTTTGGATTAACTGAACCGATTTCAATGGGGTTTTCACTGAAAAGTTGATTTTGTCAGGCATAACATGGTTTTTTTTTAGATATTGTTACTTTCTTATACAGAAGAATATTTGTTTATTTGGTATTTTTTTAAAATAATCAATCTACACTGTTTTTTCTAATTTTAGTGAAATTTTATACATGTGACTGAAAACAATAGAAAAATAATTGAATACATGACATTTCATTAGAACTACCCTCTTTTTCTTTCCCTACTCCTTACACAAAATTTAATTGTTTAAATTTCAGATCTTTGTAACTTTCACAAAAATAGTGAACGAATCTGTAAAAATAAAATGCATATTTCCAAAAACCCATACGATTTTCTACTAAATGCTTTTTGGTTCATTTCAATAGCATGATAAGGCTCTGAGAAATTTCAAGTCAATTTTTTTCCTGGCCATTTGCCAGGAGTATGCAATAATGCATGTGATTACAACTGCCAGGTAGCAACAAAGTTTATAGTAATGATGATCATAGAGAACACGTTGAGACAGGGCAGTGACGGATCCAGGGGGGACTATGAGGGCCAAGACACCCCCCCCCCCCAAAGAAAGGCCTAGAGTTTTCATTCGTTACCTTTTCCCAGTTTCCTTTGTTTTCCAGAAAGTGGGAACCCTGCCAATCACAATAAAGGACTACCTGATGGTGAAGGAAATTTGGAAACATGTTTTAACATTCACAAAGAATTATCTTATATATTATTTCTCAAAGGGCTGTTTGATCTTTTCAATAAATTGGGCGACATACGAAACCGATCTGTATAAAGAAGTAATGGATTGAAAAATCGTGTTTCTTTTCACCTGCACATGGGACATTCGTATTGAAAAAGGGCGTTAAAAATACCTAAATATTAAAACAAGTAGTAATTCGGGATCTGTAATATCTGATTGCCGCGCGATCTATCGGAAGAAAATTACACTCGGACGGTGGCGGGAAATGCAATCTCAAGCATTTTTGTTTGTTTCAATTTAGTGTAGGTTGTGTAAGCACGTGAACGTGATTTTCTACACTGAATAGAAATCTTGAAATATGAGAGGTTAGTGATCTTAGTGAGGTTAGGTCGTTTATAATGCTGGAATACAAAAAAAGAATTTAAGCAGAAAACAGTTTGGTTATTTGACTAACCGTGCGATTTAATCGCACGGGTTCTCACTAGTAACTATAATTCTACATAATTTTATAAACTGAAAAAAGATACATATCTTTTCTTCATTGATTTTTTAATTTTTGAAATTAGAACAACGGCTGCTCATTTCAGCCAAAAATGATTTTAAACACTAATTCGCTTGCAAATTTCATAAGAAAAGTACAGCATATCAAAAATATTTTTAATAACAATTCCTGTTAGAGTCAATATATCAATGAACTTGCAATAAACTTGAAGACAATAAGATTCTAAAATTAATCATTTTAGTACCTGTACATCTTCCTCATGTCACACAGTCAAAAAAATATTAACTTGCAAGAAAGAGTCTCCAGGTGCCCCATTTTGGTTCTAAACATTGTTGTTAAGAAAGAGAAGCAAATGGTCACAAACCCTCTTAGTATCAGCAGATTTTTTTTTTAAGTTGTTATATATATTGATTCATATACAATAAAATCTCCAATTTTGAACAAAACCTCTTTGAAAATGGGGAGAGATATAATATGCTGAATCTAATAAGGTAAACTGTTCCCACTTATCTACACTATATACTAAACTCACTTCCACAGGAGTTACATTCCCCAAACATCTAAAAAAAAATTGTTACATGTAAGTTTTAATATTAGTGATTTCCAAGATAGTTGAAAATTACAAACTGAGAAAACCACCCTTATCTAATTTCATCAATGATTCACAGTTAGAAGTAATGTTTATAAGAACATATTCAAATTAATTCTGTTCTAAATGAAATTAGTAAGTGCTTTCCACTCCTCACCTCTTTGGAATGCCATTGCAACATCTCAATATTTTCAGAAAAAAGGTGTATAGCAACTTTGTTTTGTAAATAAAATTTAGGTAGGGACACCTGAGATATCTTCCTTACTAGTATAGAATGGTATTTAATCAATTGAATTGCAAATATTTTGGAAACCTGTCTGTTTCGAATACAATGAGCTTAGCCAGTTACAATATAAACTGCAGCAAATCTCCCTCTAGTCATAAATGTTAATGTCTCGATTTTGGTGAAAATGTGGCTTATCGTGCAACTACATTTTTCTATTTATGACTCTTTACAATTTATTAAAGGCTTGAATCACAAACACAAGGAGACTCATTTTGATCCAAATTGAGATATTGACATTTACAAATAGCAGGAGGCTTACTGTGGCTAGAATGGCTTCTCTCGTTCGGGCTCAAGCCCTTTACGTATTTTAATTGTAACAACATTCCAGGTAAAGAAGAGTATCACTAGACATTGAACTTTTTCTTTAAAAATTAATTTGAGAAATAAAACTATACTAATTTGAGAAATAAAGCTATACTAATGGAAGAAATAAAACATTATTAAATATCTAACATAATTTCACCTTTCTCTAAATTTCAGAAAAAAGAATACTTGTTAAACAAATAACTGGGTTTCAAAAAGGGTGCAAGAAGACTGACTGCAAAGAAATAAAGATGGAAATTACAGGACCAAAAGAGGTTCAATACAAAGTTCCTCATAAAACAACAAAACTGGAATCTAAAATGAAGGAATAAAAGTTCCTACTAACAATTAAAACAAGCCAATTAAACATTGCACTTCTTCTATACATTTAAAGCACAAAAATGAAAAGCCAATCTCCTAAAGAAACTTCATATTTAATTTAATGGCATTACATATTTTTTTTACAAAGGCCCCTCTTCTAAGAAGAAGATTTTCCAAGATATTCAAAGAAAATATATTTAAACTGAAAATACTTTTAAAATATTTATGAATCAATATATATCATACCTGTCAGAAGTGTTCCAAATCCAAATAGCCTTGCAAAAGTCATCTTGCTATTTTTGCCTGCAGTAGTCAATTTAAGAATGCTTCAGTTAGTATAAAAGTGAATCAAAAGTGAAGGAAATGAACAAATGTGAAAAAACATTATTTTTATTTGAATCTGAATTCATATACCATACTAATTATAAATACAAAACCCTGAAAACATTGTGTACACCTATTAAATTATTTTTTTAAAGCAACAAATTACCTTAACCAACTACAAGGCATAATAGTGTTTCACGTGTTTGCTTTAAGGATGGCTCATCAGAGTCAGCTAGAAGGCAGTCAATCCTGCTAGAACAGGGTGTACCTGTGGAGATTCAATAATGGAAACAAGGAAGCCACTGATCCAGAAACATTACTGGCATAATCCAGAACTGAGAAGATACATAGGAGATTTAAGGAGACTCATCTGGTTTGCAGACTACAGATGTGAGCATGCCAAGTAAGATTTTTTTATCAAACATCAGCCTGATGAACCTGGCAGATTCAGCAAATGGAAACTGATGGTAGCTGATGGCCTCCAAGGTAGAGATCTGGATTGCTACGCAAATGGTATTTCTTGCAGAAGTGCACACCAATAGCTTTCGTAGTGCAAAAGTTGAAGCCACTAGAGATGCTCCATTCATGTGGACCAGCGGGTGTTGCCTTTGGTGACTGACGCTGCTGGATGAACAACAGATTGCAAAGTCATCCACAAATAGTGATGCTTTTACAAGTTCTCGGAAGTAATTGGAGGACGAGGGGGAGCTACCCCCTCAATCCTCAAGAGTGCAAGGTTCGCAGAATGCCTTACTTCCTGGTGACATAGGTCTTCTGTATGTGAAACAGCCAGATGTTGCCTCAAGACGAAAGAGGTTGAGATTTCTGTTATCAAAACAATGTGATGGTGCAGAGTTAACTAGTGTTTGCTGAACCTCCTTTGCATTGGGGTGAACCAATTTCTGCACTCAAAGGACCAGATCACATGTTGATTTACCATGCATTCCAGCACTTAGCAAACACACCAGGTAAGAGATATAGCATGATAGCTCAAAGGCAATGGTCAATATTTTCCTTCTTTTAAAGGTGGGATGATGGCTTTCCACCATTGAGGAGGGATAGTGTGCTCCTCCCAGATGTAATTATAAAGCCAGACGAGAAATTGCATGGTCACATCAGAAAGATGTAGTATTATGTTGTGAATTTCATCAGGACCTCGGGCAGTACTTTTTGCGAGAGAAAAGTGCATTTCTGACAAGGAGAATGAAGTGTGGTAATCCTCAGCCACCCTGCTTGAAATATCCAATGCACATTATTCATTCTTTCTTTAACCAAAAGAAAGGCTGGACTTTAGATCACCATACTAGACAATTTTTTTGAAACGAGAGGTGAAATCTTCCATAATCCCAACTTGGGATATAATCATCTCTCCATTCTTGAGAAGACCTGACTCCATATTTGTTGATGAGGGTCCTTTAATTTGGTGCATCTTCCTCCACAGCAAACATGGTGGTACATTGCAATTGAGAGATGAGATGTATTCTCTCCACACTGTAATTTTTCTTCCTAACTAAAATGTTTCTTCTCGCCTTCACTCTGCATTTATTTTATTTGATCATGTTTTCCTCAGTTCAAAAAGCTTGAGTCATGCCAGTGCCATTTTATGGCACCTGACCACTCTAAAACAATTCAAATTACACCACAGGACAAAGGGTATTGGTTTACCAGTAGATAATGGAAAAGCAATGAAAGCAGCTAGGAGTATAGTATTATTGAGATGTGCAACCATTCTGCCCACATCATCAAAGGGATTATCTGAGAGGTTGACATTATCTTGAAATGTTGACCAGTCCACACGTCACGAGAAACCCACAACCCAGAACCGGAAACCCATGACCTAATCCAACAGTGTGAAAAACAGTGTAGAAATGGTCACTTCCATGCATGTCTTTTAACATTGTTCTACGGTTGCTAGTGAAAGGACGCTATGGGCTATATCAATAAACATGCATTCATTTCAATGGAGAAATGTGTTGGTTCATCTTTATTAAAACTAATCTGGTTAGTGGTGTCAATGAATGTCCAAAAGGACACCCCGAAGAGCCCCAAAGCAGGCTTTGGGTGTTTAAATACAAACAATTAGGAAGGGTGTGGCCAGTTGGTTTATTACGCTCAAGAAGCCATCGACCAGAAACCATTTGTCGTGCACAGATAAAAGCTTTACACATAGTGAGAATGACGGAAGGGAGGTACACCTACACACAGAGTTTGAAGGTCAGTCTGGAAAAAATACCTGCATTAAATGCAGCAATTCATGAATCAATGTAGAAAACTCCGCTGTTAGTGCAAAGGCAGTCGTCAGCATCAACCCTATACAGATAAACCATCAAAGGATAGGGGATGTGATGGAATTAGGCTTGCCTTCTGTAAAGATTATCAAAGGCATATAATGGGATAGCAAAGAGTCTAAATTCGTCTCGGAGGCAAAAATATTGAAGTTCCAGGATAGGAGAGCCGTACTGTGTGTAGATATTGCATCTTCTTCTCTTCCTTTTTCTGCTTCCACTATTGTTCCATGAAGGGGTGGGATTCCATCCCAGCTGAAGTTTCTCTGAAGCAGAGTCCTCCTCAGCACTGCTTGATCAGTCTGCTTCAGCACAGAGTGAATCTCAAAAGTCGGAGTAGGTGGTCGGGGTTTACAAGATCAGTCAGTAGGATGAGATTCGGAGAGGGGTAGCCAATTGACATGGATCTTTGTGTGTGGCTGAGTGGAAGTGGAGGCTTGGGTGATCTTCAACGGCTATGTAACTCTCTTGATCTGCTTCTTATATTTCATGGAAAGTATTATTTTCCCGCTTTATAGGAGTGATGTCTTCCACAAGACACAAGGTCTCAGCAACAGAAGTGCACCACCGAGGGTGCAGAACGTGAAGTGTGGCAAATTGCTGTTCCTTTAACCATCTTGGTTACAGCCCTGGAGAAAGACCAAAGGGGATCTATAGAGGTTTTTGTCAGGTACCCATGTTTGGCCTTGGGAATGGGCACATCCTCAGAGATCTTCTGAATCTCTTTCAGAAAGACAGGGCACTTGTTAAGAGTTGGCTGCATGGTTTCCTTCACAATTCACTTACTGCAGTGGTGAAGCTAAGGGTACCATGAAGTACTATTTGTATGGTACTATTCCTCTGTCACTTGGAATACTGAATGATTATTTCATGCTTCCGGGCATGTCAATTACTATGGTCGTTAGTTCTATATGTGTAGTACTAGTTTTATCATGAGAGGTGATGGTAATCTTCCCCCGAAGGATGGTGACATTTGGCATTGAGTACATGTCGGCTTGCTGTTTTCCTCACCCAGGTATCTCAGCCACCAGGGCCCTAGCCGGGAAAGCTCTGGGCTCCCGACATGTGAGGTAGGGTAGTGCATGTAAGTGTAAATGTATAAGTAACGGGAGAGGATAGGACAAGGAAAAGGAGGAGAAGATGGCACGCGGTTCATGCCATCCATTAGAGTACTACTCTGCCCCGATATTCGTTTGATGTCGATCATAGAAACCAAGGAAAACTACTATTCAGAGCAGCCGGCCGCTAGAATTCTCCTGCAGCGGCAACATTCAAATTAACCATCTTGCTAGAGTCGAAAATCTGGCTAACGTCAGGGCTCGGACCCTAGGCCTTCCCGATCAAAAGCCCTGCAATGACATTAGTTGACGCCCTATGCCGAAACCTATGCCTATGACGCCTTAAGCCGAAACGACCGCTTATAGCTTTCGAGATAAATCTATTGTTCGCGACAGACTGCACTGACACTTAAGTTTTCTCTTCCTCGTCGTATGCCATAGGGAGAAAAACGTGGCTTCTCGATCTGTCCTCGCAAAAAACTGTCACGACGACGACAAAGACGAAGACGACGACGACAAAGACGACGAAGACTACAAAGACGACGACGACAAAGACTACGAAGACTACAAAGACTACGAAGACTACAAAGACTACGAAGACTACAAAGACTACGAAGACTACAAAGACTACGAAGACTACAAAGACTACGAAGACTACAAAGACTACGAAGACTACAAAGACTACAAAGACTACGAAGACTACAAAGACTACGAAGACTACAAAGACTACGAAGACTACAAAGACTACGAAGACTACAAAGACTACGAAGACTACGAAGACTACGAAGACTACAAAGACTACGAAGACTACAAAGACTACAAAGACTACGAAGACTACAAAGACGAAGACGACAAAGACGAAGACGACAAAGACGAAGACGACAAAGACGAAGACGACAAAGACGAAGACGATAAAGACGAAGACGATAAAGACGAAGACGATAAAGACGAAGACGATAAAGACGAAGATGACGGAGACGAAGACGACGACAAAGGCGAAGACGACGACAAAGGCGAAGACGACGACAAAGGCGAAGACGATGACAAAGACGAAGACGACGATAAAGATGAAGACGATCACAAAGACGAAGACGACAAACACAACGACGAAGATGACGACGAAGACAAAGACGAAGACAATAATAAAGACGCAGACAAAGATGACGACAATGACGAAAAAGAAGGCGACGACGAAAATCATGCCAAAGAAAAATAAGTCGACGAAAAAAGGTGAAAATGACGAAAAAGAATCAAAACATTAATATCGTGGGGCTAAAACAGCACTTACTTTCTAGCATGTCATGAAGATTACGTAATGTCTATCTTAACTAATCTCAGGCATCACTACCTGCAAAACTCATTGCAAATCTTAGAACATTAGGAGCAAAAATATGTTTATAAAACTAAGTACTTCAACATATGTTCGGCAATGAAAATTTCGTCACATACTGCCATAAACATCTCCCAACAATGAGCAGGAATTCTCACAATTTCAAACTGTTGTGGTGCGACGTTGGTGTTGTGGTTGACGTCGTGTGTCGTGGTGCGACGTTGCAATTGTAGTACACATGGGTTTGTATTTTTTGGCTCGTGAGGACCTGTCTTCACGATGGAATATCTCACGGCATTTCGCGTCTTTCTCGGTCGTGCCGCTAGACGTCGCATGATCGCCAGGACTGCTTGATACGGACGCGATCATGTGATATCTGGCGGCACGATTGAGAAAGATGCGAAATGCCATGAGATATTCAATCATCAAGACAGGTCCTCATGCGCAAATTAAAACCCATGTATTCAAGCTGATCTCTCGTGAACGACTGTCAAACGAAGCGTAGGAAATTGGAATTTGCAATTTCGAAGATGAGCAAAAATTATGCTAAACTACCCATATTTTCAAACTATGTGCATATATTTTTGCACCTAGTTTGAAATTACGGCAACAGCACATATTTTCTCGCATTATTTCTAACTGCTCTAGGTAACTGCTATATTATACTACGACACAAACGTGCAAAACTGTTTTCACCAAGCAAAAATTATTTTCCGCGCTGAGACTCGAGCTCAGGGCCTCCAAGTTAACTCGCCGTCAGCCATTCCACTACGCTACAGAAGCGCCGTAAGGTTCGAACTCAAGACATGCTTAAAAATGTAACGTTTGCCCAATACTTCCAACATACAATTTTCGAAAATTGTGTAAGTTCAGCGGAAATGAGACTAGAAACAAATTTTTTTATCGTGTGATCATAAGAGAAAATTTAAAGAGAAAATTTGGAGCTGTTTTAGAGACATTTTTTTAAAAAATTGTGTAAATTTCTGGAACGAATTTCACGAAATCTACCGGTTTTTTTCCCAAAAATTTGTACATGACCTTCTTTAAAGAGCTGTTTTCTAGAACTCATTCTGTCTACAACAAAACCGTTATCTTCAATTTCTAAGTTTTGAAATGTTAAATTTTTGCAATTTTTTAAATTACGAAAAGTTCGCCAGAAATGGGACTAGCACCATATTTTAATGTCCCTTTCCATACACGAGGAGAAAATTTACAGAAAAATTTGGAGTGGTTTTTGAGAATTTTTTTTGTTTAGAAATTGCATATTTTCAGACAGAATTTAAATGAAATTTACTCTTTTTTCAAAAAACTGTACTTGACCTTTTTCAACGAGCTGATTTTTTTTACAAGAAACCTTGTCTAATACAAACATCGCAGTGTTCAATTTTGTAGTTTTTTAAATTTTTTTTCGATAATACGGACTTTCTAAAATACCGAAAATAGAACTAGCACCATATGTTTTACCGTCCCTTATTACATACGACAAGAATTTTTTTTTAACGAGGAGCTGTCTTTGAGAAAAAAATGTTTTCAAACATTTTATTTGTCTATATTTCTCGCAAAATTACGAGAAAACTACTCGTATTTTCGAAAAATTCTACATGACCTTATTTCAAGATCTGTCTTTAATAAACAGATTTCATCCATGAAAACAATCATCTTCAAGATTTTGGCAAGAGCAAAGTACATTTTCGATATGGAGAACGAAATGTAATCCTCAACCGCTCTGCTTGAAAAATCCAATGCACATTCTCCATTCTTTCTTTAACAAAAAGAAAGTCTGCAATGTATTTCACCGAACTAGACATTTTTTTTTCGAAATGAGCGGCGAAATCTTCCACAATCGCATCTCGAGACGTAATCATATCTCCATTCTTGAGAAGACCTGGCTCTTTATTTGTTGGCGAGTGTCGTTTAATTTGGTGCATCTTCCTCCACAGCAAACATGGTGGCAACTGAGAGATGAGATGTATGCTCTCAACAATACAATTTTGATTTCTAACTAAAATGGTTCTTCTCGTCTTCGCTCTACAATTTTTGTATTTGATTATCTTTTCTTTTTCTTTTTTATTTACGTTTCAACAGATTTGATCTACGAGAAATCTATTTTCAATTTTGTAGTTTTAAAATGTTAACTTTTTGCAATTTTCGAAAAATGTAGAGTTTGCCGAAAATGAGACTAGCACCATAGTTGCTACCGCCCCTTAATACATGTGAGAAAAAACTAGGTGTTACAGAATAGCACAGACTTTCTCGTACCAATTAGTTTTCTAATTTCTTTGGTCTGGTCTACCTTTTCTGTCTTGCCAATATTTTTGTACATATATATATATATATATATATATATATATATATATATATACACACACACAAATGTATACCTTAAAGAATGTGGATTTCCATCCGTTAACAACAATAAAATCATTGTTAAGAACATGTAAATTATTAGAAAGACGCGCGGAATGCGGCGGCGTAGGGAAATTCGACGAACACCGGCAAGATCAGCGGCGTTCCGTACAAAGTCTAGAGCGGTGACGCGGTCAGCAGCGGAGGGGAGGCGAAGTCCAGCCCATCCCTATGAGGGGAAGAGAACAGCCGAATAAATACGCCGGTCCATCGATCACGAGCCCCTTCTTGTATGAGCTGTCGACGAGTATCTTTCTTGTGAGAGCAGCCGACGAATAGTCTTCTAGTTTGAGCAGTCGATAGAGTAATTATTCTAGATTGAGTTATCGCAGAGCAGTTATTTTGTCGCCACGTACATTAGTGATTGTGTTGAATGCGACGTTATTATAATACCAGTTGTAAGAGGCCGATGTCCAGCGTTATTCGACTGGAGGATTGAGCAGCTAGAAATAGGGAAGTAAATGAACGCTGATTAAGTCAGGGAAAGTACGTGAGGAAAATGAGACAATATTGTGGTACAACGAGCCAAGTAATTGTTGAATAAATCAGGTGCGCGACGCCCATAGACCAAGTCGCACGCGGTCGCAAGGCTGCCATCGTGCAAGAACAGTTAGCATGCGGGCGTGAAGTGTAAGCAATCGCGCCGGAAATAATACGAACGAGACGAAGAAGAGGCCTGCACGAGAGGAAGTCGGAACGAGTGGAAGAGGAGGCTGGAACGAGGAGAAGAGGATCCCGCACGAGAGCAAGAAAGATGACGAGAACCTAACGGTGCTACCAGAGCATCGGATCTACGCAGACGCAGACGCCAGGTGTCGGCGAACACGAGCAAGGTCGGACAAAACGCGCTCCGAGGGCTGTAAAGGTAACGGGTTGTTAGAGAGGGAGAGGGGAACTTTTACGCCGAGGTCGCCTTACGCGAGTCGCAGCCTAAAAGCGGTACCGCGGCGGATAGCAGCGAAATTTCGCAAAGCAGAGACTGTTTGAATACTTTAAATGAATTTGTTACAAACAGAAAATTCCTATTTCGCTACTAGGAAATGAATCCCTTATGAATAAGAGATTATTTTCATTTTGATGTGTTAAATGCAACTGAAATATTTGATTTGCTTGTTTGTGGAAAAAAACTAAATAGAGTAACGGAAGTGATGAAAGAGTGTTATTTCTTTATCACGAGTACAGTATCATTCCATTGTAAAACAATCTTGTTGTAAATAGTGGTCTTATTTAAATGTTTAATTTCCAAAATCGTGCACGGAAAGCTCTCAAAGTATTGGTAAGCTGAGTAATTTCAATTGATCTGAGGAGTACTATTGCGAGTCATGTTTCCTTTTTCACAATTAATTGAAAGAATTTCACTATTATTTTGTGCGAACATTTACAAGGGATTGAAAGAGAACCATTGCCATTTGTGTTTCTTTTTCAGCACAACTAAAGAAAGTGTACTCGAAACAGTTAATTAAGAATATATTCGATTTGTTACCTGATTTGTGTGTGTATGTATTCACCCCTTGAGTTTCCTTACCACTCCCGAAGAATCCATGAGAGTAAAATACAAGCTCGTAAGAGCATGAAATCGACGTACACCCTTCAGGTCTAGGCTAGGTGATTCTGTGAGGATTGTACGTAAGAATGAATATATATATATATATATATATACATATATATATATATACATATACATATATATATACATATATATATGCATACACACATTTGGAAATTTTCTCAATTTTCGGTTTAGTAATAGAAGAATCGAAATATTACTTTAATAAGTCACTTGAAGCACTTCCACTCACAAATGGAATAGTGTTTACAAATCGCTAGAAATGTGGATATTACGGCGTGAGACATGCTTAAAAAAGTGATATAAGTGTAATTTTTTCAAAAAACAAAATAGTACAGCAAAATGAATCATATCACCTCAAAGAGTATAATTAAGGCTATATGCAGGAAAAGTTTGAAAAAAAAATAGCAATTTTTCAGAAAATGGCGATTGAGCGTTTCTCGAAATGCGGAAATTTCAGTTCGTTTTCACAGAAAACTTGAGTTTTCGAAAATCATTATTACTGAAATCTGACATTACTTAAAGCACATGTACTCAAAAGCAATGACGAGAAAAAATCGCCGTAAACGTAAGTATTAACGACGTCAGAGCAAGTCAAACTAATGGTGCTACAGAATGGCACAGACATTCCAGTATTAATTTTCTATTTCGTTTGTTCTCGGCTAACTATTTGGACTTGCTACATACTCTTGCCAGCTGCCATCAGTCGCCGTCCAATGTACATTTTCTCGCCATTTTCTTAATTTTTCGTTTTCGTAATAGTAGAACGGAAATATTATTTTAAGAATATTAAAGAACAGTAAAACTTCGTCCTCAACTGCAATTTTCATTGAAAATTTTGGAGCAGTTTTTACGAAAATAGCAAGCATTACTGTAAATGAGAAATTAGAAGATTTTGCACAGAAACTTTTGAGTTTTCGAAAAACCTCATTAAACGTCACTTGAAGCACTTTAACTCACAAATAAAATACTGTTTCCAAGTTACTAGAAATGTGCATGTTAATGGTGTGAGAGATCTTCCAAAAATAATTACATATGTGTAATTAAAAAAACAGCAAAATTAATTATACGTCATCTTAAAATATCCGAGAGAAACTATCCGTACAAAATGCTTCAAAAAATATTGGAGCCGTTTTCGAGAAAATGGCGCTTGAGCGTTTCTGAAAATACGAAGTTTTGGGCTGTTCTCACAGAAAACTATTGAGTTTTTGAGAAACTTTATACATTATTTAAAGCACATGTACTTATAAATACAACAATGTGAACAAATTGCCGCTAATGTTAAGTATACTAACGACGTGAGAGACTATTCAAATAATTACATTTGTGTATTTTTTTAAAAAACAAAATGGAGCAAAATGGCGTTTATGTCATCTCATAGAGTACATTTAGCACTATCCTTATCAAAAGTTTAAAAGAACAAATTTTGGAACAGTTTTCGAGAAAATCTTTCTAGAAAATTTCGAGGACGGACGGACTGACGGACGAACGGACGGACGGACGGACGGACGGGGCTGAGTGACACACGGACGGACGGACGTTTTGAAAAAAATCTTTTTCCATATAAAGGGATCCCAAAACGTGTATTTCCGTTGAAATTTCGAAATGGATTTTCTGCAGCATTGCATAACTTTCTCTACTCTACGTATGTATACGGGAAAGTGAGAAGGCTGTTCTTTATATGTTTCGGGGGGGGGGGGGGGCAGCGGATTTCATTCATATGACTCTATAGGTTTGTCACCACATGTACATATTCACGGTTTGTTCTGCCAACTTTTGTAGAATAATGATTGTTGTAAAAGAGTCCATTATCATTACGATGGTCGTTGATTTCACTATAACTGCAATGTTTCAAATCAAGGTAATGTGTAGTATCAGTATTGCAAGGCATATCGACTACTGACCGTATAGTTATAGTTATAGTGGTAAGCCTCACAATTAAGAATAGGATCGATACACAGATCTAAGGGCAATACATTCAGGGCAGAAAAGAAAAGAACCAAGGAGCCATGCTCGTTCAAAACATGATTTAATTGATAGACACCCAAAGAAATTGCAGCATAAAAGAAGGTACAGCTGCCGAACCAGGAGAAATTACTCAGGAATTACAGATAATTCTAGAATTAGATAAGATGTAATGCCAATCCAATCGGGACAAATTAAATCACCTGCCAGTAGCAAGGCCAATGGGTTAATTATATATAGAAGGTCGCTTCCATAGGCAGCATACAGCTGTGAATCATGAAGTGGAAAATAGATTGTGCTGACAATCAGTTCACAATCAGACAGCTGATGAAGAGCAGCTCAGCAAACTTGGCTTGAACAAGTAATTGAGAAGATCTCGTTCTTCAAGAGCTGTAAGAACATCACACTCTCTCGAAAAGATACCAGAACAGTGGTCTCAGTCCCATTAGAAAATGTAGCCCTCGAGGCGAAGTTCATAGAGGAAGTGAGGATAAAGCCATAGAGGAAGTGAGGATTATATCATTTTTATCTAACAGCAGTAGAATTCACAGCAGCTTGAAGACCATTGAGCTTAGTCCTAAGCCTCCAAATGTTCTGCGAGTAGAGTTCCAAACACCATTGAGCTGAACAGGAACTTCCCGCTGCTATTAGTTTATTCTAAGCTTACAGATAATGGGTGCACTAATGGGTAGTGATAATGGGTAAAAATTCCTGATTTCTAACTATCTTTCCTTAGTTTTTCTCATTTTCTAGAAAGCGGTCACCCCGAATCAATTATTTTTTTTCAATAGATACTTATTTTCTACTCTAATTCATATTTACTTTCATAACAACAAATAACACAAGCTACTACAGTAGATATACATTTTTCCTTTATCATCCAGTATCTTCAACAAAGAAATGTTCTAAAATATATGAAAATTACAAGAATTAAGATTTCTTAAAAAATAAAGGCTTTTTTACAATAATATGTGGCATGTATTTTAAAAGTAAGACAGTCATTCATTGTTACAAACAAAATATCTTGCACATTTGAAAGGAAAGATCTAGGTCTCAAAACTGAAACAATTAATATTTTTTCTAAAGAAATTCAACAATGCCCTTTATAGAGATAGGTAGATTCAATTATGGCAAGTATATAGATAGAATTCCAAGTTGAATACATCACTTCAAATATAAATTTCCTCTCAGGATATCCAGTGAAACCAGACTTCAACGATCACCAATACGACTAAATCAAGGACTGCTAAATCAAGATTATGACTTTGAGCCTAAAGAAAGCATTAATTAAATCTAACTGTAATAATTGCTATGAAATGTATATTCTCTTTAAAATTTTAAATGATCATAACGACAAAATACCACTGTTTTAGGATCATTTGCCTCTTCTCAGCTAATATCAAAACTTGATTTGTCCATTATCTTCATCGAGACATTCTCTTTCCATCGTCATTAAATCAAACAAGCAAACTATCTCAAGACTGCTATTAATATACACTCTATAGAAACTTTACAGCAGGGCTTTCTGCCAAAGATGAGAGGAGGTGTGTTTCATCCAATGTCTCAATTTTGATAAATAAGAAATAATAGTTTTCATAAATATGAAATTCAGCAAGTGTTGGATGGGGGGGGGGAGCAATTAAATTTCAGACATTCCATAAATATTTTTGAAATAGTAACTTTTTAAATTGTTAGCAGGAAATAAAAAAATGTGCAAGTTTAATCATGGGAATAATGGGAATACTGCTGTAAATCTGATGAGATCAAAAGAGAGTTGGGGGCCATTACCCTGTGGTACTTCCTTGGTTCCATCACTGATGAGGGGCACCACATTTTAGTGAAACAGGCCTCACAAAATCTTAAACTGGCCACGACTTAACAATCCTCTCTTAAATTCTTAAATGATATAACTGAAAACACTGCTACTGTTTTCATTCTTTGAACTTGTGTAATCCGCAGCACTGAGCCGAGATGTATCATGTACAGAAAGGCGTGCCCTCTAAAGGGGTTGGAGGCTGCACTCAAGAATGGAACTCTTGGCAGTTGAAAAAAAAACTCAAATTCAATGAAATTATCAAGAATTTTGATTGTCATCAACTGGCTTTCTCCAAGAGTTTTTAACTTTTCCTTGCCCTGGCATCAGAGTTCAAGACTTTCTACCTGAAATTGCACCCCTGGTTAGAGAAAAAGATAAAACACAACAGTGCCCACATGTTGTCTAGGTTTGCAGATAAGTTTCCAGATTAATAGAGATTGATATCGTGAGAAAAAGAGAAATAATGACAAAAAAGAAAGAAAAATGTTGAAGTATGATAAAATCCTTAAAAGAGGTATTGAAAGTTAAAATAAGCAACCAAACCAAAAACCAAAATGAAAATCTAAAACACTTCCAGGTGCACCAAATCTAACACACTTCCAATGAAATGATATTTATTGTTAAAATTATAAATATAATACAAAGACACTTTTCTAAAGTTCCGGCTGTAATTATTATATTAGGGGATATATTAGCAGCAACATGCTCTAAGAATGACTCAATTTTTCTAGTCCCAAAAAATCTAACCATGTTAAAAAAAAGTAAAAAAAACAACAAAACACTTGAAAATCTGTAAAATTCAAAAAAATATATTTTAATGTTTTTTTTACTACTTTAAATAAAAAAACAAAACTTCTAATTTTAAGAATCAAATTATTCATTGCTAACTCAAATTTAATCACCACAAACTCATACAAACAAGAACAACATAAAGTAAACTGACAATAAAATACAAGCTACATTTGCATAATTTCAATTTTACCACAACAAACTTTCACATATATAAAGACAACACAAGTAAAAAAAACTTTCAGAAAAATGCAAAATTGTTTTGTAAGTTTGCAATGTGTTACACATTTGTTACTTTATTAATAACCAGGGTCGAAGCATGGCAGTTTTGCACTGTCGTCAACTAGCCCTGCCCAGTATCTCTGAAGCAACGCAAACTGGTCCCAAGTGATTGGGACCAGTGCACGTCGCATCAGAAGAGGCACTGGGTAGGTCTAGCAATGACTGTGCAAAACTGTCATGCATTCCCATGTTAATAAATAAAATTACCAAAAATGTATGTTATCAGTAATGATTATATAAATGAGAAATATTAAATGGAGGGATGGGGGAGGAGTAATCCTTGGACCTATGTATTTGGCAATACGGAATGAATTTAGGTTAGACTATTCAAATGATGAAAATCAGTATTTTGAAAGAACAAAACTTTAAAAAAACATATTCAAGATTACTCAAAAAACAATACCCACTGAGTAAGTTTGAAAAAACTTTTCTTTCCAACCCTGATGTGCTCATTCATACCTAGATTACCAAATCATACATGCAGTAAACATGGATCACACTTTACTGCTGTGAAAATTAGGGACATTTTTAAACTCACTGTCAACAAAGATCTCTGCGACCAAAAGCTGGACTCGCATTCTCCTAAACCTCACTACTGTAGAGCACAAGTAGTACAATGAAACCAGTATTAAGTGACCATAGTTGGTTCCATGAAAAAATTGGTCTTTTGAAGGAGTTGTAGCTTAAAAGAGGAATTTAATATTTAGGAAAATGCCAATTATCAAGTACAAGCACAAATTATGAAAAATGAAGCATTTTGATGAAGTTTTATTTTGTCTTTTTAGCGTAAATGTCTTTTAAACCTTCCTTTTAAAATGCCTCTAAAACTACCTTCTTAAATGCATTTAAAAATATTTATATATCCTTTTCCTGGGTAAATAATTTTAAATAATTGTAATTTTAGTACTCCCCATACCAGCAACAAACTTTCCTATTCTTGTGTAAACTCAATTTGTTGTTTGATTATGCATGTCACGTTTTATGTCTTATGAGCTCAAAACCTTGCTTTTCTTGCACTTCTTCACACAATTTTAAAAAAATCAAGCAATGGGTCTTGGGTGAGCACTAGGCTCAGATTTCAGTCACATGCCAAACACTCCTGTGTTACAGGGCGTGTTGATAACCTTGACTTCCAACATTGATATTCTACTATACCAAATGTTCTTCCAGGAAGGTAAGGTAAGAAACGCTCTATTAATTCAAAGAATTATATGTTAGGTCACTTTCACACCCACTGTCACATTAGAAGACTGAAATTGAGCAGCAGCCATGATACCCCATCAGTGGCCTTGGTTTATTGCTACTCGATTCCCACAAGCCTCCTGCTTTTTGATCTCCTCGATAATGGAGCAGAGGCATAGGGCATATAGCGTGAATGTTTTACGCCAATTTTCATTTTAACGACTGAAAATTCATTGTTCTCTACTCTTATGATTTTCCTGAAAATTCTCTTAAAAGGGGTAAATTAGGAAAATTGCTCTACAAGTACTGATCTGTGGTTGGGGAGATGGGTTGGGGTCTTTTAAAAGAGGTAAAGTTTGTATGGGAATCAGTATCTGTTTCACAAAAAATTAGTCATTGAGAGGGGTGGTCGTATAACAAGGTGGTCTTCATAGAGGTTTCGCTGTCACTGAAGGAAGAATGGTGATGTGACTAAAACCATGTCAATCGGATCACACTTGAACAACTCCTGCACGAAAATTGACCAAAATTGAATTCATCTAATTACACACCTTAACAAATTTGAATCACCTGCACCACAAAAACTTCATTTCCCAGGATATCTGACATTTCAATGAACATCTCCACACAAGAGTACAGCCCTGCATTGTTTTCAGCAGAAAGTGCCTTTGTGCATGATTATATAAAAAGTAGACCTTACAGAATGTGTGAACATAATTTGTATCTGTCTCTTGGACCCATGAGCCAGGATGTTCCTTTTTCATATTTCAAACCACACTATTACTGCTGCAAGTTTTCTACACCTCGGGATCATAACTTGGCTTAGCACATGTTCAGAGCCCTATGATTCAAGCCAAATAAACCATCTTGAACCCTGACAAGTCAAAAACCAAGAAAAGGTCTGTGACTAGTAAGTATTCCATCCTTAATCTCTATCCACTTTCTTCAAGATGTACAATGTAATTACCGATAATAAAGTTTAAACAACAGGAGGAAGATAGAAACCTGTTTTTCTTTTGCGTATTATTACTTATGATTTAAGGATATGCTACCAAAACAATTTTGGGGGTCAGACATCTCCATAAGTAATAAAAAATTTAAAATTGACCAGGTAGCTATAAAATCATAGCAGATTTTGGTGTTACTGGAGCAACATAGGCAGTACATTTTGCTTCAAATACAAGTAGTATCTGCAACATGCAATTTGGTAGTTAAAGCATGGTGTTAGGAGATGGGTAACCGTGGCATGTTTGGGACTGAGGGATTTGCAAAATACAGCAAAATGGGTAAGCTTCCATACATTTGATTTGATTGGCGACACACTCAATTTTGTATGGTGGGGCCAATTTTTCAACTAGCAGGTGTGTTTTTAAATAAATTCCACTTTGTCTTCAGTCACCTTCGTGTAGCCCTTTCCAGTGTGATGAGCCACTACATGCAAAAGCCTTTTTTATTCACCTTTTTCACAATCTCCCAGAAATACCAAAACTACAAAATCACCCCTTCAAGAAGAGCTTCCTCCTTTTTCCTTCAATGCTTTTTCTCCAACTGTCTCCCTTCGAACATCTTCTTCCAACAGTTACCCACTATGCTTTCCCTTCCACATTCCATCACCAAAATTGTATAAGCAAACACTGAAGATCAGGGTGAGCTCTCTGTACTTCTGGCAGCCACAAGTGCACTTCAGCATTCAACATGAGCAAGCTACCTTTGGAGACAAGACGTAAGTGTACCCTAGTACAGATGGCATTTCAGGGCAGCAATAGTAGCCAGGTGGAGTCGATGAGACAAAGAATACAGTAGCTCAACTTCCCTCATCCCTTGTCCCTCCTCCTCTCTCCCCAATCTCTATAAACGATTTCTCTTCTTTCTCTCTATTCCTTCTCTTTCTACTGATGCAATTATAAGAATAAATTCACTTTTATACACTGGTTTTCATAATTTCACTTGCCATGCCCTCCTCCCTACACAATTAAATAAAAAAAATTAATTTTTTATTAGCATTTTGTAAATATTGTGTTTTTTATTCATGATTAATGTGAGAGTTTAATTTGTCCCATAATTATTGGCAGGTTACACTTATTAATAGATACTTACATGGATATCCAGGCGATACCGCGTCCAAGGCAAAGGTGCCTTGGACGCGGCATCTCCCAGATAGCCATGTAAGTACTAACTCCGGACACAGAAGCCTACGCTCTCACTTTATTCATCGATGTTCTGCTTGTGAGGAGTAGTGAGCTCACCAAACTGCTCCTTGAATGAAGCACCAATGATTTCCATACAATTTATTCTGGAAGGAATAACCTCTGGTAGAATATGCATCCCTTACAATACCTACACCACATAACAAGGATTTATTAATAATTTCCAGACCTAGGGGAAGGAAGTCTCGAAAGTACTTCAACTGTGCATCCCTGCAATATCACATTTCAATCTAAGAATCACTTTTATCACGAAGTAAAGGTACAGATGACATCACATTATTTACTTATTAAATCTAAAACCTTGATTCTAGAAGAATTCTAACTTGCAACTAAAATCTGATTTAACAACAAATATTAGGGATCCAAAGACCGAAGAATAAAAATAAAAAGTGTTTATTGGTCACCAGTAATTTATCTACAAAATTTGTTTTTCTTTATCCACAAGAATGGCCTTTGAATTATTGGAGCCAGCATTTGTATAGCTCGGGATAATTACGGACCAACATTTATTTATTTATTTATTTATTTGTCAAAAAAACAGTAAAAAACTGTATATGACGTGTGGGGAAAGAAATTTATCTGCGCACATTTTCTTGAGGGCCAGAATTTTATATTTAAAAAAAAAAAAAATTTACATTGAACATACGCAAAACCATAAAACTGAAAAATTCCCTTTCTCTTACAGGAAACAATATAATCAACTATTAAAAAATCCCATCCATACCATGTCTGTCCCTCACCGACACACTATGCACTAGGATTAATTATTGTGAAATCAACTTCAAAAATTGTGAGGCAACTTCAAAAATTCAGAAGAATTTAGCTGTTCTGATCTGATAGGGGGTTTATTACTGTTATTTAATTACATTTAGCTCATTTAATTTAAGCAAAATATTTAGCTCAAATTATATCTGGTTTGGAGCCAACCCTGAAGAAAATTATCATGCTATGCTATTGCTTAGAATTAAGAAAATTCAAAACATTGGAGAATTTTTTTAGTCTCGTAACTTCAGCAGTAACTGATTCAGCAGTAAGTTAAATATTATCTCAGGAATACATCTCATAAAATTTCATGGTTCCTTAATATTAGAGAAAAAAAGGATAAAAATTCAGGTTTCCATCAACATTTCTTCGTTACCTAAGGTGAGAGCATCACATTCTTGCAATTTTAAAAGATGTGCTCTGAATAAAATATTAGATATGTGATTACTTAAGAAAACTGAAGTATTAAATAAAAAATACATTACTATACAACTGGTTTCATTCATTCATTCACCTTAAAAGGGTTGCAAAGGCAATTGTGAATTTTTCAGTGAAACCAGAATTCACTGACAATAATAAAGGTAGTTCTCAATTACAACTTTCTGAAATTGCCACAAACTTTACATGTAAGATATGCATATTGTGTGGTGGTGAAAGCTAGTTCGATATCAGTGAAGTAATCAGTAATGATTATTTCCAATATTTCAATTTATGAATTTTCATAGCAACATATTTTTGAAATAAATATTAATGATTAAAATTTTATATAAGAAATGACTCACATGGTCATACATTAATTAATTAACCTTTCTCTAATTAGTTCATTTAATATTTTCCAAAACTTGTAATTCTGTTATAGATAAAATACCTGAATATATTTCCTTCTCTCCAATTTCAATTTGCTGATGAGTTTTCACCACATCGAAGGGAGTAGTTACTGTAGCAGCTACCTGAAATAACAATTTCAATTACGGGTTTTATAATAAAATCATGAATAAGAGAAAATCACATTCTTGCCCAGAATTTCAGGGAACACTATATTGCAAAAGCTGACTTCGTAAATTCAAATACACTTGATTAGTTGATCGATTAGTGATTCTGGGCACGTCAATAGCGAAGGTTATTAGTCCTGTAAGTGCAGGGCATGTTATATTGCGGGACATGGCTGTGATCTTTCCCCACTGGATGACGAAATCCAATGTCAACCTACCCTTCGGCTTGCAGGGTTTTCCTCCAACCAGGTATCTCCCACCAGTGGGACACCAAACAAGTTGAGACAAGCTGTAAGCTCCCGACTGGCCTCTCAGCATGTGTGGTAGTGTAATTAAGATACACACAGCTGGATGCAGTGGATTTTCTAAACGATTCCCTTTGTGGAATGTAAAAGAACTTCTAGTAAATGTCAGGAAAAAATTTAATTCTCTGTTTCGACCAGATCTCATATTCATTTAGGAAGCAAATTACACAAATAGTGAGTAAATATGACCTAGATTATTGTTTTATCAGCCCCTAATAGTGAATTAAGAACTTAAATTTAGTTGTTAACTTCACAGCATACAGAGCCAATCATAATAACCAATTAGAATATTTCCAATAATTCTGCTCATATCAGGGACTTGTTTCCAAAGCACAGGCATTAAGAGTTGTAAATTTATTTAATGGACAATATAGTATGTCCACCACACATTCAAAGCTCACAAAAAAGTAACTTTTCTCTAATTCCCTACAATTCTCAAAAAAAATAATTAATGCCTCCTTAACAAAAAGGAGCTTAAAATACAACTGCTAATTTTTAAAAACCAGCCAAATATCAACATGTATTATTACGTAGGTCACTCCAAAAGTAATGCACATAAATTTTTAAAAAATTTATTTTTCTTCTAGATTTCAAGATTTTCAGCTCTTTCTTCTAGATTTCAAGCTCTTTCAAGATTTTGTAGTATCATTCTTCTTGCTTTAATTCAAATTTAGTTCAACCTGTTTCCTCTAGCTCTCACAGCACTCGTTTAAGATGGCTGCTGCACTACATATTCGTCGGAAGTAACGTGCTGTGAGAACAAGAGTGACAAACATTCATAAGAGGTTAAAAAATGTGTATGGAAATGAAGCTGTAGATAACAGTACTGTTGGTCATTCCAAAAGTGGGATTCCTCCAGATTATTTGGTGAATTAGGGCAAGTAAATACTCAGGATCTCCTGCGTAGAGGAGACCGCATTTTTCACATTTTCCTGAGAATGTGCAGCTCATTCACAACACTGTTTTGGCTGACAAATGTGTAACTGTGAAAGAATTGTCAATGAAAGTAGGTATAGGAGAAGCGAGTATGGGCAGAATATTGAAAGAACTGCAATTGAAAAAGGTTTTTGTCAGATGATTTCCAGGAGATGAATGCCTCCATTGTGAAGGTTGCTAAACAGTGGCTCAGATGTACTGGCCCAAGTTTCTACCACGCGAGTACACATACCCTTCTTCAAAGGTGTCGTAAGGAAATAGAGAGAAGGAAATTATGTGAAGAAGTGACATTTTATTCCTCACGAATGGATCAATGAACGGAAAAAATAGCAACGGTATGGAAAATAAATTGAATGTTTAAAAACTTGTAGTGCATTACTTATGGAGTGACCCCTCATGTGGAAAAATTACCTTAATATGCCTTACCTTAATATTCGGTGTAACATTTTGATCTCACCTAGTTAGATGTGTAATAATTTTTTTCAAAACATTATCATTTTCCACAATCAATAGATAAAATATAATTAACTTAGTAGATGATACTAAACAATATTATCACTAAACTTACTGTTCCAGAAAGTGCACCCCCAAGGAAGCTCAAGAGAAATGATGGTGGGCCTGTTGCAAAGGTATTTTTGAAATTCTCATAGCTTAACCAATAAATCCCTACAAGCAAAAATGCAAGACATTCAATTTTATTTAACTCTTTGTATTTTCATCAACACAATCATCTATAACCAAGTGTTAAGTATAAATAATTCATAATTGAATATTTTTATGATTACATAAATTACTCATACATGAACATTTAAATATTTCATGTAATATAACTACATACCTGAGAAAGGGACATCTCTCAATAACGTAGATCCAACACCCCGCCATAATCCCCATACACCACGATCTTTCAATTGCATTTTAATTGCTTCATGCATCTCTGTAATTAACATTACCATGTACAAAATCAATTAATTTTCCACCAACTACTAAAGAATTCAGATACACATTTTTCCAGAAGAGTATGTCTTACCTTTGTAACTTAGTCTCTTAGATTGCATTTTGGTTCTACAGAGTTCAATTGGGCTAACAACTGTAGCTGCCCAAACACGGGCAGTCATGCCAGCTATTAGAGGCCCCCAAACTGGTTGAATTCCTTTATTCTTGTCTTTAAAAAACAGTCTGATATTTTCATAAGATACAAAATAAATCATAGTTGATGGAACAGCCAAAACTAATGTTGGGCCTAAACCACTCCACAAAGATCCAATACCTTCTGATCGAGAAATTTTAAACAAAGCATCCTGGAATATAAAAATTATTTTATACAATAACAAATACTGTTTTGCAGATTACCATTCAAGAATACAGTAATTAATATGTACATTTGTTATATTAATACAAAACTTATTTTAATATTACATTGATCAACACTTTTTATCTACATTCAATCCATTAAACCTACCACTGTTCCAGTGAATTTTGGAAGTTGAGGTTCTGATCGCACACCAGGTACACAAGGGTCACAAGGGCATAAATGGTCCATAAGTCCATTGCAATAGAGGTAACATTTATTCGACAACAGTGTTTTTTGTTGGGCTTGGAGGCGAACTTTTACCACATCTAATGGAGTAACTGCAATCACACAATTTATAATTAACTCCTAAAACAATTAAAACATACAGGTTATCTACATCTATGAACATGATAAACACACAGGTACTCAATGTCAGTACCTATCATTGATGTTAAAATTGCTCCTGTCCATGCTGAAGCCAATTGTTGTGGCATGGAAATTCTGCAGTCCTTGTCAGGGGTAGGAGGAGTAGGGAAGATACCACCTGTTTTTTTCATAGCGGGTGTCTTGTTGAAGATATTCCTTAACGTCAGTCAGGATTATTCCGAAACAGAAATAACCTTTAACAAAAGGCCGAGCACACGCATAGCACTATCGTCATGTATTTGTAGCTGCCGACGAATGTATTTCACACCTTAAACAGATTTGATTACCCGCGTCTATTAAAATTGCCATTAGCTGGCACGAGGAGAAGCCATGAAAGCGCAAACCGCAAACCTCATCAAACCATGTGCATGCTGCCATCAGTCCTACAAACTCTCCACGTGTAAATTAGTCACTAGCGAAGAGACATAAAATTATATCCACTTCTTCCTTTTCTCTTAACATTTCTGTGGCGTTATTACTATATAAGAAATCAATGACACTACTCCCACAATCGATTGAATACTAAGCATTTCGTTTCCAACGTCTGTAACAATACAATCGAAAACTGATGCCAAATTTGCAATGACTTTCATTAGGCGAAGTAGGGAAGTTTAGCGACAACCAATGACAACATCCGTGGACGGGATGGGTAAAGCCAGGTAAGGTCCTATAGTTTTATTCTTTGGGTAAGGTCGTGGAACAAAAATTCTATGGAATGGAGCTGTAACACGAAACACTTGCACGGAAGTGGTAGCGGGTAAAGCCGAGGGTTGCTGAGGGTGGGAAACCAGACGCTGAGCCTGTATATTTGAGTAGGAGGGGAAGATCTAAGTGACGTTTGCAGTGTTTTGTTGGTGAGTCAGAAATAGTCATGGAAGATTTTAATTGTTCACATGACCTTGTTTAGAACAGAAAACAATGTCTCCGAATTACTAAACAAGTGAAGAAATGCTTGATCTGAAGTGAATTGTAATTGATTTCCCAGTTGCAGGCAATACGCTGCTGCTGGTTGGTTTTAAGCATTTCGTGCGCCTGATCTCTGACCCTTGAACTTGTCAAAATCGTGAGGAAAAAAGTCATCAAGATGTGTGGAGGATTTACTTGTTCCAAGAATGCATTAACAGCCCTCAATATCTTATATATTGTAAGTATTTACTTTAATTAGTTTTTTCTGGAGCTGAAATATGATGTGTGTGTTAAAGATCTTTTTGAAATAATATCATATTTATTGTTGAGAAATCAAGTATGGATGGAAAATAACATGTCAACATTAAAATAACTCCTTAATTCTACTAATATTTGTATCTTGGCCAAAGCCCATTTTCAATATTCTTGTGAAAATATATTATGCCACAGAAGACATAAAATTACACAGTTTAAGTTTATAAAAGAGTGTCATTGACATGAATGACAATATTAGTTGTGAATGTATAGAAATATTCTGCATAAAAAGGATAACTAGCACAAAAATAGCTTGTATCACTTGTATAAAAAAAGCTTTACATCGCATTTCCATTAATTAAATATGTATGTTTGGTATCAAATCCTAGAAAATACTGGGACATTTCTGTTTCTCTGATTAAAGTTCAGCACTTATGTTGTACCTTAAGATATTGGGATGGAATGTAATAAAGATGCTATTTTGGTGTTGAAAACAAGACTTCTTCTTTACTGGTTCAACGAAATTCAACTGGTTGTTCGATGATCATCTTGGTTTTAAATTTTTTGATATCTAATGAATTTTATAAATATGTTTCAGTTGGTTGCTTTTATTCTAATTGGAGTTGCTGTTTATGGCCGTACATCTCCATTAGGTGCTAATCTTCCAACCATTGGGGGAATTTTAGCATGTGGAGTATTTCTCATTCTTATTTCAATCTTGGGATTGGTTGGCGCTATTAAACATCATCAAGTTCTTCTGTTTTTTGTATCCTTTAAACCGTTTTACACATATTTATAAATTTAAAGAGTTATGAAAGATTGTCATCAGCCATACTTCGTAAAACATTAATTTTAAATTACCAACTTTATTAACAAACAATAACTTTATACAAACAAAAACACTTTACATTTACATTCTACAATGTTTCAGCCAGTGTGATTATGGCCTTTTTCGAGTCATACGTTCTAATAGTCCATTCATAGTCAAAACCTTAAAATTAAAATAAAACACTCAATATACCAAATCAATAATTGATTACATTGCAAACAATCTGTAGACTGTCAATTAATGAAGTCATTTGAAATAATTTTTTTAAATATTAAAAGATCTTCACAATTTAATAATTTTTTCCTTAATGTGTCTAGTACATGATAATTCTCTTCCTTCTATTCTGCGTGCAATTTAGCATAGCTTGTGCATGTCTTGCCGTGAACAGTGAACAGCAGGGGGCACTGGCTCAAGAAGTGAGTAATTTTTTGTTTTTTTGTGAGTGCTAATTGCATTTTATCTTGTTCACATCCTACTTGTCATGTTACTTGTGGAACTGAAGTCCTTTCTCTTTATTCATTGTTTCTCAAGAAATAATGAATACCCAAAATAATATTTTCAAGTAAATAATATGTACTCTATTATTACAATTTATTTTAATTAATATTTGTAGGGTTGGGGAAAGATTTCTGAAGACATGCAGATTCAAGTCCAGGATATGTTTGATTGCTGTGGTTTTGATGGTAAACATCCTACTCCTACAAACAGCACCCCTGAAGCATCTGCATTACTTCGTGATTCTTGTCCAAAGGTATTCATTAATAAACATAGATATTAGTAAATAAATTGATGTTTTTATTACTCCTATTTCCCTTTTCTAGAATTGCTGTCCAACTCCACAAGATTGCAAGTGTTCTCCATGCATGGAGAAACTGAAGAACACCATTAATTATGCATTCAAGCTGTGTGGAGGAATTGGACTCTTTTTCAGTTTCACTGAGGTCTGTTGCAACTAATGCATTATCGGTTGCATTTTTAAAATTTTGCCTTTTAGAAATAATGTCTCTTTTTTTCAGTTTCTTGGTGTCTGGTTGACTGTTCGCTATCGGAATCAGAAAGATCCTCGAGCTAACCCCAGTGCATTTCTCTAACCTATTGGCTAACTTTCCTTTGGTATTTGGGTGAGCTGTTCCGCACTAATCTGAATCTTCAAGTCTTTTGAGCTTTCACACCTTATTCACTATGATTAGAAATTTTTTGCATGTTATCTTTGGTGTTGGTTAATGTACTAATATCTTTTTAGTGTGTTTACTAACATTGTGTTAGATAGTCTCCCGACTAATGATGTTTTTCTCACCTGAGCATTCAAAAGTAAGATATAAATCTAATGTATGCTCTAGAAGACTGATGTTAAAATTATTTATAGGTTGTCTCATAAATAATTATAGATAATCACTGAAAATCAGTTCAGTTTTTGTTTTTCATTAAATGTATATGGTCATATAACATTAGTGTGGTATTATTTTCCTGCTCATAATTAGAATATCTTTTTTATAATCTTCTTTACATTGTAGAAAAAGGACCATATCTGCATTTTCATTGTTGAATTTCTTTGTATCATATGTTTGTTTTGAAATGTGTTATGAAGTAACTAAAACTTTTAACTCATTTGTAGGTGGTGGCTGCAGTGATTGCATACAGGTATCGAAATCAATTTGACCCGCGGGATGCAGCAGCAAGTGCCATTATACGTAGAAGTAATTATTTAAAATGAACATTAGTACAGCACTTCTAATGGAAGTACTGAGCCAATGGCTTTAGAAAATTACCTGGAATATTTATGAAAATAAATTCTTCTTGGACTGATATACTAAGATACCCCTCTTTATTTATTTTATGCTGAATAAAAAGCTGTGATTCTTCAGGGCTCTAGCATAGTATTAAACATTTCATTTTAATTTTATTTTAATGATTACTACCTGCAATAAACCTATGTATTTGCTTGAAGTACCTGGAAAGCATTATCTAAATGTGATGATTGTGATCTTTAGTCATCTGTAGTTCATTTAAGAAATAATCCACAGGAAAATATATTTTATCATTGTCAGAGAAATGTAGTGTGGTACAATAGGGAAGTACTGCTGCTTTAATCTATATATTAATTTCTAAAGTCCTTTTCTATATATAGTTTGGTTGTGAGTGGTGCACATGTTTCTTACCAAATGCTGCTGCTAAAATAGATGGCATGAAATGCTTTAAACAGCTGTTAGATGAAAAACAAATGTTAAAGTACATTGTTCAATCTGCACTCCCAGTGGATTAGATTATTATAGTATGTTTAATGTGTGTGTCTCCAATCTTGTCCAGTAAACTTTGGCAAATAAGATATATACAAAGTTTCTTGGAAAGGATTTGATTTTGTAATTTGATGTGCTACATTTGTAAAATAATGAAAGGTAGTTAATCTCATATATTGCTTACAGATCTGTGAAAATTAGAATTAAAAATTGTGTGGTCCTCTAAGCATGGAATTTATCAAGTTAATTATTGTACACTCTTGTAAATATTTAAAACTTGTATCTGGTTGTCTTAATTTATGTGGTGATGAAAAGCCATTCGTTAAATTGATTAGATTAATTGCTGCACTAAGTAATGACATGCTTTTAATTGTAAAGATCTGTGGCTACATTCCATGTCCTCCAATGTTCCTGTTTATATAATGGCAAAGTTTAAGAGTTTCAGTGGAGCTGAGAGAAGGGGCCTTGTTAGACTAATAATGTTCTGCCTCTATGAAATAAGATCTTGTAAGTTTCCTTTGACAACTGTTGTGAGTAAATAGTTTTCATTGTTTATGTCAGACAGCTCTTAATTCCAATTCCACATATCATCTGCTTGCAGCTTTTAGAAAAATGTGATTTCTGTATTCCCAACTTTGTTCCAAATACATATTTTCAGTTGTGATTATTGAAAAGTTTGTCCTTTACAAAAGCATTTTCCAATGAACAAATGGTAGAGATAATATTTTGATTGAAAGTGACTGTGGATAGAGCTAGGAATAGTTTGCGATAATAGTGAATGGAAAACGGAGATGTCTTTTAAATTTTGCCAGGAGTTATGCTTGAGAGAATGCATTATATGCAAGTTACTTGCATTGAGCATGTCATGAAATAATCAGCACTTACCTATTTCTGCTGTCTATAAATGGCAATGAAATCTGGTAGCAAATGCTGATAATTTTTTGTTTTCTCAATTAGTGATGTGTTAAAGACAATATGTGCTGTTCTGAAACTACTGTTAATCTTTTTAGAAGTGGAGCATGGCATTAGTGCCATATTATACTGTCATAACTATTAGATAGTATTGTGAATTTTGCGCATGCGTTTGTTATAATATTGCCCTCCTGGGAAGTTGAGTGCAACAGTAGATTTATACAATGCATCATAATATTGTAATTAATGTGTGCTTAACTTGACTCTTAAATTAATTTTAGATTTCAGAGTAAAAGGGGATAAAATGTATATAAATTGTATTGTTAAAACATACATGTTAATTTTGTAGTTTTTACTTTTCTCAGAGATTAAGTGACACATTTTGTTTTGTTGCATTGTTAACCAGTTTATTTACATTGATATGTATGTTGAAATTGTTAATTTTAATTTATATATGTTTTATCCTTAATCTCTACTTTACTTGCATTCACTGAAGGTGATCTAGCCAGATAGAGACCATTTTCTGGAACATATCTCTTATAAGTCTAAAAATGATGTAAATTACCAAATAATACTTTTAATAATTATTTTGTAATTATTCATTATGCTTTTTCTCTTAAACAGTTGTATATGCTAGTCATTTATTTTGCATTTATTGATAATCGTTTTGTCAGAATAACGGGAGTCAAAAGTTGTATAGAGGCAATGGGAGGAGGGACCAGCACAAAAAAAAGTCTTGGTAATTAGGGTGTGACACCATCATTTATTGGAGCTAATTCAAATTATTAGTGTGTTAAATTTTGTAATAAAAGTAATGTTATTAGCAGTGAAACTGTTAGGTCTAATATGTCTTATGTTACTGTATAATATATAGCAATAAAGTATTGCAAAAATTCTTTGGAAATATTTATTATTTTCCTCTCTTGAATCAGTTGAACAAAGTGTTATATTGTGTAAACTGCAAAAAATAACTGTTTAAACCCTGAACAACTGTGAAATAAGTTCAAAAGGGGTGTGGGCACATTTTGTTTAGTTTTCTTTTTACATGATCAAAGGCACATTTTAAAATGTAGAAAATCATGTTAGATGGTTTTTTTTGGTATTGTATGGTTTAAGATTACTTTATTCAATGTAAAGTAATACTTTTCCTTCTTGCAAATGAAGAAAACAACATCTAATTTAATGGTCATTACTAGAGAGTGGATCGATAGACATAAAACGGAAAATAAGCAGGCAAAAGGGCAGTAAAAATTCTCAAAAATATTCTCTTAAACTGAGAAAAGGCACTGTATAAGTAAAAATAAATCACTGGTGACATTTTTTTTTGCTAATTTTACATTTTATTATGGTAATAAATTACTACAAAGGGATTGAATCAAATGAGATATCCACATCAACCATCATAAATAATTAATTGTTCAGGTAAATGCTCATGTAGATGACAACTCTTTCAACCAAACTTATTTTAATAGTAAACAGTATTTTATGTATCTGCTAAAGCCAAGACAAAAGTGCCAAACAAACATCTTGAAAAGTATTAAATACTGAAAGAGTGTATTTACCAACTACTGTTCATGATGTACTGGAGTAAACTGTGATCTCTTGTCACTTAAAAACATTTTGGTAGCATGAAAACAACCTTTGAACCTCACATAAACACAGGTGCATATTTCATAGAATACAGTTCCATGGGTTCAAAATAAGATAACTCACTTTTGCAATCGTGGTCCAATCCAGATTACATTGCAGTACTGTTTCAAATTTTGTCACTACTTCTTTATCAATGTTGCCTGAGATGTGGCTTAAATCAGTTTGAAGATTTCAAATTCTAGTTACTGGATCCACAAGAAGCATACCTCTAAAATACCTGGAATTTTGCTGAAATGAGCAGTGATTTAACACAGATTTCCTGCAAAATTTAGAGATACTAAGGTCTCTTTTGTTTCAGATACAGTGACAGCTTCGTCTTTGTCAAAAGAAAAGACAAATTATGTTAGTGGCATGCAAAGTAAATGCATTAGGGTTTTCCAGGCATTTATTAAATAATACAAACTTTGTTCCAACTTTGTAATGGAAATTTATGTTTAAGAGAAGTGGTTGGGCTGGGCAATTGATGTTTCAAACCCAGGTACATTGTTACATAGCGCGAGTTTAAAGTTACGGCTGGCAAAACCATAAATTCAATTGGAAAACATCCTTGGAAAGCGAAAATAAGGCAAAAATATACATTTATCCCACAATAGGCACCATAAAAATCTATTATGTGAATGCACTGATAATGAAACAAATTAATAAGTATATCGACAGCCTATGATTCTGAGTAACCAAACAAAAAGGGCGAAATCCTCTCTCCAATCATTACAATGAAAAAATAAGCTTCCTGTTAGGGTTGACAAGTAACACACTTTCTGTATAATTTACTGTTAAAATGCATACAGAAGACATTTCTTCTAAGACATTGAGATTATAGTTATTATTGACCGGGGTATGAAAATGAAATGATCCAGTTACAATCTCAACTCTCAAGCATATATTTTAAACATATAACTTAAAATTAAGATAATTTCAGTCTTTCTTATCAAAACATAAAAGACATGCATAATTGGCATTATTTAAAATATGTTATGACAAAATTTAATAAGTAAGCTCAAATATTTTGATTCTGACACTGACAGCTAATGTGTAGGCAGCATTGTAATTTGGCAGAAGAACTCCAAGTAAAAGCAGGATGAAATTTCTATTTGAGTGAAACATGACATTTGGCAGTTCCAAGCAAAATATGAGAGTGAAATAAAATCAGTAGTTAACAGTATTAATGCTTGATATAAAGAAGGCAAATACAATAAATTTTTCTAACAAAATTTGGGAAGACAGTGTCTCTTGTGCCTATCTTGGGGCTGCCACTGGCTTAAAAATATTAGTTTACATGTTTATAGGTAGGTACATATGAAAATGTATTTGGATATCATTTCAAAGCACGCAAATGAGAACTAGAACACAAGAATATGTCTCAAGAAGTAAAGTTGTATCATGAAACATGTGGTTCTACTACATAAATTGCCCACTGGCCGTTAAAGGGTTAATGGGAAAGTGTGCAAATAACAACTTTTATATTCCATATTTTTTTAAAACAGGACAACTATTAAGTAAAAATTTAATACTTCAAAACTGTCTAACATTAAGTTTTTTGATGAATTTAGTTGTTTTCAACAATAAGTGCTTTTTGATTAGGGTGGTGGTATTGCACAAAAAAAATGGTAAAATTTCTTTGAACGAAGAATGGCTTCTTTCTAAACATGCCAACAGATGGTGCCACAAGCTTATTCAGTAACATGACGTCAAGAAAAGTGTTTCAAGAGCATGAAACTACAAGTAAATCAAATTTAACGATTTAGTGGGTTAGGGCAATATTACACAAGACCCGTTGATCATACAGAAACTTGATTTTTTTAATAAAATTATAACAATTTCATGACAAATTCAAAAACTGAGGTTTTAATATACTTTTTTTCTGCTTTTAACGTAATTAAGGATAAATAAATCCCTAATGATTTGGGTTTAAAGTAAGAACATTAATACAATTTTAAAAATCTTATTTACATCAAATCCAATTTAAATAAAAAAATCCTATTTTTTAATTTTTTTTAAAAAAATCATGATTTTTTCAGCCCTAGAAAGGAATTCTTCTATCTGGGAGTAACTTTAACAGTGATGGTCGTGATAGCAAAGATGTTTTAAACAAAACAAACAGAGGTAGGCAAGTTATTACTCTATCTGAGAAAATAAATTAAAGATAAAATTTAGAACCATTTTTGAGAAAATATTGGAAATATCAGGGTTCTTGTAAAATTACCACCAAAATCAAAATATTAATTTCAAACTCAAGGGGATGTGACATCACCCAGTGGATTGGAGAATATCAATTACAGTGGAAGTCTTCCTCACTGTAAGCGTTGCTCACAGATTAATAGTCACACTGACAGTTGACATAAACCAATTTTCCAGTATTTGGGGTGCACAAAAAGTATATTTTGACTGCACACCTGTTAAGAGGAAGTTATTCACTACATACAGGAACAAGAATTATCCACTTTTCATAATTAGGGATCCATAAACAGCTTTTTCTGCCGAAAAATCACCATTTGCATTCCAGCATTTCATAACTTCCTCTATACTACGTAAGTAATATATAAGTGAAAATGAGGAGGGAGTAAAAGGAAAGTCTTCAATTTTGGAAAATATTTGATATAAAATTTCACTTTCAGTTAATCCACAGAAGGATTTAAATACAATAAAAAGGAAAGGCACCGAAAAAGTTTTGTATAATAAATGAAACAAATAATACATACAAACTATTTTTATTTACAAATGTCAATGCAATATAAATTATTCATACCGATAGTTCCACATTTTTTCAGCAAAACTGTAGGAATAAAATTTTACTTCATCTTATACATGTACTTCACAAAAACAACTGAATATGATGACTGAATGCATTAATAGCATATTTCGAACTAATTTCAAAATATGGATGAAACACATTCTGGAGGCGAAAAAGTACAATATCACCAACAGTTGCCTCTTAAGCAATCTAAACCATTCCTTGATAAAACTTTTCTTCATCCCCTTCAGAATTCATCTCATTCAGTAAGAATTGTAATGAATGATCTCCTTAAGGCTTCCACAGCCGCAGTAACCCATCTTCACTATACGTACACAGCAAGTTTTGATGGGGGTGATGAGAAACACCAATAACTTCCTTTTCATGAACCTACAAGACATTTCACAACATAAATAACCAACTTCCATTCTTTCTTGTCTTGCCACATAATGTTCAATCATATTATATAAGATACGTTATTATTTTTACAATCAATCTTTTTCTATTTTTTAGTGAATTTTGTGGGAAATGAAACCTTTTAATTTCTGGCTGATACTTTTTAACTTCTTAATTTATATGTAGTAAAGAAAGTATAAAATGTATAAAAAATAGGTATTAGAAAAAATTCAATACACACAAATTTAAATGAAAAATTTTAATCTTGACAAGACTTATCAACAAACAGCAAAATGTACCGAAATACTAAGTCCAGGTCTTATTGCGTTGTTGTCCTTGTTTGACATCAACATCTAGTACTTAGTGACATTAACAACATTTATTGAACATACAGAATACTTACATTAAGAGTTCTCTCCAGTTTCCCTGAAGCAGTTGAGAAGCAATACAATACTAAATCTTCTCCAACACAATAAATCCATTCTCCTCTAGGTGACAAGGTAGCACATACAAAGTCACCACCTTCTCGTTTACCACTGGAAAAGGACCGGACGATCTAAAAAATTAAATTTGAAGTTAGAGCCCAGTAAAACATTTCATAAGTTAAAAACACGAACAGAAAGAAATTGAAACAACAAACCTGTCCTTGCATGTTCATTATAACAACTGTATTTGAACGATTGCATACAACAAAATGTTCTGGATTCTTAGGTAGCAAATGTATGCTATTAACTGTAATATCAGCTGCACCCAGAGACTTGAATGTACTGGTACATTCTGTTGACTTTATACTCCACACTTTTACTGTACCATCAGAAGAAGCACTGAAACACAAGTCATATTCCATGATCCCTAATATATTCGTGGCCTTCCAGATTAAAGAGCCAAATGCTAGACACGTAAACCATTAAACAGTAGCAAGTTGTGCCCTCAAAAGTTCATGATGATGATAGTGATAGTGATACTTATAATTACTTAAAATCGTGAATAGCAATCCTGCTTCAGAGGCATTGCAAGACCTGAAAACCTCTCTTCAGTCACTCTGCTCATATTGTGCAAGAAAGTTTTAATTATTTGAAGAGAAGTAAAATACTGGCTCATTTGTTATGTACTGCTTCCTTACACTTATAACTAAATAAACTGAAACCAAGACACAATATTTCAATCGGGGTGGCTACCTGTCCCACAATTTACGTACTACCTTGTCACAACAGCCTAATGGAACGGAGAAAGCAGCCACCACCACTCTGACTGACAAACACCAATAAGAACATGCCCCACAAGACCCTGTCTCCCACAGCTCACAACCTTTGGGTTGCTATCGCATGCACTTTAGCAACTGTGACATTCACGTAGCAACATGGAGTAAACCACCACACCTGCAGTACATACATAGATCATTCTACCTAGTCTGATTAGCAATTTGTGTAAGAAAATTGTAATGTAATTTTGATTTGCAAATGTTGTTATGAATGACGTAAAAATGCATTTTACATGTACCTAACTATAAGTATGTAAACAGAGATTTACCGTTGTAGTGTAAAAATATTATGCACCAGCGTGAGCAATCACTGCCATCGACAAAGTCAAATTTAAGGGTTTTGTGAGAATTCTCAAAAATTAAGTTCAAAATACATGTATAGAAAGAAAACTTCTCAATACCAATAACTGAATTTTCAATCAATAATTATTCCAATAGTAAAGAAGGAAATAAACATTAAATTACTTTAATGAATTCTAACCCAATGGGAGGAGGAGCTTGGGTTATCACCAAAGATCCACTCACCAACAATAAAATTATTTTCAGTTATCTGACAATTAGTCATGCTTGTTTTCTCTATGTTGGAAGTTGTGAAAACATTCATGCACTTATGAGAAAATGCCAGGTGTTTCTGACAACCTTTTGGTTTTTACCCAGCAAGGTAAGCAGTGATATGTTTTGCTGAAAGATAAATGACGTGGACATACAAAGCTTAATAACAGCTAATTTAGAGACCAAGTTATGATTCCATGGAAGACAATTCTTCCAAAAGGTTTCATAATCAAAGTAGTTTGGGAACCACTGCACTTGGAATTCAAGATTCTACATACCAAATATCAATAAACAATGCAAGAAAGTCAACGTCTCTCTATATCTGAATGCTTTTCAAATTTTAAAAAAAAAAAAAAATCTGTAAATATAACTAAAATCTACATTTATCTAACTAATTTGGTGGAAAACAATACAGAATGTAATTTTTCAAATGAAGATTCAATACAATAAAGTTAACTGTTTGAATTAAAAATTCAATCTATCATAATCACAAAAAACAATACGCACCTAAGTATATTATGACCATCTGGAGTAAAAAACTACTTCATTTACAAAGGAACCATGACCTCTAAATTCTTTCAAGGTCTTCCCTGATTTCAAACCATGGATTCTAAAACATAAGTTGAAAAATACAATTAATAAGAAGACTTTTAATTAATTAATAAAAAAAAAGTTGAAAACTGTTTGGTATTATAAAGTGCAAAGACAGACCTTATTGTGGCATCAAAAGATGCACTAAGCACTTGACTGTTATCTCTAGAGAACTGCAAGCATGTGACACCTTTTGCATGAGCTTTGACAAATCGGCGCAGGCATTGACCTGTTTGAATTCTCCATACTTTAATTTTTCCCTCTTGAGATCCAGATGCTAACATCTCTGAATCTCTGCTGAAAGCCATGCATAAAACTGCTTCTTCCATCATCATGTAATTGTCCTAAACAACAAAATAGGCAAACTTTTATTTTTTATTTTTATTTTATTTGTCAAAAAACAGTAAAAACTCTATATGACGTGTGGGGGAAGATAATTATCTGCGCACATTTTCTTGAGGCCCAGAAAGAAAAAAAAAAAGAAAATTTAAAAAAGACATGGCATAATAACACATTACCTAAATCAAGTTTCTGTTGACTAATGCAAAATAAAATATCACCTTCACAAAGGAAAATTTCATAAAATTGGAAAACTAAATTCCACTTCACACAATGAAAAGGAATTAATGTTTTAAAACAGAAGATTAACTCATTATTTTTAACTTACTTGGGCTTGATACTTCAAATCTTTTCGAATTTTACCAGTAGTGAAGTTCCAAACTTCAATAAATCCATCAACAGAACCAGTAACAAGATATTGCCCATCAGGGGAAAATCTTGCACATTCAACATGAGATTTTTGACCAAATTTAATTTGTTTGGATAACTGAGTAGGATATTTTTCTTCTTCTTGATCACGCATCGCAGCCTTACCACGAAATAAATCAATTGTTGTACCTACAAAGAAAACTTAACTGAAATACATGTATAGATAAGAATTGTTTATGAATTTATTTCTACTTATGTGCATGTTTTTCAGTAAAAAAGAAAACAGCAAAATCATTTAATCTTCACATTATAGAAGCACAATTCATGAAATGATGTTCATTAGTAATAGATATATAAATAATAAAATCACAAATGATTGAATATTAATTAATATGAACCATTAAATTTACTAATTAATAAATATCTAAATTGTAACTAGTTTCAAGTTTACAGTTCTGCACAGTAAACAATCATGCTTTCAGTACCCACCAGGTGGTAAAAGTCCTTGATGTTGTTGCCATTTCAGTGATTGGCCAAGTAATGCCAACAAACGTGATGATGGTACCACTGATACTTCACCAGCTAGTGCTTGTGCTATAGCAGCTCGTCTCTTTTCTTTAGTGCTACCATCAGGATAGGCTTCTCTGGGGTCAAAATATGATCGTTCCAGCAAGTTATCTGAATTTTAATAAGATCATTTCCTTATGAATTAACAATGCAAACCAAGAAAATAATATATCAAGGCAAAATGACAGTTTGAACAATTAATAAATAACAATAATAATTATTATCTACACTATAAATCAGTTAATCTATTACACAGATATCACAAATAAAAATCAATATTCAATTTCCATCTTGGGAAGCTGGATATCTCGAGAAATGAATTTCATTACTACTCATTAATGTAATGTATTTATCCCATAATATAAATAATAAATACTTAACTCTTTTCAATTCAAGCACAAAAAAATGAATTAATAATTTTTAATAAACTTTGATATAAAAGATTCAAATATTCTTCTACTTCACAATAATTATTTTAACTCTTTCACAAATCCATCACTGTAAAATTAATCTATAATAATAAATTACATTCAAAATATTACTAAAACAAAGAAGTTAAAAAAATTATTAATAATAATAATAATAATGTAACTATCTAATTTGCACAAATTCCCTCTTCTTAATGGCATAATCTATCAAAGTCTGCAATTTTCATTAAAAATCTGTTTGATGTGCCCCTGTAGGATAATTCCCTATCATCTGGTAGCACATTTGTGGGTGCATTTTCCAAATGCTGTCAGTAAATCAGTATTTTACAGACCGAGATGCATATGTGTGAAAATCACACATATGTATATTTTCTCATACTTAACTGAAACCCAACAACTTAATGCCTATCAAAAAGGATTTAGACCAGACAGGAGCAACCAAACAGTATTGCTGGAAATTACTGAAGATTTGAAATGTGCAGAAACTCCACACGTATGCTGGGTGGATTTTGTACTATGATTTTCTAGTAGTAATAGTATAGCATTACTTGATTCTAGTAAGGCTTTTGATAGTGTCAATCATTATATGGTAGTTGAACAATGCAGAGACCTTAATTTCTCAGCATCCTCAATTCTGTGGATTAGATTTTCTAAAAATCATGAATAAATTTTTTAAAAATTTAAATTGGATTTAAATCTATAACATGTGTCTTAAATCTTGGTTAGTTTCAATTGTTCCAGTATATTCTTCTACATAAGTTTTATTCCCAAGCAGCACAGGGTGGGGAGATACTTTAGATAAAATTCATTCCATTTCCTGTCTGCATAGATGGATATGATAAAAAAATTCCTGGGCAAGTAAAATTGAAATCAGTTTTAAACTCCCTGTGTGATCTGATCACATGGCTTTCCTCTAGCTATATACAAATGATGTACAAAATACCAAAATGATGTATGTTGATCTTCAAATTTATATCAGCAGCACACAGAATGTTGTATGAACACATCTGGACACATGCCTAGGTAGTCAAAATTAAATGACCATTAAAATCTACGTCCATCATCATTTCCTCTAAATAAGAAAGGTGTATGAAATGTGTAGTCTTAGATGATGTCACCCTTAACAGTATGTTTCCTCGCAGTGATAAAGTTAAAAATTTAAGAATTGGCATTGCTAAGAATTTGCATTAGTATACCCTTGTTCATGAAATAACAGAAGATAATTCATGAATACACATCCTACAGACTGCCAGAAACTTAATACAAGTACATATAAAAATATTCGTAGAAACCTTCGTTTTCAGATGTCATTCAGTGACCTTGTCCAGGCCAACATTCTGGGGATGAGGTATCTCTCTGACAGCCAAGAATCTAAGTTCTCCTTGTATATTATAATTATTCATTCGTTATAATACTGAAAGTCTACATTCGCACAAGCATTTTTTAATTCTTGAATTTTCAGATTTATTTTTCCTGTAATAGGTGGTCTTTTTGATATTATTCAAATTTTAAAATTATTTTTTTCAAAAATTGTTATTACTTAATTAAAAATATTTTTGCTTAACAAACATGTCTTCACTAGTATTTTACTTCATGCTTTTAATTCAGTTAATTATTCAATTTGTTTTTTTTTACCATTTATATGGATTGTAATTAAACCTATTCACAAAATGAATTCAATTTTACTTGCCCAGGAATTTATTTATCATACCCATCTATGCAGACTGCATTAAACCTATTCACAAGAAAGGTAACAAACAAGATGTAATGAATTATAGGAATTTCACTCTTGACAGGATTTTCAAAAATATTTCTTTGCCTTGTCAAAAGCTTTTGACACAATAGACCATAAAATTCTATTGTCAAAATTAGAATCTTATGGAATCTGGGGAATTGCTTATAACTGGATAAAATCATATTTAACAGACAGAAAACAAACAGTACTGTTACCTTACCTAAAAGATAACAAAATAAACAATCATCACTCCTGAACCAAGAGATGTGACCTATTAGGTCCCGCAAGGATCTACAATAGGCCCAATTTTATTTCTCATATTTGTAAATGACCTGCCATTAATAATGGAAAACAACAAAACAATACTTTTCGCTGATGACACGAATATAATATTCAAAGAAAGAACAACAAAATCCCTACAAGACAAAGCCAATTCTGCCATTGACAAACTAACTCAATGCATCCACCAAAACACACTAGTCCTAAACAAAGACAAAACAATCACAATGCCATTTCTGCAACTCTCACTCACAACAATACTCACCAAATTTAACATTAGAAGGCAACAGCATAACACAAGAACAGAACACCAAATTTCTTGGAATCACCATACAATCCAACCTCAAATAGAATTCACACCTACAAGATATTAATTTAAAATTGAGCAAACTTAATTACGCTCTTAGAATAACAACTAGAAACAGCACCATCGAAACAGTCCGAACAGTGTACTTTGCGAATGTGCACTATGTTCTCAAATACGGAATAATAATGTGGGGCCAAGCACCAGAGGCTAAGCAGACATTCAAATTACAAAAGAGAATCATCCGAACAATAACAAATACAAAAAGAACAGAGTCCTGTAGACCTCAATTCAAAAAACTTAACATACTTCCACTGCCTTGTATATACATTTACGAAGTTCTCATGTTTGTAAAGAAAATCTAATAAACAACAACACACCTTACAAATTTAACTCAAACTTACACTTATACAACACAAGACAAGCATATAACCTTCATCAACCATTGTACACAAGTACACTATGCCAAAAAGATACATTCTCTACAGGAATACAATTCTTCAATAAATTACCTGTATATCTGAGAAACATAACAGGAATACACAACTTCAAGAATAAACTTAAACACTTCCTTGGCCAAAAACGTTTTTATAATGTTCAGGAATACATCAGTGACTAATATGTGCAAACTGATTTCAGGTGCTGCAGTAGGACTAGGTGTAGGAATAGAAAAAAACCTGCCTCCTTCTCCTCACCATTTCAAGATTGGACAATTGAATATACTAATATTTTTACATTACATGTAGCTGTTACCATAATTAATATTATGTGCTATTTTATGTGTTATTTTTACAACTATTATTACTATTACTATTATTATTAGTACTAATATTATATTATAAGTAGTAGCAGTAAAATGACTGTAACAAGTAAATTTTACTTTTACATTAAACATAAAACTGTACAATCCTAAAATGTTAAATATCTTGCTACTAAAAATAATTATATACTGTATAATATCTTAATCTATCTGTAAAAAGTATTGTAGTATAATTCTTAGGGCAATGACCCCATCTCGATCAGGTTTTTTTGTCCAGTTTCCCAGGTCCTTTGAGCAAATGCTGAGATGGCCCCTTGCTTTGCTTCTGGACAGTAAATGTAACTTCCCTCTCTCCACCCAAGACAGCACTCTGACTCATCATACACGATTGTAATTGTATATGTGACTCAATAAATTATTATTATTATGTCGTATACTTGGCCACAAGCCGCCATCCTGATTGGCGTTTTATCTGGATTTCTGTCAATCCCTAACGGTATATAGTGGAATGGTCTGTTCGCATTCCCAGAAGTATATGTAAATTTCTCATCCACCTTTTCCATTTAGTGTTAGTCTGTTAATGTTACTATGGTTAACATTTGTATGCTTGTATTAGTACATTAATTAAAGTAGTTGTGTTAGTGTAACAATATTAGCATATCAATGTAAACATGACATATAACTATCAATATTGTTGTGCATACATTACGTCAATGTTTAGTTTATTCATGTCTTATATTAACAATAGTAATAGTTGGTCAATGTCATATGAGAGTTTATGTTAGTCATTATATGATATGATTCATGTAAAGGTTAGCATGAAAGTGTAGAATCAGATAAGAAAAAAAAGCAGGCATTATAGTCTTGAGTCTCAGCACAAATAAACCTATATTCTCGACTACTTTACTTGAGAATACAACGTATTTTCTTGTATGGTTTTTTGACATAAAAGGCAAGTAAAAGTAACCCAAAGCAATTTTCATCCTGGAATTTGTTAAATTCCAGTACATTATGCCAAAATACGGTTACGTTCACTTTGTCATGTTTCTCACGCAGTTCCAAACCAATTTCTTGATTTTGAGAATTCAATGGAAATACAGGTTTTGGGATCTCCTGATAATAATAAGTTGACTTTTTTGTTGTTTTTTTCCCCCCCAAAATGTCTGTTTGACCGTCTGTGAACAATGCTCGTGCTAAACTATTTGTAGGATTTTTCCCCAAATGAATATTTCTCTGTCAATTTGGCTGAACTCAAAGCTTTGCAATTTTTAAAAAATATTTTTAAATTTTGGGGGTACTTCACATGAAGCCCCTGGGATATTTTCAAAAGTTCTCAAAAATGGCTCCTAATTTTTTCTTTACATTTCTAGTAAGATCAGAGAGAAATACACTTACAAAAATCACATAGGTCCGTTTTTCACTGTTAACTCTGAAAATTTTGAAAGTCTGAATTTTTTCAGAGTCTTCTAAGAATTACAATATTGAGGATAGAGAATTTTTCTTCAAATGAAATTTGTTATCCACAATTAGCTCTTTCATTTACATAAAGTACATTTCTTTGAAAATTTTTGTAATTTTTGTGCCATTTTGGTGAAATATGCATAGCATTAAAAAATATTAAAAATGAGAATTTCTCAAAAATGCTCCAAATTTTTTCTTAAACTTTTTTAGTAGGGTTAGTACTAAATGTATTGTAAAAGATAACATTAACACCATTTTGCTGTATTCTTTTGTTTTTCCAAAATTACACAATTGTAACTTTTTGACATCACTCTCTGGTCCTTAATATTTAAACTACCGCAATATACACAATTACAGTTACTGGATAGACTGCTGCATTTATGAGTATATGTGCTTCAAATGAGATCTAAAAAAGTTTCTTGAAAACACAAGTTTTCTGTGAAAATGAGCTCAAAATTCCACATTTTTGGAAATACTCAAATGTTATTTTCCCAAAAATGGCTCCCAATTTGTTCTTTAATTTTTTTTAACGTATGGTGCTAACTAGAGTAAATTTAAAGATGTAAATGCAACTTTGACTTATTTTGTTTTTTTCCAAAATTACACAAAGGTATTTTTTTTATTACCTTTCAAGATATTAAGATTTATATTACCAGTGATTTATATACATTATTGCATTTGTGAGTACAAGTACTTAAAATTCCAATGATTTCCAATGACATTTCTCGAAAACCCAGAAGTTTACTTTGAAAAAGTGCTTCAAATTTTGCATTTACAAAATCGCTTAAACATTTTCTTAAAAACCACTCCAAATTTATCAATGAAAAATTTCCATAGAGTACGATGTTTTACAATTCTAAAATATTTTGAAAGTCATACTTCATTTCTACCATTAGGAAACCCATATTTGAAAAAATGTACTTTTTTTTTTTTTTTAATTTATTTATTTAGTCAAAAAAACAGTAAAAACTGTATATGACGTGTGGGGAAAGAAATTTATCTGCGCACATTTTCTTGAGGGCCAGAAGTTTATTAAAAAAAAAAAAAAAAATGAAAAAATTAATTTAGAAAATAATTATATTAGAAAAATAAAGATATTTGAAAAATGTTTTTTCCCGAGTTATAGAAAATCAATTTCAACTGTAAATGAACTACAAGCAAAAGGAGTGCTCAACAAAACGTGCGCACAGTGAAGCTACATTTACGTCCAGAAGCAAACAAGGGGCCATCTCAGCATTTGCTCTATGGATCAGGGAAACTGGACAAAAACCTGATCGAGATGGGTAGCAGTAGAAGCAGTAGAAGGTAGCAGGCTGCAGTAGAAGACCGAAAAGCTAGCTCAGACAAAAGAAATTAGAAAACCAACTAGTACAAGAAAGTCTCTTGCCATTCTGTAGCACCACTAGTTATTTTATAACTCCCTGTAACATCATGTCAACAGTTAAGATTGTTTACGATATTTTTACAAAACATCATATGAGTTTTATGTAATGGCAACATTACTGAGAATAACATACATTAATGATAAATTACACATGATTTTTCACACACAATTTACCTTGAATGGTGAGAAGAACGTACCAAACAATTGCATATAATTATTTTTAAATTAGTAATGAATTTTACAAATTAACAAAATATGATGCACACTTTAATAACTTTGACTAAAAATTCTATATTCTCCTAAATCCCAATTGCAACATGGACCACCTATAATCTACTTAACATTTGGACTCATTTTAATACTACCTACCTCAAAAGGTAAAAAACAATTTTTCATTATCACACGAAGAGAATTAATAATCACCTTTTTTAACTCAAAACTGAATGTATAAAAAACAGTTAAGTTTGGCACAGATACATGTTTCTGAAATAATTATAAAAATACCTTTAAATTTTAAAATGGAAGTATTGTAAACTACCGCAAAAATGTAAAACTTTAATTACCTAAATGAATATATCTTTCGGGTTCTTGTTGTTTCATCATTATCATTGGATCTGTCTGCCGTAATAAAGAACGAGCTGCACCCAATTCTCGCAATTCAATAAGCTCAAGAACTACCTGTATGACAAAAAAGCTTTCAAAACATAATCAAATAATAACAAATGGGTGAAGCATAGCAATTTTATTTCTAACTTACCTGTTCATACAAATCAATAAGTTTCCTATCAGGCAATTTCAATGATTGAATAGCTTTAAGTACTGTATCCCAGTGGCCATTATTTATATCTGCAACAAATCCTTCAACACTGTCCACTGTGTTAAGGGAGACTCCCGTTTCATCCTGAATAAAACAGTATTAATCAACACACTACATAAGTAGCTTTATAAGTCAAATAATTTTTTTCGATTACTTACTTGCAACACCTGCAGTGTTCTCAATAGATTCGATTCCTTTAAATATTGCTGGATCAACCTAATAACACTAAAAAGAGAAGGTTTAATACAGACATGTAAACGTATGATAATCTACGAAAAGTACTGAAATTCTGATTAACAATGACAGGAAAACAACTTACTCCGCGGATTCAATCTCAATAGACATGTTGAGGAATAGTCTCCGTGTGCGAAAAAAACACACAAATAAAAACACAAAATGATGATTATCGACCACACATCTATCTTATTGAATATTTGTCTTAAAATTTGAACTTTTAAATTCTGTTTTCCCCAACATAAACAACAGGACTTAACCAGAACTTCGATTCTCAATTACCACAACTATAACCATAAGAACGCAAACCTTCCTTTCGATTACGGCGCTCTCATGTGTCACTTACCAGAACTATAACGAAGAAGACCACAGTCAGAGAGTATGTAAGAAACCCCTGTCTATTCTATTATCTGAGTCCAAGCTCTGCAATTTTTAAAAACATTCATAAATTTTTAGGGATTTTTAATGAAGTCCTCCCGAACGTTTTCAAAAGTTTCTCAAAAACGGCTCCAAAATTTTTCTTTAAAATTCTTTTAATGATAGAGTAAAATACACTTATAAAGGTGGCATAGGTCCGATTTTCACGGTTAACTCTAAATTTTCGAAAACTGCAGAAGTTTGAATTTTATTCGGCGTCTTCCTCAAACTACAAAATTGCAGAGAGAGATTATTCCTCCAAATAAAATTTGTTCTTCCTAGTGAGTTCGTTGGCTAATCTAAATATTAACTAACTTATGTGAGACACAAGTCAAAAAAGTTACATTTTTGCAATTTTTGAAAAAAATCAGAAGAAAAGAACAATATGGCGCTTATGTCATTACATTTAGCAGTATCCCTATCAAAAATGTCATGAACAAAATTGGAGCCGTTTTTGAGAAAATCTTGTTTCTGTAATTTTTTAAAATTGCACATATTGCACGCAATATTGCGCGAAAACTACTAAAAGTTTTTAAAAAATGCACATGACCTTAATGAAAGAACTCACTTTGGACAACAAATTTTATTTAAAAGAAAACTCTCTGTCTTCAATTTTGTAGTTCCAGAATGACGCCGAAAAAATTTTAAACTTTTGCAGTTTTCGAAAATTTAGTTATATTCAGTCCGCGAAAATCGGACCTATGCCACCTTAATAAGTGTATTTTACTCTATTCTCACAAGAAATTTAAAGAAAAAATTTGGAGCCGTTTTTTAGAAAATTTTGAAATTGTCCGGGGGGCTTCATGTAAAGTACCCCCAAATTTTACAGAATCTTTTTCAAAATCTCAAAGCTTCGACTAGAACCAGATCGACCGGGGAATATTCATTTTGGAAGAAATCGTACGTATGGTTTAGGCGCTAGCAGTGTTCACAGACGAACGGACAGACGGACGGACGGACAGAGGGACGTTTTCCTTTCAATTGGTTTTTCGGTATCAAGGACCCACAAAAGAAGGGTTCTAGCCACACCACGTGTTAGGGTTTTTTTTTCTTTCTTAATTTAGCAACTGGTTTTATCCACTTATTCATTATCAGCGCCCGGCAACAATATTTTTTTTCTGGCGAGAATTGGCCATTTTTTCGCGCAGCATTACATAACTTTCCCTATACTACGTATATCACTCCGTGTATACGTACTGTACTTATACGGGAAAGTAAAAATTGGAGCCATTTACGACAAAGTGGCGTTTCAGCATTTCTGAAAATGCGTAGTTGTGAGCTATTTATTTATTTATGTCAAAAAACAGTTAAAAACTGCGTATGACGAGCTATGGGGAGAAGTGAATTCACCTTACTATGAGCTATGGGGAGAAGTTACCTTCACATTTCAAAGAATATCGAGAATGCGATAATTTTTATCTGAGAAATCAGGATCTACAGGCCAAGTGACCCGGAGGCGCAACTGATAAATGCGTGTTTGCCGACAACGTCGAGTGGTTTTCAAATTGATTTTAAAAATGTGTACTACGACAAATTTGAAAGTAAAACATTACGAAATAACTCTTGACAAAGTCAATTTTATGAATCAATTAAGGTTCGGGAAAGCCAAAGGTAGAAATCGTGCTCAAAATCACAAAATAATTGCAAAATTTAAGTGGTTAGATCGCAACGCTGAGAAGACATCTAAACTGAACAAAAAGGACTCTGAACCGAAGAGAGAAAAAAAAGAAAAGACAAAGAAACCAAAGAAAGTGTTGGCAAGGCCACATTTAGCTAGTTAGTTCGTATTAAAGTATACATTTTTTAAAAAATTTAATTTGGAACACAGTAAATTCCTCTGTTTCTTAACTAAGCCAAGAATTAGTTATTTTTTTACTTTCCATACGTAGTATAGGGAAAGTTATGTAATGCTGCGCGAAAAAATGGCCAATTTTCGGCGGAAAAAAATTAATTGTCGGGCCGTGAAAACGAATAAGTGAAAACGAACGGGCCGTGAAAACGAACCCAATTGAAAGGAAAACGTCCGTCTGTCCGTCCGTCAAACTTTTCTCAAAAACGGGGACAAACTTTTTCTTTAAATTTCTTGTATGAATAGAGTAAAATACACTTATTAACATGGCATAGGTCCGATTTTCACGGATAACTCTGAATTTTCGAAAATGTTGAAAGTTTGAATTTTTTTCGGCGTCTTTCTTCAGCTACAAAATTGAAGATAGAGATTTTTTCTTCAAATAAAATTTGTTCTGCATATTGAGTTCTTTCATAAAGGTCATGTAAATGTTTCTCAAAAGTTTAGTAGTTTTCGTGCAATATGTGCAACATTAAAAAATTACAAAAACAAGATTTCCTCAAAAACGGCTCCAAACCTTTTCTTTAAACTTTTGGTAGGGATAGTGGTAAATTTACTCTATCAGATGACATAAAGGCATATTGGTCTATCGGTTGGTTTTTTCAAAAATTACAAAAATGTAATTTTTTTTACTTGTCTCTCACGTCGTTAATATTTACATTATCGGCAATTTTTTCACATTATTATATTTACGAGTATATATGCTTTAAATAATGTCAAGTAAAGTTTCTCGAAAACGCTACCGTTTTCTGTGAAAAGTAGCTCAAAATATAAGAGCAGTAAATGCTAATCACTAATCACACTGACAACACAACGAAAATTTGAAGTGATTTGAAAGAACGGAGTAGATGATCAAAGCATTGGAAATTGGTACGTGCCTTTCCGATTAGGATCTAAGATTCTCGAAGGGTCTCCTCTTTAGCGCTGGCAAATACTAGCTAGAGTAGGGTGCTCGACGATGAAGAAATCTTTGGCATATAAAAAGTTATCTTTACTGAGAAATATACACCAAAAAAATTCAACGAGAATTTCTAGCAGAAGAACCAGTTCGAATTAGCCAAATAAACATTACTTAGCTGATGTATTCCGAATTATATTACAATATTACTTCGTTAATAATCACATTTACTACATTCTGATAGCCTATTTTAGGTTATAAATACCTCCCCCAGTATCACATCCGGAATTCGCTCTGAAATTTTATGGTAATCTTATTTTAAACAGATATATAAAGCTTTTTTTAAAAAATATTGCATCTTTTATTTCAAGTACACCTTCATCATGTTATTTTTGGTTGATCACCGTTGAAACTTGTCACTGCCGGCCAGCGTCTGGTCTGGCTTTTCAAAGTGCCCGTGTTGTGATCACGTGACTCGTGCCGTAAACTGATGCTGCGCACGAGCAAAACAAGGTGCGACGAACTATAATAGCTTACTCATGTCCTTACATCGCGATAGAATTTACACTTAAAAAGAATAATCGATGAAGTTATTGCGATATATGCTTCGATTACAACGTTCACCAAACTGTTTGCTGCTGTATGCACTCGCACACATATAATACTATTATTCGCGCACGTTTTCTTGAGCCATCATTTTCCTAGATGCGAGAGGAGAGGGGGTTATTTCTACGACAGGACTATACATCGGTTTTTATAACTTGGCGCCTCAGGGCCTGTCTTCACGATGGAATATCTCACAGCATTTCGCATCTTTTTCGGTCGTTTCGCTAGATGTCGCATGATCGCGACCGTATCAAGCAGTGCGATGGACGCGACACGACCGATAAAGACGCGAAATTCCGAGAGATATTCCATCATGAAGACAGGTCCACACGCGCAACGTTATAAAAACCGAAGTATACACTGCTATTTATTTACAGCTGCCTCTGACAGGTCATCAGCTGTTACGGTGACATCCAATAGGGAGCTTACACGTCTTTACATGACGTCACTATGGTGACTTTCAACCTTCCGATAGGATGACGTCAGAGGCAGTTGTAAATAAGCGAAAGTATTTTATAGCAAATCTGTAGCTCGGTTTTCGATGCAAAATATTTAATGTTATAAGAGATTGCTAAGTTTTGGTAATTAGATTTTGTCAACAGCTCTCGTCGCTAACATTTATTCTTATATTTCGATTTTTCTATTGCGATAGATGACATTAGGTCATTGTTGCACCTCTTGCCTTAAATGATTATTTGATTAATGATTAAACTTAAAATGATTTTTTTAATTAATTCGCGAACGTCCTTCTCAAAGGGGGGTCGTGCTTACCATCGTTAAAAAGTTTAGAAGTATAATTCAACTGTTATCGAAATTTGTCTAACGGGCTCCTTTGATAATTCTCCAGTCTTGTATTATATGAGATGTCCTACGATACTAATTTCGTAAATACCCATTATCAAAATATGGAGCGAGTAGATAACAAAGGAAATAACATTCAAATGCACTACAAAGTACAAAATTACTACGCCTTACGCTTCTCAATGTAATTTTCATGACAAAATATCGAAATGTGCTCTTCAAAGCTTTTAAATTAGTGTTCACAATACATATTACAATAAAACTTTAATTGATCGATTACGTAATAAAAGCCTATTCCTTCAAATGTACACAAGTATCAAGGCCCGGAGACATCAAGAATACAAGTATCAAATGTAAGCAAATATCAAACACTGCTGGTTGTCTGAGTTTCGATTAACCCGGAAACACTTCGGGATGTGTGGGCACTCCAGACGTTTATTCTTTTGCTCGTAACAATGTTTCTGTTCAAACTTAAATTTTATCGTACCAACAAAGGTCAGGATATCAACTGACATTATTGCAGTGCCTCAGACTGGGAGTTTCTAGGGTTCGAGTTCCGACGGTGACTGGACTTTTGACACTATATAGCTAGTTTGAAATCAGCCGCTGTCTGGAGGAGAATTCTAGCGGCCGGCTGGTCGGATCGGTAGTTTTCCGTGGTTTCTCCGGTCAACACCATTCGAATGCCGGACACCAAACGGGCCACAGACCGCGCGAATTCTTTCCTTCCTCTTCCTTGTAACTTCACCCCTTACTTTCGCACACACGCACATGCACTACACTATCACACTTGTCGGGAGACCAGTCGGGAGCTTAGAGCTTGTCACGGCTGAGGCGGTGCCCCACTGGTGCGAGATACTAACACCAACTAGACATATCTAGGTGGTGTTGAAGATACTCGGTTGGGAAAATCCTCGCAAGCCGTAAGTCGGCGACGGATCTCGCCAGGCAGCGGAAGAAAATCACCACCACTTACCGCGATGAAAACACGAACCGCACTTACGAAACTAACGATCTTAGCAATTGACGCGCCCGGAATCACCAATCAATCGAAAAAAACAACTATAGTGATACAGTATAAAATACTGTATCGTAATATATCTGTATGTTTATTGTACTACGTTCTTTTGTTTTATTTATGAGAGCTCAAAGTGTTGTACAACAGTCATGGGATACACCCGCACCCTGCCTGCAGAAATGCATAAGTGTGACTAAGTACTCCTTTCGCTTGGAGCAAAGGCACTCGACTGACAAAGTCTCGGAAAAAAATCTCAATTCGTAGATACACCACCAACAATTGCAAAGTTATGACGTTCCTGCTAATGTTCAGTTCACGTAACAGGAAAACGAACATGTTCTTAATTTCGATGCAAAAATCAGTGTGGACGGAGTGCAATGAAGTGCAGAGGAGTAAAAGTCTAAAACATTATCTTACAATGCTAATTTTTGTTTCACGATTGCCCTGCGAACTTAATTTAAATAAATATTTGAATGTATGTTTTATTAAATCATAGAGCAAAAATATACTATTTGTTTACTACGTCTGAAAAGTCTTATCATTTGTTTAATAATCGTTAAGAAGACCAATTTTGTTTAATAAAAAATGGCTGAGGTGTCCACAGACCCTTTGAAGGAGGATCCTGTAGTGGAGGTCAAAATATGCGTTTTCGAGTTAAGGAATGGACACTACAAAACTGAAAACTAGACATTTAAAACTTGTGAAATGATAAAACAATGCGCTGGGATGTATGTGGTAAACAGGGAAGTAGATTTTTTAAAACAAAACCAATTGCTTCAATAATACAAAACGAAACCCCTTCTTGCGATGAAGATACGGAATGGCTTTTCTAGGAAGTGTGAAACAAATACATTAATGGATAGAATGGAAATGTATCACGTAATAAATTAGTACTTTCAACCGTCATGTTGCTATTGTTCATATTAGTGACATAATGTCCTCGCTACTTAGAAATATTGAAGTTGAAATGATGTTCCGTCCGGTACTGAGATGCTGTTATTTCTCTCCGTGAGGATGTTTATAATTCACAAAATACTTAATAAACTTACTACTTAATTCCATATCTATATAATTATAACATTTTTTATCGACGTTGAAATATTTCGAATTGTCCAATATTGTAATGTTGCAATTACAAAGATGTTTTTCCAAAATAAAATGGCTACAATACTACTCTTTGCCAACTACAATTACAAAAAATGCGTTAAATATCTCAATGTGGAATTTACTTACATGATTTTACAGCTTTAGATCAGCTCGCGATTACGCAGATACACACACCACTCCAGGAAAAACTACAACTTGAAATGATATGGCACGAAATGTTTCAGTATCACAGAAAGTTTTCACAGAAAACCGTTGGGTTTTCGAGAAACTTAATTTGACATTATTTAAAGCACAAATGCTCATAAATATAATAATGTGAACATATCGCCCCAAATGTAAATATTAACGACGTGAGAGAAAGTCAAAAAATTAAATATTTGCAATTTTTGCAAAAACAAAAGAATAGAGCAATATGGCGTTTGTATCACCTCAAAGACTACATTAGGCACTATCCCTGCCAAACATTTAAAGAAAAAATATGGAGCCGTTTTTTTTGAGAAAATCTTGATTTTGTAATTTTTTAACCCGAGAGAGGTGTCTTTCTTCCAAAATGGATCTCCATGAAAGTTGGCACTTCTACGTATTTTTTCACCGAGAAGGTTTGTGTGTTGTTAATTCTGTTGTAACTTCTGTTGTAACATCGCGCTACATATTCACTACATATACACTACATATTCACGTCAAATGCAACCTGCAACACACTCGACAGCATTTTAAATCTATATAGTTAAAAAAATCCTAAACGAGGCGTTCTAGGACCTTAAAAACTAAACTTTTGAGGCCAAAAGCCTCAAAGAAACATGTATCACACCGTAATCTACAGAATTAACTCTTCCTCAACATTCTATTACATTTTTGCTGGTGCGGCGCTTCCCGAAATTACCTCACCTGCTCAGAGACGTGTGGAATCGGATAGAAGTAAATGTGAATGAGAGAGACAGAGAGCGGCAAAGACAGAGACACGCAGAGATACAGGGACAGGGTGAGAGAGGGAGGGAGAGACAGTGAGAAACGGAGATGGGAGGGGAAAGGAGATGAAGGGGAAAACAACGTCTGCCGGGTTTTCCTAGTATTTAATATATTTGAGGAAGAATTCATCTTCTTAGATATTGAGAATTAGTAGGCAAGCACCATTTCTCCTGTTTGTGCCCATGACCAAGCAGAGAACCTCAAGTGAGAAAGAAAAATATTTCACTGACAACGTCAAGTGTGCTCCGCACTCGTGCACAAACGAGCAACTTCCTCATACGCCTCTTTGCGTAGTCGTAAGCTAGCGTAAGAAACCACAGAGAACCCACTTGTCTATTTTCTATTGTTTGTTGTAAGAAACTCATGAATCTTTCGGAGAGGGGTGAGATGGGGAGGGGGAAACGACGTCTGCGCTTGCGTCATTGCCCTTCGCAATCTCGTGGCAGATGCTAGAACCATTTTAGCGTCCAAGCAATCAGAGACAAGCTTGTATACTGCGATTTTTCTAACTCTGCCCCTCAAGCCCCTATGGTCACGATGGAATGTCACCAAGACCAACTACAATATATTGTAGTTGGTTTTGATGTCACACGGCATTTCGCATCTTTCTCCATCGTGCCGCTTGGAGTCGCATGATCGCAAGTACTGCATGATACGGACGCGATCATGCGATATCTGGTGGCACGACCGAGGGCGTCGCGAAATACCGTGACATATTCCATCGTGAAGACGGACCTTGAGGAGGAGCAAAGGTAGAAAAATCGCAGTATAAGAACGCGCCGAATTCGATTTAAATGAAATCACTTTTTAAAATTAATACAAAACGTGCTTCGCTCAACGGACCACTTGTAACTTCATCGATACAATACTTAGGGTTCTTTGATTAATATTTTACGTGCGGATGCTCAGCATCTTAGCGTCCCCTGACGATACGCCACTTCTGGCTAATGTCGAAAATCGAAAAATTCAACAAGTGAGGGGTCGTTGAATTTTCGTTATTTTAATTACCGAAAGGAATTGACAGAAAATGCCCATTTCTCCAAAACTATGGAATATATTTCGACACAGGAAGTAAAATCCTTTCAACATTTAATATAAATTTAGAAAATGACGTTGAATTTTGTCATTTTTAATATCATGAAAGAATTGGTTGAAAATGCACATATCTCTCAAAAAAGAATACACCAAAATGAACTTTACGTCATAATAAACGTGCATTTAGCACTACCCGTTAGAAGAGTCGGAAGAAAAAAGTTGGTGCCGTGAGAGAAATGGGATTTGATCATTTCACAAAACGCGGACGTTTGAGCTCATCTGAACAGAAAACAGTTGGGTTCTCAAGAACCTTTATATGACACTAATTCAACGCATGTACTCATACGAGTATAAATAATAATGTTAACTCATCACCGCTAATGTAAATATAAACTATGTGAAAGACAAGTAAAAAATTAGATTTTGGTAATTTTTGAAAAAAAAACAAAATAATAGAAATATGGTGTTTATGTCATCTTATTTGTAGCCGTTTTCGAGAAAATCTTGCTTTTCTTATTTTAATATTGCGAGAGAATTACTAAAATTTTCAAAAAATGTACATGATCTTAATGATATAACTAATTACAGATAACAAATTTGATTCGAAGGAAAAATCTCTATCTTTAATTTTGTAGTCACAAGACGCCGAAAAAAATGAAACTTTTGAAATTTTCGAAAATTCAGTCAAACCTGAAAATCCTATGCCACCATTATGAGTGTATTTTACTCTATTCTTACAACAAATTTAAAGACAAAAATATGGAGCAGTCGTTTTAATTGAAAAGGCCCCACGGGGCTTTATATAAAGTACCCCCAAATTTTAAAGAATGATTTTCAAAATGTCAATGCTTCGACTTGAACCAGATCGACTGGGAAATATCCATTTTTGAAAAAAAAAATTAGGTGCTAGTGGTGTTCACGGAGTTCTTCGGTTTCTTTGCTTCAAGGATCTACAAAACAGGGATTCTGGTTACACCGCATGTGAGAGGATTTTTTTTTTTCTCTTTATCCACTTTTTCGTTTTCAGGGTCTGCCAAAAATACGGTGGTGTTTTGCGCAGCATTACATAACTTTCTCTTTACTATGTGTATTACTCCGTATAGGACAAAATAACTAGTGGTGCTACAGAATGGCACAGACTTTCCCGTATTAGTTTTCGTTCCCTTTGGTCTCGGCTAGTTATTCGGACTTGCCAATACTATTGACAGCTGCCATCCAGAGACGTATCTACGGTATGGCAGGCATGGCACGTGCCTTGGGCGCTACTCACTAGGGGCGCTATTTACAGTATATCCGCTTGAACAAATAACAACAACTCTCATTTCATGTATCCTGTCAGGGGCGAAAATTCGATACTTGCCATGAGCGCCTGAATGTTTAGATACGCCTCTGCTGCCATCTATCGCCGCCCAAACTACATTTTTTTTGACATTTTATTAATTTTTCGGTTTCCTAATAGTAGAACAAAAATATTATTTTAACAATATAAAAAAAAACAGTTGAACCTGGTCTTAAACGGGAAATTTCATTGAAAAATTTGGAGCCATTTTCAAGAAAATGGCATTCAAGCGCTACTGTAAATGTGAAATTTGAAACTCTTTTTCACAGAAAATTTGAGTTTTCGAAAAACTTCATTTGAAGCACTTACACACAAATTCAATGGTGTACAGATTGCAGGAAATGTGCATTTTAACAGTATGAGAGAACTTTCAAAAAATTACATTGTGTCTTTTTTGAGAAAACAAAAAAAAATTCAAAAATCAACTTTACGCCTTATTAAAGAGTGCAATTAGCACTATCCATTCGAAAACTTTGAACAAAAAATTTGAAGCTATTTTGGAGAAAATGGCGTTTGAGCGTTTCTGAAAATAGGGAATTTTGAGCTAGTTTTCGCAGGAAACTATTCAACTTTCGAGAAAATTTATTTGACATTATTTAAACACATGTATTCATTAATATAATAATGTGAACAAATCGCTGCTAATGTAAATACGACGTGAGACAACTAAAAAAATTAAATTTTTGTAATTTTTGAAAAAACAAAATAATAGATTAATATGGAGTTAATGTCATCTCATAGAGCACATTTAGCACTATCCCTACAAAAAGCTTAAAGAAAAAAATTGTCGCCGTCCTTGAGAAAATCTGGTTTTTGTAATTTTTTAAAGTTTCAAATATTGCGCGCAATATTGCGCAAAAACTACTAAAATTTTCAAAAATATATACATGACCTTCATGAAAACTCACTTTGGACAGCCAATTTTATTTGAAGGAAAAATCTCTACCTTCAATTTTGTAGTTCTCGGAAGACGCCGAAAAAATTTCAAACTTTTGCAATTTTCGAAAATTTAGTTACTTACTCTATTCTTAAAAGAAAAAATTTGGAGCCGTTTCTAAGAAAATTTTGAAAATGACCGGGGCTTTCATATTAAGTACCCCCAAATTTCGAAGAAAGTTTTTCAAAACCGTGGCGCCTCGAGTGGACGCAGATTGACCGAGGAATATTCATTTTGGAAGAAATCGCACGTATGGTTTGAGCGTTAGTGTTGTTCACAGACTGACGGACGGACGTTTTGGAAGGGAAAAAGAGAGAGAGAGAGAGAAATGGTATCAGGGGACTCCAAAACGTGTATTTCCGTTAAAATCTCAAAATCGATTTACCGCAGCATTACATAACTTTCCTTACACTACGTATATTATTCCGTATATACGTACGTATACGGGAAAGTAAATATGCTGCCCAAAGAGAGTCATTCAATCCAGGAGAGGAAAATGTTCATCAACCACTTCTAAATGCTGACCAAATCTTATTGCCTCCATTACATATCAAACATAACAAGTATTGTACCACAGTTTCTGGGTTGATGGCCCCCATCTCGATCAGGTTTTTCGTCCAGTTTCCCTGATCCTTGAGCAAATGCTAAGATGGTCCCTTGTTTTGCTTCTGGACATAAATGTAACTTCATTATTTGTGCACGTCTTCTGAATTTCAGTGGGAAATATAGTTATTCAAATTATCGTTTTTCATGTTATCGCGGCAAAAGTATTATTCTTTCATGAAGAACATGAGGGTTTAGGGCAGGAATTTATAGCTAATTTACCTTTGAAAATATATTTTATTATATAGGAGCGAATATTTTGTCAACAAAACTCGAAAAAAAACCTCTCTTTTCTGTATTCAAAATTCGACTAGAATATGGTTTAGGATAGAGACCACAGAATTATGAAAACGTGCACAAAATTCACTTCTCCCCATAGCTCGTCATACGCAGTTTTTAACTGTTTTTGACGTAAATAAATAAAAATAAAAAATAAACTAGGTTTGATTAAGAGAAAGTAATGAATTGTGTCAGGAGTGCATTACTCTTCCTGAAAAATTTCCCTCAATTAGTGAAGCGAACTTAAAAGAGGGCACACTTGTTGGACCTCAAGTTAGGGAACTTATGAAAGATTCAAAGTTTGAAAACTTGTTTAATATGCAAAAAGAAGCAGCATGTTTCTCTTTCAAAATCATTGTGATCAACTTTATAGAAAATATACATTTGAACATTACAGAGAACTTGTCAGCAAGTTGTCTGAAAACTAGTAGTCATGGGATGTAATATGTCATTGAAAATACACATGTTGGACTCGCATCTTGATTTTTTTTCCCCTGAGAACCTCAGCACTATCACCGAAGAACAGGGCGAGCGTTTCCAACAATGTTTCTCTTACGGTGAAATGGAAAGATGTTACCACAGAAAATGGACTCCAAGTATATTGGCAGACTTTTGTTGGACACTCGAGAGACTGCTCGAGAGAGTTGTTCCCAAAGCAAAGTACAGCAGAATATCTGCTTCACTTTCATGTACGTACATAAAAGGCATTCTAGCTAAGGTGTTTCTTTATTAAAATGTATAATTACCAGAAATGTTATTCCAGCAATTAGCAAAAAACTCTTATTGGGGAAAACTTCTGTAAATCAATTTGAAATCACCACAAAAGAACTCGGTAAGAATCACCTGGTGTACTTCTTAACATTAAAAACTTAAATTTTGTTGGCCAGTGTAATTTGTTGTAATACGGGCAAAAATAAATTGCTGCTGGCCTACCAATTTATAAATGTTTACTACAAATACAACATAAAATATATATTTAATTTTCAATATCTGCAGAGAAAAATTTACAACTATTATATACGACCAGTAAATCCTGAAGCAATAGTTGAAATTTCCATTTTTCCATTGTTGTCGTGAGTTATTTCACGTAATATTTCCAAAATGCCCAGTACTCACTAACAAGAGACTTACCCATGTCAACCAACACCATTGCAATAATATTTTTTCTCAATCCAATCAGGTTTTATTGAAGTTCATGACACGAAATCTTGCGTGTGTAAGTGCTGATTAAGCCTCACATGGCCAAGCATGATATTGAAACAGCTGTTAATGTGGGGGGCTCAAATGACCCCTACCAAAAGTTGTTACAATAAAGGTGTTATATTAAGTTCAGAATGGTATTTGCTTTATTATGTGTATTTTTATCATCTTACAATATTGTACAAGAACATTTGCGTAAATTTGGCAAATATTTTGTAATAAATTGGAAAAATGAAAAAACAATGCTTTTGCATACTCATTTCGTATTATCATCTTTAGAATAACTATTATATTAAACATTTGTAATTAGTCATAATCATTTCTCATATCGTCTCCTATGGTATTTCAGTAGTATACCTTCTCTTTGCAGCTTTCACTCACAACCAATCTTTATAAATGAGGTCTCTAAAGAAAGATAATTTCACAGAGATATGATGAATTGCACTTCGACTTTAAAAATATGAAGGACTAGTTTAAAAATAGCAGCTAAATATTTGTGTAAAATGTAACCCACAATGCACGTTAACAATGGGTTTTTCTTTCCCCCCCCCTCTATCATTAAAAATACTCCTAAACGAAGCGTTCTAGGGCCTTACAAACTAAAATTCTTAGGCCAAAAGCCTCAAAGAAACATTCTTCATGCTGTAATCTACAAGATGAGATCTTCTTGACCATTCTATTACATTTTTGCTGGGTCGACGCTTCTCGATTCTACCCATGTTCAGAGCCCATAGAATCTTCAACTGTACGTAAAATTACTAATAACTTGATATTCTTTGCGATTAAATTACAAGGGTGTACCACCTTCCTCAATAATAAAGTTAAATAAGGATAATTTATAATGACAAGGATGTATTACATTGTTATCAATTACAAGGTGACTTAAAGAACAAATGATGGAGGATAAGGGGGGTCTTGTGGAAAAATGTATATTACAGGCTTAATAAGGAAATGAAAAAATAAGGAAGAGGGTGGTTATAGTATGCAAGAGTTCTCGGAAGGGTACACCAGTTATTATTATTACAAGAACATTTTAAGACACACTCGTTGAGAACATTTAGAAAATACTGTAAAATAAATATCTACTTTTGAAATCCACTGTGTAATATCTCGCTCACTCATACTTGTCGTAAACGCAGTTTCTTACAACACACGCAACACGACTGAGAATAATGTAAAAGGCTGTGTGGAGTGTAAAACATAAGATAATTGCTAGCTAACAGTACTAACAAGTTTCTCTAAAGCAATAGTATCATATTAGTCCTGACACATTGGCTAAATACAACAGAAATATAAATGTGACCATCAAAATATTAATAACAAGAAAGACAAATGATTTCTGTCATCCCAAAACCGTATTACTATAAAAAGTACATTAAAATCTTCCAAATACATTAATATTTACATACATGAGAGGAAAAGTTCTACCCCCTTTTTTCTGTTAATCATAAGGGAAAAATGAGAGCAGGGGGCCTTAGGTCCCTTGCTCTAGCATGCAAGGGTTAATATATTGTAACAGAATGAATGGTCAGTGATTCATTTTCTTCTTGCAAACGAATATACTATATGAGCTGATATGGCAATCAGCAATTCCTTTTATTTAATTGATGTCTAAAACAATTTGTGGTTTTAATGTGGCAATTTTACTAATTTTTTTGTTTTGTGGAAATATGCTGAAGTTCTCCTTTTTTTATTTCCTGGAAAATAGTTTAGAGCAAGGAATATAATGAAAATGGAAGCTCTTTGAACTTTTCTTTTGCTTTCTTGAGTACGAGTTGTTTTATTTTTTTCCATGTATGCCCAGAATTATCATTTTCCTTTTTTAAACTGTTCACTATTCAATGATGAACAGAAATAATCGTATGTAAAATTGCCATTTCAACAAACTACTTACTAGAACAGACTGATCTCTCATGCACTGATTTTATACTTCCTTCTCTCCAGGAGGCAGGAGTAAGCTTGTCTCTATACATTTATGTTACCACAATTAAGTTCTACTGCCATATTTCCAATGTTCATACCTTAGATACTAGTTTAGTTGATTTTTGACAAATGGGTCTTATAGACCCAAATAGTATATACGCCCATGCAACAATTACTTTTTTTGGAAAACTATATCAAATGAGCAAACAAATCTTACGTACATTTAAAGATATTTAGATAGATAAATCTTGAAGTATCAGAATGCTTAGTAGTCTAGCATGACAGAGAGCAAAACCAATTTCTTTTCAAGTCATATAAATTCCAAAACTATAGAAAAGCGTCAAATGCAGCCTGAATTAACCAAAAGGCACGTTTGGCGCAGTGCCTAGAGTCTACAAACATGAGGGGCCTACGATAGGGCCTATGGTTAAATTTTTCAAAAGTGTCTTTCAGGACTAAAAATAAATAAATGACATATGTTCAAAATTATCTGTTTTTTTAAATCTTGAAAAAATAACTTGAATAATTTATACATTACATTACAATGAATAGGTCTATAATTAGAATATTATGATATAATGGTTTTAGGTAATTTAACAAACTAACAACTTTTTCCAATTTCTGGATTCAGTAAAATATTTTACAATAGTGTCCAATTCAAATTGTTAAGAATTCTGGATTCAGTAAAATATTTTACAATAGTGTCAAATTCAAATTGTTAAGATTTCTCTTTTGATACACATTACTGCGAGCAAAGTCAACTGATTTTGGGACATTGTGTACATTTTGAATAAATGGTGTTATTTGTATTTCTCTAAATTAATATATTATTTAATTGCAAAATAGTCTAACAATTACAGTTTCATACGGTCCTACAATTTTTTCTGAGGCCTATGCAAAAATTGTGTCTAGGGCCTATGTCAAGCTTAATCTGTGTTCAACAAAAAGTAATTTCAGAATTAAATGCTTTGGACACACTCAATGATGCTTAATGTTAATTGCATAGGAGCCTAGTCATAAAATCAGACAAATTTAGCAAAGCAACTTCCATGTTTGAAGTTATACACATAATGCCTTTGCTCTTGCAGGTCCATTTTGTAGTTTGCAATGTTCTAGGAGAAGTGAGGAGATTCCATCATGTTTCTCATGATATGGGAGAAGAGCCCTAAACTTTTGTCGAAACGTTATTTTCATGAAGAGTCCTCTTCCTTGTGAGAAAGGACACGGGAAGGTTTTGTTATCCCCCTAACAAATAAAAGGTTCCATTGGAATGCCAATGTTGCTACAGGGATATAGCATGGAGTTGACGTGGCTTTTTCCCCCATTGCAGAGGGAAATTATAATCCTCCTTCCCTCACCATGGAGGTCAAAGACCTAGTCCCAACCGAATCATCAGATGAGGATTGGCTACAGACTGCCTGTCTAAGAGAGGAAAAGGGCAAACGTAGTGTATCAGGGCACTTTGTACACACATTCCCGCAGTCACAAGGGATCGATTGGTTTCACACGTAGTTGGATGTAGTTTAGCCTCAAGAGAGCAAGGAGACATGCAAGTGAGTTTAAACAGACACCTCAACTCCCAGGTTATCCATTCCCTTTGACACAGGTTGCCAGGTGCCAAACACATGAATGAGGCTCTCATTATTGAGAGAAAGACAATGAACAAACAACGGTGATCTAAAATGGAGAGCAAGAGAATCGAGAAAATAACACAAGAGAGCCTTCTCTTAATCACATCAGAACGTGCAACAACTCACATCTTAGGGAATAGAAGATAGAAAATTAAACATTAAACTACTTCAATATCAAGTATACACAAAAGGGGGAAAAAAAACAAACAACTATTTTATTTCCTCTTCTGAGGAAATGTAATTTTATTTCAAATTTAATGATGATACCAGCATCAGCAAAACCTCACAACACTGTCTGAGTAAGAAGACAGCAGAACAATCATATATTATATATTTCCATAACAGGAAATACTGACACCCATCTAAACATTGTATAAGCCAGTTGAAAACTAAGGTGTAAATTAAGTAAATACAAAGTATCAAATACTAAAATACCAAGGCCTACCAGAGGCAATGTAATGGAATTAAATATAACAATATCAATCAGTAAAACCAATAACCATTGTTAAAGTAAGAACACAAAGGTTAAATAGCACCATGGCACTTAATACATTTCGGTAATAGGAAAATCTAATGTCATCACATATTTTATGTCACTTAAAAGGTTGATGCATAAATTACAAAAAATGAAAATATGAAATATTAAAATAGCAAGGCCTACCAGAGGCAATTATATTAAATAATTTGTCAATAAGTTACTTAGGGTGAAAACTATGAGCATAATTTAGCAAGTATAAATTAAATATTTATGGAATAAAAATTAGAAAAGTATCACAGAATCAAATATTAAACTTATTTACTGAATTCATCCCTATTATACATCACTACTCGTAAATGGTGACTGAGGAATATGGCTGGGATCTTTTTTGTTGGGAGTGTTATTTAGGCCCATTACATGCTGGAATTTGCGCCTACCATCCAAGAACAGCATAGCCTCTGAAACAAACATAAAAATTTTAAAATTAACATCTCTGAACACAGCGAGGTAGAAGCAGAGAAACTCACTTTCATAAGAAACATAATTAGTCATATATTAATTAAGATCTATGGCCTTTTAAAAATGAAATTTAAGAAAAGAGACATACAATGAAATGTATTGCATTGTGAGGAAGAAGAGTGTGTGTTTCGCAGTGACAAGTGACTTGGCATTGCTGCTATGACACCCTTGGGAAGGGACGATTCTGCGCGCCTTCAAGCAGGAAAATCGTGCCTTTGTGCAACTGTGCATTTGAAACCTTTAAAGCGTGAGCGAGACAAGAAATGGGACTCTGTGCATGCGCAGTAGAGCCATCAACACAATACTGCGATTTATTCAATTCAGCCTCTGGTAGGGTAGCATCTGTTGACGGTTTCATCCAATCGGGAGCTTGTAAGTCGCTACAGTGACATCACTATGGTGACGTTCCCAATTAGTCAATAGCTAATACCTACCCAAGGCAGAGTTGAATACATTGCAGTATAGAGTCCTGCATGAAACGATTTTGCTCGAGCATCATGGAAGTTCGCAGAAAATTCGCTAGAAATCAGTCAAGTAAGACAGGATTTTGCTCGCCACGACCCACCGAGCAAAATATGCCACGAAAGCAGACCATCCGACGCTCGGTACAAGGAGAACGGCTCGGTCTAGTCTTGCGTAGGAAGCACCGTGGTAGGAAGGCTAATGTAAATATTACCGACGTTAGAAACAAATCAAAAAATGTACATTTTTGTAATTTTTGAAAAAACAAAAGAATAGAACAATATGGTGTTTATGCCATCTCATAGAGTACATTAGGCACTATTCTTACCAAAAGTTTAAAGCAAAAATTTGGAGCCGTTTTTGAGAAAATCTTGTTTTTGTAGATTTTTAAAACTGCAAATATTTCACACAATGTTGCAAGAAAACTACTAAAATTTTCAAAAAAAAGTACATGAACTTAATGAAAGAACTCACTCTGGAGAACAAATTTTATTTGAAGGAAGAATATCTATCTTCAATATTGTAGTTTCAGAATGATTTTTCAAACTTTTGCAATTTTCGAAAATTTAGAGTTAACTGGGAAAATCAAACCTATGCCACCTTAATAAGTGTATTTTACTCTATTCTTACAAGAAATTTAAAGCCAAAATTTAGAGCCATTTTTGAGAAAATTTTGAAAATGTCCCAGGGTATTCAAGTAAAGTACCCCCAAAAATTAATGAATATTTTTCAAAATCCCAGAGCTTCAACTCAGACCAAATCAACAGGGGTTCATTCAGTTTGGAAAAAAATGTACGCAGAGTTTAGGCGCTAGTGATGTTCTCATACTCCAGATGCCCGGATGGGCGTTTTGGAAAAAAAAAACACTTTCAGTATCAGGGGACCACAAAACATATATTTCCATTAAAACCTCAAAATGTATTTTCCACAGCATCACATTACTTTTGCTACACTACATATACACCTATGCATACTGGAAATTAAAAAGGTAAATCTAAAATTGAAGTCTGAACATAACCATACTTCCTTGTGCTGAGATGACTTAAGAGAATTTTTCGGATTACTCATTCTTGGCTTACCGTGATATGACTCTGGAACAATACTCTTCACTTCTTCTGGCATTTCAAACACATAATAAAAATTGTTAGTTGTGGATAGCATGCCACTAGGATCCAAAACTTGGGCGTGAACAAGCACCATCAGATAACTGAATTCCGTATATATAACCTGAAAAATTAACATTAATGTGTAGACTTGTCAATGATTACAATACAGATGTTAACAATAAACATGTCTTCATTCAAACGTAGAAACAAAGTTGGCTTTGATATGTTTGCTTTAATTATTCCGATACACACCATGTATTATAATTTAGTTTATTTATAGGATTTACTCATCATTATTTTTATCATTGATTATTTTTATACATTGGATAATACTGTTACCTTGAAATAAATAAAGTAATTAATGTATTCAATTAGTGGTTGAAAGTAAGACACACTTTTAATACACACAATGTCATACAAAATAGTATTAATTAATATTGATGTCTGTTGCACATAGTCGATTTCGAGATTTCAATGACAATACATGTTTTGGCGTACACTGATACCAAAAAAGAGTTGTTTGTTTGTTTGTTTGTTTGTTTGTGTGTGAGAGAGAGAGAGCGAGCGAGAGAGAGAGAGAGAGAGAGAGAGCGAGAGAGAGAGAGAGCGAGAGAGAGAGAGATCGAGCGAGCGTGAGCGTGAGCGTGTGCGTGTGCGTGTGCGTGTGCGTGTGCGTGTCTCTCTCTCTTCCCCCCTCCAAAAACGTTCGTCCATCTCTGAACAAGACTACCGCCCAAACCTTACATAGGATTTTCTCCAAAATGGATATTTCCCAGTCGATCTAGCTAGAATCGAGATGCTGCAATTTTCAAAAGCTTTCTTCAACATTTAGAGGTACTTTACATGTGAACTCCGAACATTTTCAAATTTTCTCAACAAAATTGAAGATGGAGATTTTTCCTTCAAATGAAATTTGTTCTCCATAGTTAGTTCTTTCATGAAGGTCATGTATGTTTTTTGAAACTTTTGGTAGTTTTCGCACAATATTGCATGCAAAATTTGCAATTACATAACAAGATTTTCTTAAAAACGGCTCCAATTATTTTCTTAAAAAATTTGGAAGGGCTAGTGCTAAATGCACTTGATAAGATGACTCTTTACAATGATTATGCATACACACCATATTCTTTCTTTCTTTCTTTCTTCTTCTTTTTTTTTTAACAAAAATTTAATTCTTCTGTCTTGTCTCTCTCACGTTGTTAATATTTGCATAAGCGGCGAATTGTTCACATTATTATATTTATGAGTGCATGTGCTTTAAATAATGTCACATAAAGTTTCTCAAAAACTCAAACATTTTCTGGGAAAACTAGCTCGAATTTCCGGAGTTTCAGAAAACCTCAAATGCCATTTTCTCATAAATGGCATCAAATTTTTTCTTTGAAATTTTCGAATAGATGTTGCTAATTGCACTCTTTAATATGATAAAGTTTATTTTGGGGTATTTTTTTGTTTATTCAAAAATCACATAATGATAATTTTTTTTGAAAGATCTCTCACACCATTAATACACACATTTAAAGCGATTTGTAAACACTATTGTAATTGTGCATTAATGTGCTTAAAACGACTTTTAAAAAAGTTTTTTTAAAAACCCAAAAATTTGCTGTGAAAATGAGATTCAAATTTTGAAGTTTCAGTAGTGCTTAAATGCTGTTTTCTTAAAAACAGCTCCAATTTTTTCAAAGAAAATTCCCATATAGGAGAAGGTTTTCCTGTTCTTTAATATTCTTAAATAATATTTCCATTCGACTATTAGGAAACCGAACAATTAAGAAAATGTCAAAAAATGTATTTTGGGAGGTGATAAGATGGCAGATGGCAAGAGTGTGTGCCATGTCCGAACAGCTAGCTGAGACCAAAGGAAATAGAAAGCTAATATGGGAAAGTCTGTGCCATTCTATAGCACCACTAGTTCTTTTTATTTATTTGGCCTGTGAGGAATACTGTACGAGTACAGAAGAAAACAAAATTTTAAAAAGAGAAAAACTAGTGGTTCTGAAACAGCATGTACTTTCACGCCCACTCAAAATTATGCAAAAAGTACTCAAATTTTCGAATGTACATCATCTTACTTCAAAATATATCTTTAAGGAACAGATTTAATTGTGTGGAAAAATCTCTATCTTCAATATTTTTGTTGTAGGAAGAAGCTGAAAACATTTTGAACTTTTGCAATTTTGAAAAAACAAAGGCCAAAAATCAAGGTTTCAATGAACATGAGACCTGCACCATTTTTTTAAACTTTACACTATCCAACAACACAATTTAATCAAAAACCAAGGAACCATTTTTTTGAAAAGTTGGAAAATGTCCCAGAGGCTTCAAGTAAAATTAAAATATCGATTTCAAATTCAAAGAGCTGCAATATCAGCCAATAGATTGCAGAATATCAATTTTGGAGAAAATGAGCTGAATGGTGTAGCCACTAGCATTGTTTACAGATGGGCAGGACAGACGGGATGGACAGACCTTTAGCCGTTATTCAAATTTTCGATATCCAGGACCCACAAAACTATCGTTCTGGCTACACCACGTGTTAAAGAATCGTCTTCTAAATTTAGCAACTGATTTATCCACTTCTGCAATACCAGGGAACTGTAATACGAGTTTTCTGCCAAAAATTCGGTCTTGTTAGCGCAGCATTACTTAACTTTCTCTCTACTTCATAGCGAAAAAGTAAAACTAACTGGTCTCCAAAAGTTGTGCACTGTAAAATATGCAAATATTAGTGTCTGTTGCTATAAAATTGTAATGCAAGGGATTCTTTACATTAATGAGGATACTTCTGATAGTAATTAAGAAGTGCCAATAGCTTCCCATGGCCAACCACAACCAACCTCATATGAAAATAAGACATGATTTTTATAATCTCCAAATTTGACCATGTGCAAGGTACATTTAAAAAAATTAATATTATGTGAATCATTTTATAAAAAGAAGGTATAGAAAATATTGTGAGCAATAGGAACAAGTGGAATTTACTTCAATCATTACCCCAAATCTTTCTTCTTCAAAGTTCCCAAAGAATTTGCAATACTCCACACCATCCACTTTTAATTACTAATTTCATTAGGGAAATTCTTTAGTGCAAATATCTTCAACAATTCATGCATGTTTAGTATATCTAACTCAAATTATTCAGTGATGGTCAAAAGAATCCTATTTATGGAAAGAATATGCAGAGAATGTTCCAGCATTAAATGGTTTTATTCCCCCATAACATAGATTGTTTATTTTTATAAAAATGTGAAATTTTATCAAATGAAGTCACTCTGATATCATTATTTTGAATTTTTTAATAGAAATGAATTCTTACATGAGAATGCATCTGCAGGAGAGATCCAACATCCACAGGTTTGAAAAATCCAATATCAGCAATATGAAGCAGTTTAGGTCGCACTTTGCTGTAACCCAAACCATTTTTTTTTTCAAATTATTTGAATGAATGAATGAATGAGTTGGTGAATGGGTGAATGAATAAGTGAGTGAATGAGCGGATGAATGAATGAGTGAACAAATGAGTGAATGAATGATGATTCTGATGTTACGATATATTCTATGTACTGCAAGTACACATACAGGAGCAAGAAAAATCTTATTTTTCCTTGCACTGATTTGACAGGAAATGACCCCCCACTAAACTGCACATTATCTTACCTATATAAATATGCATTAGTCCATGAAAGTTCCAGAGCTTGACGCATAAGAAAGCCACCAAATACTTTGTTGTGTAAGTTTCTATCCTGCAATTCAAGAAAACAACAATTACACGACAAATATATCAAAGCATTTCTGAATAAGTAAAACTAGTGGTGTTACAACAGCAAATAATTTTGAAAATTCAGAGATTTCTATAATAAAAATAATTCAACTTTTCAAGTTGTAATTTAATTATCTTATTAGAAAAGTGATTTCCACTTATTTCTTTCATATTTTGAGTTTATAAACATTCGTTTCTTATTAACAGCATTGGAAATGAAATAAAACATTGGATTTTAATCATTATTGTTATCAGAGCTCTAGACTTTAAGGGATGCTCAATAAACATTGTTTCAGAAAGAAGAAGGGCAAAAGGGAAATAAAATACCTCCTCAATGGTCTATGGTTCACCGTGCTTCCTGTAGACAGTACAGAGAGATGAAATAATGTATGTGTAACAAAGATTTGCCATATTAGAGTGAAATCTAATTATACCTATTATGTATGAAAATTTATAATTATGTCAATAAAAATTGTAAAATAGGAAACTTGTCCATGATATATCCAAATAAATAAAATTCTGCATCCTCAATAAGATAATTGGAGTGGGGTCAACAAAATTTTTAACTTTTGAATTTTTCAAAAATTCAGATATTTCAATGTAAATTGGACCTGCACCACTTTTATTAGCACGTATTCTTATTTATGAGCATAATGTTTTTTTTTATGTTAAAAATATTTTTGGAGGCTTCACGTAAAATATCCCCCAAGATTAAAATATCCATTTCAAATCCAAGAATTTGTGACATCAGCCAGATTGATTGGATCAATTTTGGTGAAAATTCTGTGAACAGTTTCAATGCTAACGTTTTTCTTAGACAGATGGACAGACAAGGACAGAAGTTTTGAAAAATACCTTTCCTGTATCCGACACCCTCAAGACACGTATTTCTGACAAAATTAATTTGCCTCCAAAATTATGTAAGCTGCATCTATTATTAATTATTTGACATTTTTAGGTGACATATTCATCTTTTCAATCTTTTTCTATTATAATGACATTTGGCTATCCACCACTGAGACAACTGACTCGTGTGGCAGATACATTGCAAATGCTGTCATAGGCAAACTTTGTTCTAGTGAGCCAGGAAATCCTCATCTGTTTATGTCCAAAGTTCTTGAACAAACAAACCATTCGACTATTGCCAGAGTTGTTCATGATACGCATCGTCTGTGGCCTTGTGAAGAAAGGCCGAAACTTGCAGTTTTGATAACTTTTTTGATAACAGGCAGCTGAAGCTCTGAGAACATTCTATCTGAAATTGATTCACATTACATGTCTAGCTCATGTATTACATGAAGTAGCAGAGGAGATATGCCATCAGTTTCTGGAAGTAAATGCAGTGGTTTCCACAGTCAAGAAGGTGTTTGTGAAGGCTCAGTCACTTGTCAGACAGTACATGCAGTTACTACCAGGACAACACCTACCACCAGAGCCTATTGTTACTCGCTGGGGAACTTGGACTGAAGCTGCCATGCAACTATTTGCAGCACGTGAAGAAAGTACTGGATACGCAGGACAAAGGAGAAGCTACAAGTATACCAGCTGCTATAAAAGCGTGCAAGGTCGATGATCTGCAGAGTAAGTTGGCATTTATTAAAGTTAACTTTGAAAATTTGCCTACGACAATCACCAGGTTGGAAGAAAGGAGATTGCCACTTTCAGTAGCTTTTGAACTGTATGATTCATTTACAAAAGAGGTTATACCAGGAGTCATTAAACAAAACGTAGGAACAAAGATTGAAAAAGAAGAAGCCAGAAATCCTGGTATTAAATTTACTTGAGATGTAAGTCAAGTACTATACGTCGGTTTTTCTTTCTGGCCTGTGGGGGGTGTCAACACAATGGAATATCTCACAGTATTTCGCATTGTTCTCAGTTGTACTGCTTGGGGTCGCATGATCGTGACTGTATCGAGCAGTGCTGCCATCGTGCAACTCCTAGTGACACAACCGACAACGATGCAAAACACCATGAGATATTCCATTTTGATGACACACCCCTATGTGCCAAGAAAGAAAACCCGAAGTATATCTGGAATATCTGACTAGGAACTGCAGGGTTATTTCCTACTGAAGTGGCTTCATTTAAATACTGCCCCTTAAAATCTTGTGAAGTGGAACATTAATTTTCTAGTTACAAAAAGATTCTCACACACAAAAGAAAATCTATGTCAGTAGAAAATATTGAAAAATAATTGGTTGTATATTGTCACAACAATGCATGTAAGTAAATGTACTATGAGTGAATAAAAATCATTTAAATAGGAACATTTGAAGTAATTTACTAAAAATGCATCCTCATTTCTAGTGCATATTGTCAGGTTTTTTTTTTTTTTTTTGTTTATTCTCAGATGTCTAGTGCAAATTTCCAGATTTTTGGTGTATACTTCAATGATTTTAGGTGCAGAAACGTATGCATATTTTGACAATTTTAAGTGCATATAAATCCACCTTCAAGTAATCAGACAGAAACTATCACATTACAGAAGCAGATGAAATATTTTTGTCAATATAAACAGTACAGAAATGATAAACAATCATCTGCACAAGCTCCACTACTGATTATTTGTTTTCAGTGTGTGTAATCATTTTTCTACAAGACTTACAGTTGAAGAGTTATAGAGAAAAGCATGAAAAAAGTCAGAAAAAATACTGGTTTTTCAGGCACTCTGGAGTTACCACAGGGTCTAGGAGGTTGAAAACTTGGGATTTTAACTAGTGCCTGGATACATACAACTTATTCAAAGAAAAAGATTTTATGACCTTTTTCCGTGTATGTACCTACCAACTGGACTAAATGCAATAATCCATTTTTACATAACTGTTAGCAATAATAAAAGAAATTATGTGCTGCTGTAGCACCAACAGTTCATCTACAATATCATTCAGGATCTGATATTAATTTTTATTTCTTTACAAGATTAAGTAATTTTTTTAAAATAATATGCATACCTCTGGATGACAGAAAACAATATTAGAAATTCTTGCTTCTCTCATCCAGACTGAATTTGGAGGTAATTTACGATTTTGAAAAGTAGGATCTGAAAAATTCACTGTTTTCAGGAAAAGATTATGAATAACATGCTGTTCAGTTTCATCTGGCATTTGTTTAAGAAGTGAAGCGGATGCCAATCGCTTTCGGCGCACATTACGATCTGAAACAAACAGGAATTTACAAAAATTATTTGAAAATTAAGTTTACAAGATAATTTAAATTGCTGCACCTGTTAATTTTCAAATATCAATGCAAGCAAGAAAAAGTGGTGTAATATTAATAATTCCATCTCTTTCTCCAATATCATAAAAACACTTATGAAAAATATGAAGTGTCCTTTTCAAATTAGATTTACCATTTAAATTTTAAATTACCTTTTAAATTTTAGAAATTATATCTTACATTAAAGGACTTGCAACTTTTACTTTCTCACCCTACTGCACAAAAACTTAATAAATAGGAAAAGTATTATCATGCTGCAGCAAAAATCAACAGAAAAACTTGTATTGTGGGCATTCGTGCAACTACTGGCGGCCTGGCAGATGTGAGGCCTCCAGACATAAGGGGCCATCTCATGCCTGACAGACATCTGAGGCCTCCAGACATAAGGGGCTTCCAAAAGCATGTTTTCTTTTTTGGTCTAACTGAACACACTTCAAAGGCCCCTTCTGAAAATGATTTGTTTATCACCATAAATCTAATAGCGTAAAGTTTGAATTATGCATTTTATTATGAGGATGCGATGATGTTTTCCAAGTTTGTAATTTGACATCCTAAAGCCCCTGTTTTATTGCTTCATTTAAAGTTGGTCAGACACATAACTGAAGCGTCTGTATCATACTAGGTGGTCCAGCAGAAACAATTCCCTTTTGACAATTCAGATCAGATATGCTGATGTATTTGGAAACTGTATCAAAACTAATTTTAACAAGCAAAAGTGCATCTATTCCCTTTCTCTTCCCAACATTATTTAGCCACAAACTTGGTAGTACCTACCTTTCAGACAAAGAACTTGCAAATCAAATGATTGCAAGTGAAAAATTCAGCGAGAAATACCATGATGACTTAACTGATCAACTGTTCACCCAGCTATTATCCTTCAATCAGAGAGTTGGCTAACTTGTTCCTGGTCAGGTACTTCACTCTTTCAGTTAGCTTTCCAGACGTTTGTGTGGTGTGTTGTTGTTGTTGTTGTTGTTGTTGTTGTTTTTGTGTTTTTTTGGGGGGGGGTGCAAAGAACATTCATGTCATCTGTACACACAACTATTTTTCCATTTCTAATGGAGGAGGGCATATTATTTATGTATAAAAGACACGGGTTTTGACCTACAATCCAACCCTGGAGTAGCCCATGTTGAATTGCAGAGAATTGGAAAGATCAGTTATGTTTCTTCCTATCACTACAGTATTTCTACTCATTGTGGTTGATGTTTAAAGTACTAAAATATTCAATCAAGAACAATACCACAAAGTCTGTATAAAGGTAATTTTGAAAGTGGATGGACAGACCGAAAGACAGACATTTTGTTTGCAGGCAATTTTTTGAATTCAAGGTTCCACAAAATGAGGATTCTGTGTAAGAGGAAATAATATTTACTAGAGGTAGGAACAAAATTTATCCACTTTTTCTGTATCAGGGATCCATGTACCAAGTTTTTCTGTTGGAAAAATCACTCAAAAAAGATCAAATATATAAAGCAGAAAAAGTAATATTCAAATAGGTACCGTATATTACAACTAAATTCAGAACCAAAACATTGAATAAAACTAGTTAGTATCGGAGACTTGTTATTTATTGCAAATATTATTCAGACTGAATTTAGAAAAAATTATAAAAACCTAGAATGGGCTAAATTGTTTTATCAAGACACCTAAAGCGTTGTTTACAAAATTTTAAATATCATTAACCTAATTATTAATCTAGAAATATGAACAAACAAGATAAGTCCTTCACTTTCAGTGTATGTTATCCAGGATGACATAGCCCCCAGATATTGAACTCAAGGGCCGTGATTTAAAACATGCATTTGCATATTTTTTTCTGTTAACTAAAACAACCTATTTCAACAAATTGTATATGTTTTGAGGCATTTAGAATCAATTTAAGCTATTTTTATTTCACATATTTTTGCATATATCACCATAATTACATATTTTTGGATATTTGGGCCATATTTGCATATTTCTGTTGCATATTCATGTTCATTATTTCATTATTTCTGTTCCCTCATCCGCGAAAAGAAGCCCAACAGTTACAGTTCCGTCAGGGTGTAAGTGGCACTGACAATTCTCTCACCACATGCTATGGTACATCATATGACCTGCTCTGAAGCAATGGGCTTCCAAGGATTTGTTTGCATTGCCATAGCCAAGGATCAGCGTTGCCGCCCACCTGACGCTCACCCATCAGTTGACATGAAATGTGCATCCGCCAAGCACCTGTGCGTGCCCATACAGCACAAACATGGAGTCGTGTTAAAAAGAGTCAGGCCAGTGAATTTATGGCACAGACGATCTGGGATTGCGTCATTTGTTACCAGCGTAGTGAAGGTGACCAACTGGAGATTATGCATAATGTTTTCAATGCCTGATTTTGATATGTCCCGTTTTCTTCAATCTACTAACATTTCGCTTTTATCCAAATATCGTTGGCTCACAAGTGAAACGCATTAAACCAAGATTTTCAAGTTTTAAGTTATTTGATTTTTGTTCTAGATTTTATTATAATTGAGAGGAAGTCATATTTTTGTTGCAATGCCCATACTTTTTTATTTTGTGAAATGTAGCACACTATTTGCATCTCCTAAAATTTTCCTAAGAAATGACTGTTCTTCAAAATTAAGCCCTTGAATTAATGTTTGTCGCTTGTAACATTTTATATGATTTCAGTATCGTTTTTTGCTGTAAACATATTTTCCACATTAAAATTTACATTATAATATTTTCCTTTTTTAATTGCATAGATTAACAAACATATTTACATATATATTTGCATATTTCACTGCTTTTGTTGCATATAAATCACAGCCCTAGACATCACTGATTTCCAGATTAGATTGTTGTTATTGTTGTTAAATTTAATAATATATTATATTAATGTTAAAGGTAAAGCATGCAGTAATTACCATGGCCTCCTTCTAGGATACCCTTTTCATAATCAGAGCCAGCTACCAAAGGATTCACTATAGCAGCAGATGTATTCACAGAGTTTCGAGCTGCCATAAGAAATATAGCACGTGTCAGTTTCACCCATTGACCACGCACCTCTTGCTCCAGCCAAACTACTGATTCGATGCTTGAGCGACCAACCCAGGAAACATGTCCAGAGAGTCGAATATCTGCATTGTGCTGAAAGAATGTCACAGTATATATCACATGTTCATCGTACAGTATAGGTTGTTCTGCATGATGGGAAATTGGGAAAGGCTGGATAAACTGGATGTAGGAACATTATTATTTGAAAACTGACAAATATTAGACTAGAATAATTTGTCTGCGGCACTTTTTGAGACCTTTTCTTTCTCAGAGCAGAATTTCAGGAAAATAATTAATAGAGTAAAAAACTGAAGTGAAAGACATAATATATGTAGTGTGTAATCTACACAGGAAAAGTATTGAACAGAAAAAATTTTTAAAAAAGCATGGAGCAGTAAAGTGCAATGAAATGGAAGGTGACTTTTTTCTCTTCTTTCTCTCTCCCTCTTCATTTTTTGCTACACTTAAGTTTTTTTCTAAGCTGTATTGATTTGCTTTATTTTCTATTCTCTACGGTTTCATACATATTAATTTTGTATATCGTTATATTGTGATATTAGGTATAATTTTTATTGTTGGTTTGCAAATGCTTCCACTGAATGTGTGTAGCCATGAGTGAATACTTATGTTTATACAAATTCAAACATTTTTAGCAGAATTAAAAATAATGGCTCTAATATACTGTATGACTATGACTAAATATAATGACTAAAGTACTATTCATTAGCATATATACATTTTTCCACCCTTTGGAAGCACAAAACTTCATGACTCTTCAGGAATGGTAAAGTTGAAAGGATAATGAGGCAACCACAATAGTAGATTAAATTTTTTTAATATTTAGAGAATTTAGTCATACACATGTTTCGGGAGTGTTTTTCTCATCATCAGTGACACTCTAAAATAAAAAGTTAGCAAATGGAAAATTACATAAGTACCTAAATCTATTCAGCTTAAAAACTATTTAATTATAGTACTTACCCAAGTAACATAGATTAAACACCCATAAGTAAATGTTAGCATAATGCTCCGACCAAGGATGCCGCCATCTTGTGCATCACACATTGTACGGGGACAGACTGAGGAAAAGGGAGGGAGAAAGAAAATAATAAACTAGTCAATAAATAAATTTAAAATGGGGCCGGATTTAAATTGGGATTGTTCATTAAGGCAAATTATATTAGGATTTTTGTACAATTTTAAAATTTCAAAATTTTCTAAAATATTCAATTTACTACCTTTGTTTTCAAAATGTATTATTTTAAAGTTGATATTCGGGTCAAAAGAGTGGTTGTTTTGAATAAGATGGTTGGAGAAAGAAGAGAAATCTTGTTTGAGTCTCCAAGATCTTAAATATTCTTTTAATCTACAGGAAAACATCCTCCCTGTTTGTCCTATATATGCTGAATTACGGCTGTTGCACTCTAACAAATAAACACCACTTCTTTCCATTAAGGGTACAGGCAATTTGTTGCTGGGAAGTAATAACTGAAGGGTTTTGGGGGTTTAATATGATACTAACATTTACTTATGGGTGTTTAATCTGTGTTACTTGGGTAGGTACTACAATTAAATAGTTTTTAAGCTGAACAGATTTAGGTACTTATATAAGTTCCCATTTGCTAACTTGTGAACTGAATTTTTTATTTTATAGTGTTGCTGAGAATGGGAAAAACACTCCCGAAACATGTGTATGACTAAATTCTCTAAATATTAAAAAATTTCAATCTACTATTGTGGTTGATACCTCATTATCCTTGGAACTTTATCATGGATAACCACAGAATCTCTGCTGCCACCACAAAATTTATTCAGGAACTGTTTACAGCACCAATGTAGACTTCCACAGCTTCTTCATCCAAAGAAAAGCACTCTCCTCAGATCTTTTGCTTGGTTTGGGAGAATAAAAAGATATCACAAGGGGCCAAGTCAAGCGAACAGGATGGATAGGGTAACAATTGCATATGTTCAATGTTGAGAAAGTCTATTGTTGTTACAGCCGTATGAGCAGGAGCATTGTCATGGTGCAGCAAAATGACCTTGTTTGGACTTTGGATGCTTTGATGTCCACGTTGTGATGACTTTCAGCAAGCATTGTGACACACACCACTCAGCAGTCACAGTATGTTGGTTGTCTAGGGTCATAGTAGTCAGAATCACCTTTCTTTGTGAAAAAAGATGCAACCATTTTCTTTTCGCAGCTGCAATCTCTCTTCACCTTGGTCAGCAGGTTGTCATCTGGAAAGCATCAAACACTTGACAACCTTTTGTTTTCAGATTTGTAGTGGTAAATCCATGATTAGTTACATGTTACAATGTTATAAACATCCTTAGATTACCCTCCATCGAATTGTTTTAACCCAGACCACCCTTGTGGATTTTTGCTCTTCCATCAATGAACGTGGCACCAGAGCTAGCACATCGCTTGGTGAGAGTCAAATGTTGCACAATGTTTTGTGCTGCTATCGACCCAATATTTAGAGTCTGTTCAACGTCAGCAAATGTCGGGTATGGGTCTTTAGTCACCATTCTGCTCACAGCATTTGTTTTCTTCTGCCACTGCACGTCCTGAGCATGATTCATCTTCCAGACCATTTTCCTCCCAAAAATTCTTGAAACCAATTTCCAAGTGTCACTCTAGACCAAGCAGATTCACCAAAAACATGTGTCAAAGAAATGTGGCATTCCTCAGCACTTAAACCCTTTTTAAAATTGTACAAAATCATGGCACAAAAATTGCAGCACAAAACATCCATCTCAGAGCACAGAAAGTTTCCAACAACAGCTGTTTCATCCCTCTGTTTGCTTCAGTCCCCAACCCCATCTCTCCATCTCTTTGGGTTCAAGGCCAGAAAGAAGTGCACTTTCCGGCACTGCCACCCCCCACCCCCCGGTTGCTGCTAAAACCTTTTGGCATGGTATCTGTATGTATATAGAGTCGACTCCAGTTATAGTGAAATTCTAGGGACAAACGTGTTCGGTTCACTACATCTGATGAAGTCAAAATTAAACAGAATTTCCCCACAATTATTTATTTTATTAATATAGATCTAGAGCAAAATTCATTAACAGCACAGACTAAAAATTTCAATATCTTTAAAAAGCTTTCTTGTCTTTAAAAAGTCAATTATTTTCAATTATTTGCTTTGTACATATTTCATTAGAATTTCTGTAGATCTTTCTCCAGAGTTTGTGCTCTCTTCATACTTGATTCTACATTGTCCTGTCTCTAAATATCGTAATGCAGTCTTGACACCTTTCAAAGTCTCTTGCACTGTTCAACAACATACCACACTCCAAAGGCCCTTTTACTCAACTAATAATAGGCGAGATCCTGGGATTTATAGAATATATCTCCTAAGTTCACTATAGCCAAGGTTCAGGTTCACTATAACTGAATCTTCTTATGCTTAGTTGTAATGTATAGAGACCGGAAAAATATGTAGTATGAAACGTCAAAATATGTACATAAATATGTAATGAAAATGGTGGGAATATGTAATAAATATGTAATGAAAATGATAAGAATATGTAATAAATATGTAAAATCAGATATAATATGTAATATTAAAATACTCTTATTATTAAAACTCATTTCCATAAAATGAACTTATATTTATAAAAAATCCCTATAAAAATTTTAAAATTAATGCAAACAATTTAAAAATCATTTGAAAAGCACAGGTTGATGTTCACTTGACTTTATAACTTTCCCATCAGTAATAAAACCTTCACAAATTGTTATCCAGGAATGTAGTTTAGCAGACTAGACACAATAGAAGGCATCATACAAACTGGCGAATTTTACGACCAGCAAACAATCACTGTAGCATGGAATATTCTCATCGAAGTGTTACATGACGGTGATCGCCAAAGTTTCTTGGACATTAAGGTTAAAGGTCGTCAAATGTGACGTCAATGATTCTTTTCACACCAAAACTGAGAATGATTTGTCACTGACGTGCACTTCCCGCCTTTGAGATAACTGAGGCAGGCACATCGGACTGTGAGAATATCCGACTGCGTCCTCACGAAGCGTACCTCGAGTAGAGTACACAGTAGAAAGCAGTAATAATGTAGGAAAAATGCTAATTTTTTTAAAACTGCTTATTTTCATAAAAATATGCATGAAAATTGATAAAATAAAAAGAAATACTGAGAAAATAGCAAAATATGTAAAATATGTAATACAGTGCCAAATATGTAAAAATATGTACTGAAAAAATTGGATATTGTCTAAGGACAGCGATGATTCGCCAAGATTAAAATTTTGAGAACGGTAAGTAGAAAGACAAAAAATATGTAATTACATAAAAATCCGGTCTCTAGTAATGTAAGTGAAACAGGACCAGTGACTTATGTTCACTACATCCGAGATCACTACAACCGGAGTCAACTGTATGTACTGGGTGTCAGAATACATGTAACAAACTTCGAGGGCATGTAGAGGGGTTGAAAATTATCACTTTAAGCCAATGAACATGTAGTGGTAAATTTCGTATAATGGAGTTACGTGTGTGGCATTTTTTGCTGATTCTTTGGCAACTCCTGTTGCACAGATGTTTGGCAGATCATGTTGTGTTTAGCATATTATGCTTCCTACAAGCTTTCATAAAACCTGCGCATAAGGACTTGCCTAACAATGTACGCAGGGGCAACTTTCACATGTATAAATCTGTACCATATAACTGTGTTACGCAATTTCCCACTACATTATCATTGACGAAAAGTGGTCACTTTCAGCCCCTCTACAAGCATTAGAAGTTCATAACATTTATTCTGGGTCATCTGCATAAATATGCATGTATGTGAGTTTGAAGAGACAATTCGTCTCAAAAGTTTGAAGTTATAAATACAACACTCACGGAGGCACGTTGTCATTTGCAATGTTCTTGTTTGAAATGACCAGATTTCTTCACATTCATTACAATAAGGAAGAATATGTCAATCCTACTTTTGCACTAAGATTGGCTTTGTGTGAGTGCAAGCAGTGTTCAAAATGATGTCAGCAAACAAATGAAACATCACACTCTGCTAATAACCAGATCTGCACTAAAATTCTAGAAAGGGACACTTAATATATGGTAATATAATGGTCTAGAAGTTGAGGCAAATATTAATAAATAAACGGGGGGGGGGGAATCTAAAATGGGCAAGAGGAGAAAGACAGGGGAAATTAAAAGTATCTGGAATGTATAGAAAAAAAAAGAAGAAAAATTTTTATTAACCAATTAAGAACTTACCATGGGTACCAAATCAGTGAAGTTAACTTGATCAACAAGAACAGTCACCAATACGTATGGGGTTGGCACACCAGCTGGCTGTAATGGATTGGCAATATGCTTTGCTGCTACCCAAACTGTGTCAAAACATATCAATGTATTAGAGGCAGGCATGAAATACTCACACTGTACTTTAACATCAGAACATTATAAGTGAAATAAATACAAAACTAATAGAATTATCTCTATGCGTGAAGAGTGAATTCATTACATAATATATTAATACAAAAAGGAAAAAGCCAGAAAAAATTGCCGAACAATCATTGTTTACTGATGAAAGAAAGCTGATATTCCAAACTTTTTTTAAGCATTTCAACGTGACAAAACACAATTATGACTATTTAATTATTTGCCTATCTCAGTATTCATTCAATGGAAGCTTACTAATGAAACCTGATTCACAAGGGAGGCAAAGTCTCAAAAGAACTTCATAATAAAAGTTGCAAGCATATTTAGTGTTTAGGAATTATACAACAAAAAAGAATTAGAGCATCAGTATCTATAATATTTTTAAATTAATATTACTTTAGTTTTCAATACTAAGTATAGTCTCCAATTGTATAAAATATACTCTGATACAGCAGTAAATATTTTATTCAGCTTTTCAACTTTTGTTCCAATTTTAAATTTGTAATGTCACAGGGAATTAATTGTACAACAACTATCAAGCATTCAGTATAACAAAGAATTGAATAAACATACAAATGATATACTGGTGAATGATGTACTTGTCTATTAAATGTTATTTCTGACCTGCAAACATATCCATATCTTCCATTAGTCTTCCAAGTCGCACGTGACCCAGAAATGTAACATACTTTTCTTGCATCAGAACATCAGTACTAAGGGGTACAAAAGCTTCACAGAAGCTATCCTGAAAGGGCCAAGAAAGGTGAATATAAAAAATGTAATAAAACTAAATTCCACCCAACAATTGTAAATATAAGCAATGGAGGAAAGTGGGACAACTAAGCCACCAACATTGCACATTCATTCAAATAAAATATTTAGAACATTAAATAGGAGCAACATTCAATTCCTTTAAAAATGTAATTTTATTTAAAAGAATCACTGAAATTTGAACTTATGTCTAATATTAAACAATTCTAAATGTTATCAGTCATGTCTGCACATAGGTGCTGCTCGAATTCTCAGTTCAGAATTGTAATGCTGCTGGAAAAAAACTGCGAATTTTTGTCAGAAAAAATTTTTGCCAGGACCTGGAAACAAAAAAGTGGATAAATCTTCTTCCTATATATATAGAAAATGACTTCCTATATCACCTAGTGTACTCAGAATCCAAGTTTTATGGGTCCCCCATCTGTCTGCCTGTGAACAACGCTAGCAACTAAACCGTAAGTAGTATTTTCACCAAAATTGACATTCCCTAATCGATTTGGCTGTTGTTGCGGCCTCTTGAATTTGAAACCAATACCTTGCATGAAGCCCCTGAGGTATTTTCAAAAAATAAAAAAATTAAATATTATATATACAGAACCACCAGTACATCAGTGCATGCTTGCCATAGAAAGACCTGCCAGGCAGCCCTGGAATTGGCAACATCAGTATTGTTTCGTCCGTCTTCCTAGTTACCATTATGAATAAAATTTTTTTCTCAATTAATTGTGTTCATCTGAAATAGATCATAAAATAAGGTTATGTTCAACTTTTTGAAAAGATTGTAATGGGACGGTCGCCTCTGATGTTTGGAGGAGGCGCAAAATAATATTTCACCGACCGGCAGTAGGAGGCTGAACGCCCACGACGCCTCGGCCTGGCGAAGGACCGCAGCCTGGCGCAGGGCAAGTTCGCACCAGGACACAGTAGGTTCCTGTGTTGAAGGCGAGGGGGCGAGCTTCGTAACCACGAAGTCCAATTATTTTCGGAATTCGAGTTTTGAAACTATCCAGAGCACAAGCTTGACCATGAGAACTCTGGCCCCTGGGAAAATTCAATGTTGTCGTGCCTGGCTTAGGTCAATTTTAATTGGTATGGACCAGTCAATCTGATCGAACCGAGGTCCGTGCCCCATAGACCACGGCGCCGCGGCGCGCCGCCGCTGCCACCGCCACCGCCGCACATGGCGATGCCGCAGGGTTGCGGGGCACCTGCTATGCGAGGCGAGGGGAAGGAGGGCGTGCACGGCACCAAAGGTCCTTAGGTCGCGCATTAGAATTGGAGTTTCGAGACTAACCAGACACGCGTTTGGCGCGCATGTGCCCATGAGAATTCCTACACCTCCAATTTTCTCGTGTCTGGGTTATTTCATTTCTTAATTGGTAAGGGCCAGTCAATCTCTCCAAACGGCCGGGAGGCACACACAGTTTTTAACTGTTTTTGACTTAAATAAATAAATAAAAGGCGTGTCACCGAAGGCGCCGCCGCCGCCCCGCGCGCCCACCCACGACTGGGAATCTGGCGCATGCCGCAGGGATGAGGGACCGCTACTGGCGCGGGGTCTGGACTTGGGATCACCGCGGCCGGAGATTTCATTCGGTGTCCGTCTCCGATCCTGAGCGGAGCGAGAGGAATTCGCGGTCTGTCTCTGCTCGTGGTCGGAGCCTGAGGCATTGGATGTCTGGTGCTGCTCCTGATCGGAGCGAGAGGCGAGGGGTCTTGCCGTAGGGAGCTGGCGTGAGGGCGCTCACACGTTCGGGCTCATGCGAGCGAGATTTTCGAGGGGAGCGGCTAATGTTATACCGTGGGCCTTTAGCGCCCTCATCGCCACCGCTGCTATTTTCGGCCGCGACCGTGCTGCTCAAGCGACGCCACGTGAGGACAAACACCGCCAAGTTGAACTTCAATTGATGGCGGCCGCGCGTGTGCAAACCGCCTACGCCGCCGTCATCGCCTACCGCATCTAGCCCCCCCCCCTCACACACACACACAAAGGGCACGCGCCGTCACCGCTGCCGCCGCCGAAGGGGGCCCAGCAGAGGCCACCAAAGCCGCTGGCGCGACCTAACGCCCCGCCCCCCTGCGCGGACGTGATCCCCCTTTGAAGTCAAAATCACGAATTAAATATTCGTTTGTTTTATCATTCACTTCGTTTCAATGTGTTATGCATGCACGAACCGGAATCATGCACACATAAATGAGTCCTCCCCGCATCACGGGAGCAGCCGGGCAAGCTGACTTCGAAGCCGACGCAGGGGAAGCAGGCGAGTGAGTCAACCCTGGGATTGTTATCCCGAAATAAAGTGGATAAACAAAAGGGAGGCATGACAATATGAAAATTGTTTGCATAATTTTACACGAAATAAAAGGCACTTTTAAAATCATTTAAAACATTTTTTTTTTCAATAACAGTTCCTATTTATTTCTTGTACATAGCAAAGTACTGATGAAATAAAGCACCATATCTCATGGACAAAATGTGCAGTATGAAGGCTGACCACATTCTTTCAAATACAGTCAGCCTTTATATCGCACATGTATATTTCGTGAGTGTTCATTCCCACCTGAAATTTGGTATAATATTCTGGGGAAACATATCCTACAGCTTCCAGACTTTAATATTACAAAAATGCATTGTATGAATAATAAGCAAATTCCATCCATGTAAATCCTGTAAGCCTCTCTTTATAATGCTAGAAATATATCGAATCTTGACTCTTGACTAATCAAGTCAGCTTGCCCGGCTGCTCCTGTGATGCGGGGAGGATTCATTCATGCGTGCGTGATTCGGGTTCGTGCATGCATAACACATTGAAACTATGTGAATAATAATACAATTAAATCAGTATTTTTTGTCAAATGTGTCTTACTCAAGAGCTGAAACATATTTTCAGGGAATATCTGATATCTATAACACTCAATCATTTGTCAGGTGATGAAAACATAATCATATTGATCAGGTGTCTGCATCATTAATAACATTTATATAATGGCATTAAACAATTAAAATCATTACACAAGTTAAAGTGCCATGTAAAATCTTTTCTCCTGCTAATTAGCGAATATACCAAGCCTCAAAATGGAAAGTAATATTAATTTTAACAATGATATTTAATGTGTTAATTACCATTTGGACTGTATAATTCCAAACAACCTCTCACAAAACTTATATCTCAGATTCTGGGTCATTGACCCCCATCTCGGTCAGGTTTTTTTGTCCGGTTTCACTGATCTTTGGAGCAAATGCTGAGATGGCCCCTTGTTTCGCTTCTTGACTTATGTGTAACTTTACTATCTGTTTTCTAGAGTTCAGAGGGTAATATTGTTTTTCAAATTATCATTCTCAGTGCTCTCTCAGCATTAAGTAGATTCCTTTGCAATGAGGGATAGTGGCCTAAAAAATCTTTTTGGTTTTTTGCAGTTTATATTACAAGGAAGCAAATATTTTATTATCAATTCTCAACAAAAACCCTGATTTCCATCTGTACTCAGAATTCAACTTATATATGGATCCCAAAATTTAAGAAATCATGCACAATATACTCTTCTTCCCATGGTACATCAAACACAATTTTTAATTGTTTTTGACAATAAATAAATAAAATAAACATTGAACCTTACAGCAATGCTGTGAATTCCATATAAAAATAATTTTCAAGGCAAAGTTTTATGATCAAATGCTTCCAAGATTTAGAGTATTGCAATTGGTGTTTCATTTTGGTCAACTGATGAAGCATTGTTAGCTACTGTTTACTAACCGGGAATCTATGTCATTTTTCTCTACCTATCACAGTACCAACTTCATTTTACCTCTGTCACACTACCAACCACATTTCAAAGGTGAAGAGTGAATTGATTCAGTAATATAATAAAACTAGTATATTTTTGAACATTGCTACATATGATAAACTTCACAACGACGTTCCACAATTAACAGAAAACATCCTTAAGTCTGTCCATCATTTAATTTCCTATGCAACTTGGAGAATGTGACTTTTAGAAAGTACATTAAACAATGTTTATATCGAAAACAGGCTATCAAGAGCACAAGTTTTTGTTTCTTGTACCACTTTAAACTTTTATTTCAGTTTTTCTCAATTTCTACGAACTTCATCCAATTGATCGCCATTGTTATGTTACCCTTCAAACGCTGTAATGTTGGCAAAATGACTTAGGAAAACCTGCAATTGATAAACTGACAACAAATTTCAACAAATGAAGTACATGGACTCCTCATGGAAACTTCAGCTGCAACATCTTTAAGACAAGAAAAATGGCTAGTTCTGGTTTTCTAAATCCATGTTTGAAAACACTTGGTTTTTCCTGAAAAAAGTTTTTATTCGTATAAAGATAACTTAAATTTTTATTAATGGACAAAAGGGTGATTGGTCAATAATTTTGAAATTCATTTTTGTTCTCTTCTTCAAAAAGTTGCACAACATTTGCTGTTTCCCAATTTAGAAAACATTTGGAAAAATGAAGAAAATTTTCAACAGTTCTACAGATGAACATTGTAAGGGGAATCAGTACAATTGCAAATGAAGAGCAAACAAGGTACAACATAATAAATAAATAATGAGCAACACATAATGATTGAATGTCAGTTATTCTTCAGCAATCAGAAACATGAAGGGTTATACATACAATTGGCCAAGGGCTGGAATTGTAACAAAGTTTAGTCGCAAAGTTTTAGAGAAAATATGATTAGGGGAGAGCAATTTCAATGTCTCGCCTTATGTGAACAATTCTATCCCACGACCATTTATGAATTTTATCCCAAGGTTTTTTTATCTGGTTTAGATTAACTTATAACAGAGTTTTTGACAGGGATAATTTTGTTTATTATTAATGATTATTTACAATGAAAAGTGATTTGTATTCCGATGTTCCATATTTATTAAACAAATTAGTTAAGAAGTACAGTTAATAAACAATACCAAAAACTAATGCCCCTTCTTTTGTTTTAATACTACACATGACCTATTACTTCACCCCAAAGAAAATTGAAACTATCGAACAATGGAAACAAAATTTACCTGCATGCTCCGTGGTGGAAGTTCTTCTTGAGTTTTTGGCAAGTATTTTAGTAGATATTCTCGGTTGGACTGTAGAGGATGGTATCCCAGTTCCAGACCCATTAATTCCATTAGATTCTGTTTTACTGTGCACATTTTTTAACAGAAATTAAGATTTCATATGAAATAAATTTAAACCTGAAATGAATTTTAAAACTTACCATGGCGTAAAGTTGGAGCTCTTCCAGAACCACCCTCTTTGTTTCTTTTACTGGAAAAATACATATACTCTTTTAATTGTTATGTACAACTATTGGTGCACATGAAGTCTTCTCAATACATAATAACTCACAAAAATACTTACAGTACAACACTGAGGCCATTCGTAATCCTGCGAGTATTTCGACACAAAATCTTCGTTAAGGTGGACGTCATGTTCCCGATCTAAAATATCTGCGAACTTTCGTCGGAAACAGGTGCAGGGATTTAAAAGTCGAAGTTCGAAGTCCACCGTTCAGTGACAGCACAGCTTTGAATGTAGTGTGGAGCGTCACAGAATGACGTAATGTTTAAATATAAAGTGCATTCTTTGGTTTCATTTAGTTAAAATAGACACGAATTATTCTAGCCAGCTAGCAATTCTCAGAAGATAATACCCTCTTTGGTTAATAAGCACGAACTGTGAACGAAATATTGGAATTCGAATTAAAGATACTTTTGTAGCTGTTAACAGGTACTAAAAATAATTATGTGAAAGAGATATACGAAGTACACGACCATATTCTACGAAATATCAATATGCGAACAAGCAAATGACAGTACATACATAGTGACATAGACATGAACCACGCCTCAAACTGGGACGCAGGTTGCCGAGAGTTGTCAAGCCGAGTATGTACTACTAATACACACGCCGATGCACACCAGAGAGTATAAGTCACACACGCGCAAATATCGGACGCTCTTATGAAGCGATTGTCATTTCAATGATGTTTACATAGTTGACCAACTTAAACGACTACAGTCGTGTGACAAGCCCAATGATATCTTTGGACAAGCCTGCATCTGGAATCGTCTTTTCTGTTGGTACCCCGACATTTATGGTTTCGTATGTTCGACGCTGCATGGCAAGGCATGACGAACAGTGATTGTATACAGAATATTTTTCGCAAAGAAGCATTTGTTGTGCGTGTTCAGTGAATTATCGTTTTTATCGGAGTTACAGTGAAATAGGTAATGCCTCGTCTGTGAAAGTATTTGGCGCAGACTTTTAGAAGACAACAGGAACGGGAGCTTGTTCGTTAGCTTAGCCGGTATCTCAATGTTTCGTCTAGTTTTACAATTGTTAATTAAAATTCTATTGGGAAAATATTCCTGAGTGCTATAAAAATCTATTTTATCGGTTTTTCCTTTGGAGCCACGAGCACTGTTAAGGACTTTCGCTTCTTTTTCGGGTTGCCATTTTCAGACCTAATCTTTAGGAAGTGAAAAGTTTTGTCGCAACAAATTATTCTCTCCTGATCCTTATACCATAAACCTTTCAAACAATTCACTGTATGTCATAGTTATTCGTTGATGCTGTATTGTTAGATTTCCTATTGTATGTTGCACAGTGTTAAAAAAAGCAGACAACCTCCATAAAGATTTATCAGTTTTTGTAATTCTGCATATTAAAGCTTTGACAAGAAGGTTCAATATATACTGAAGTCAGGTTAATGGGGCTTGGTCAGTAGGAGCAAAAAGAAATTTAAAACATGGTTGTTTGCTCTGGGTGGTTTCGGTTATTATTTACAATGTGGCTGTAAAGCATGGTATGGTAAACAACCATGTTCTAAATTTTTTTTTTTTTTTTTTTTTGCTCCTACTGACCTGACTTCAGTATATTATTTATTGTCATTAAGGATTCTCCATGGTTCAATATTTAATAAACATTTTGAAAGAAGTTGTGGATAGAGAGTTGATTAAAATTCTTGATTTTCAATCATAACTATCATGAAAAAAGTGGCACTTTCGAATAATAAGTAGCTGATAAATAACTATTTACCTATTTTCTTCTTTGCTTTTCTCTCAAGTTTTTCGAGATTTAAGTTTAAGTACCTATTGAAGTAAGCATAGGATTAATCTTTGTTCAACATTTACAGTGATATTGGAAAATGGATGCTGAATTGTATGATGAATTTGGCAACTACATTGGTCCTGAATTGGAGAGTGATGAAGAAGAAGAAGAAGGGTTCAATGACCGAGAACAAGAAAATCAAGACTATGATGTAGGTTGTGGACCATTTAAACATTTTGTGTCCATGTTTGTGAAGTAAAATAATACATATTTTTTGTAGGATGATATGGATAATGAAGGAGCAGAAGATACTGATGTTGTGGCTCCATCAGCTGTGGTTCTTCATGAAGATAAACGTTATTATCCTGCTGCCCTTGAAGTATTTGGACCGGATGTTGAAACAATAGTTCAAGAGGAAGATAATCAGCCTTTGGATGTACCACTTGTGGCACCAGTAAAGCGAAAGAAATTTCAACTCAAAGAACAAGAATTGCCAGAAACTGTTTACAGTATGGAGTAAGTTAAAGAATCTTAAATCTTTATGAGAGCATTTGTCATTTTTTTATAAGAATTAAAATTTTACTGTCCTGTTATCAAAAGCTCTTCTAAGTTCTGAAAATTGCAATATTACAATTCCTTGAAAGATATGTTAAATGAGCATGAATTGTGTATCTGTATTTTCTTTTTTTTCTGTTGTAGATTTCTTGCTGATTTAATGGACACTCCCCATTTAATTAGAAATGTGGCATTAGTAGGACACCTTCACCATGGGAAAACTAGTTTTGTTGACTGTTTAATGCAGCAAACCCATCCTGGACTGCGAACCATTGAAGAAAAAGCTTTACGCTACACTGATACCTTGTTTACAGAACAAGAGCGAGGTGTAGGAATTAAGGCGGTGCCTGTGACTTTAGTGTTGCCAGACACACGGAATAAGTCATATCTTGTTAATATCTTTGATACTCCAGGTTGGTAAACTTGGTCTGAATGTATATTCTGTATTTACCTGAATATGAGGCAAGTTTTTGTTTCTAAATATCTCGTTCAAGAAATGTGGGGTCATCGTACATTCACAGATTAAGTCTAATTTGTTGGATTCTAGTGTTATTAATTTGCCGTGCCCTGTCTCAAATTCTGACACGTCATAAGCTCTAAGACAGTAATAAGCATGGTAGTTATAAAAGGAATATAATAATCAATGTGGTTGTAAAGGGCATCAGTTTTTAAAGGAAACACAAACTATTGAATAAGTTTGTCAAGTTGTGCTTTACTTCCGAATTTATTGAATGTTGCATATATCATTATGTGACTTGTACTGTTTATTTACTCGTCTTCTCTGCATCTGCAAAGTATGCCCCTTTCATGAGATGCGTTGTTCAAGGTTATAAGCGATATTTTACCAGCTTTTGATTATTGGACAAACTTTGCAGATTGCCCCAAGCTTAGCGTGGTCTTTATTAACACATTGCAATCTAGAGTGTGTACAATGCGGTAAGTGTATAAGTGTCCAGTTTTTCTTTATTAAAGTGTCTTGTTTATTTAACTCCAATGCAAACATAAGACATTCCAAATAAATCATATGTGCAAATTATGATGTTGCCTAGCAGCACACTATTTGTTTTTTGTTCTTATTTCTAGAGTTTGAAGGAGTTTTACTTTCAATGTGAAATACAAGGATAATTTTAGATACCAGTTTTATTTTCTTATTTGCAGAAAATTTATGTGACTCAAGATAATATTTATTTAGCCCAAAGACTTACAAGTTGCTGATATTCAAGCATTACACAGATGTTATGAAATTCAAAATATACACAACAAATTATTATACCAGATACATACCATCATAACACAGGTCTACAAAATGAAACTTCTTGTAATCATCAAAGTTATAATCATATTTTTCTTAAGCAGTTTTTACCACAGATTATGGTTTTGCATTCAGATTTGTGCCATCACCAACCATTTTTATACAATAGCGAATCCATTTATTACATTAAAAATCACCTATATTCCATTCCATAAATAGGTAGTAAAGCTTATTTGGAAATGTGATGAATACAGACTGGATTTTACATAATTACTTATTTTTTGATTCTAACTGTTCTCAAAATTTTAATCTTGACGAATTGTCGCCATCCCAACACAATATCAGATTTTATTATCACAAAGTTTTACATATTTGGTACTATATTACATATTTTTATGAAAAGAAGTAATTTCAAAAAATTCAGCACTTTTTCCTACATTTTTACTGTGTACTCTACTCAAGGTACGCTTCGTGAAGACATGGTCCAACGTGCCTGCTTCAGTTATCTCAGTGGCAGGAAGTGTGCATCAGCGACAGATCATTCTCACCTTAAGGTGTGAAAAGTATCATTGACACCGCATTTGGTGACCTTTAACTTCAATTTCCAAGAAACTTTGGAGATCACTATCGTGTAATACTTTGATGAGAATATTCCATGCCGCTGTGATTGTTTGCTGGTCATAGATATTGCCAGTGTGTACGATGGCTTATATTGCATCTAGTCTGGGTGTTAAACTACATTTCTGGGTAACAATTTGTGAAGGTTTTACTACTGATGGGAAAGTTGTATGAAGGTGGGCATCAACATGTGTATTCCAAATGATTTTTAAAACATTCGCATTGTTTTTAAAATTTATATAGGAATTTTTTATAAATGTAAGTTCGTATTATGTAAATGCGTTTCCTAATTAGAGTATTGTAATATCATATATTATGTCCAATTTTACATATTTATTACACATTCTTACTGTTTTCATTACATATTTACTATGTACACATTTTGACGTTTCATTCTACACTTTTTTCCAGTCTCTAGTGATGAACTCCCACATCTCTTGTGAACTGCTTCATGATCTTCTCTGTATAATATCCAGGAGAAATCTGTTATCATTCCAGAAACCTTGGTAGCTTTGTTCCGTTGTCTTGGTGGGAACTTCCTTGTTCATCAGTCACGTCTCTGAGGTTATCAGGGAAAAAATCTAAATGGGAGTGTCAAAAGTGTAACTTAAGTGACATTCTATGACATTCTTGATTCCATTAACAAAGTCGGATAATTTGATTGTCACTAGGAAATGTTCACACACTCACTGAAAACTAGACCAAGCATCTTGTTCATCTGGAGTCGTCGTTTATATGAACACATTATGTTTTAAAATCTGTTGGATTTGAGAAGATTCTGTCCTTCACATTTGCTGCGCTGATTTTTGGAAATTTTTCACAGAGGTACTGGAATGCTTCTCAGTTTGTCTTACCCGAGATCAATAATTCAGGGAAGTCTGGCTTGGATCATCACCATGTCGCCACTGGTGATGACCAATGTATTCAGTGTTGGTTCCTCAGAGTGTAGATGATTGCTATTTGAGCACAAACGAAGAGAGGACAGGTTGATAAAGGAAAATAAATAAATGTATCAAGAAATAATATTGAAAATAAATTTATCAAGAAGAACCTGTAATTTTAATTTAAACATTCACAAGAAAACATGTTAGATTTGTATTTACAGTTGGATCCCAATTTAACAAAAAATTAATTTGGCCCCCAAAAATAGCAAGCATAATAATGTGTTTAAATCCACATTAAAGGATATCTAATTTCCGTTTTTTAACAAATAGAAGAATCTTTTGCAAAAGAAATACCCTTGTACCTCACTTGAACTAAATTCACTACATCAAGAAAAGGAAGTGACTTCTTTTAACCTCATGCTTTTCAGGGCTTGTGATGTTTCCCTATGCATGTCCAATTTGGCAATAGCCTCCTAATTAACACAAAATAACCCTGAGTTTGCATATCACATAATTTCAAAAGAATTTTATGCTCTGTTCTTTTATCTGAATCAATTAAAATGAAATGCATCATCATCATCACTAACCAGTATTTTAAAATAAACATTTTATGTAGGTACCTATGGAAAAATTGTCTTCTTTGTTCTGAAGCAAAATTTGTGGGTATTTTTTGATGTTAATTTTGGAACAGTCTTCTTAAAAGTTTAATTAAACTTTGAAAGTGTTAAAATTTTAACTAAAACTTATTCAAATGAAGTTTATTCATTCAAAACCACAATTGTTTTGGCATACTCTGAACAATAGATAAAATTTTGGTGAAACAATGCATGTTTGTTTATTATTGAACTACATGGGATTTTGATGATGTAGAGATCAAATTACAGTATCAATTAGAATTAACTATAGACATGTGTTGAAAACAAAATCATCACAATAATATAAAATATTGCTCTCTCCCATCTGATGCAACTACTTGGTTTTAAAATAATTAATTGAGACATTGAAGAAATCTTCCTGATTGGCATATTAATTTGCCAAATTTGGTAGTCTGATGGTGTCATTTGCCAATTACACCATCATATATGGTGCAAATCTGAACACTTCTTGAGTTCTCAAGGATCTTGTGGGCACATTAAGATGTATCTGTTAAGAATCTGGGGACAGTCTATAAGTCCAGGAGTAATTTTAAAAAAGAATATCAGATCATTCATGCTCCACCTCTGCTCAAGAGTTTATTGGCCTGTCCTCTCCAGGGCAAATGAATTCATGGGAAAATCTATCCATGGCCCTTCCTACTTTATATGCTAAAAACCTCAAGTATTTGTATTGTATAATTCAAGGCGAGATATTTGCTTGGATGTAGACAGGTTCCAAATTACCAAACAATATTCTATTAAAGGTCTCTAAAAGTCGCAAACAATAACATGTATGAAAACTGCCCACCCTCTGACCATAGACCCACTTTCTGAAAGCTGATCTGCATATCAAAAAGCTGATGTCATTGAGAGAAGGTGATTTGTGAACATTTTTCCTGTGTTACTCAAGTTATCTAAACCACATTGTACCTTTCTTGCATCCTCCATGGGTTTAATTCTTATAAAGTTCTTGTCATTGGCAAAGAGTAGTGAGTTGGAATTCAAAATATAGCAATCAAGATCGTTAAAAGAAATATTAAACAAGCAAGGCCCCAAGTGTGATTATTGTGGTACACCCAATGAAGTTTCATAAAACTGTAACTGACCACAAAAACAGCCTGAAATTTGTCACACAAATTATCTTTGATCCAAGCAATTTCATGTTTTAATCCAAGTTAGCCAGTTTAGTAATCGAGTAAGTGACCACCTGGTGTCCCTTTTCTATTTCTACCACAATGTAATTTCTATATATTGCCAAGTTGGTTACAGTGGATTTTTGTTGCATAAATGTAATTGATATTACTCTATTTCCAAATTCGTAGAAATATAAATTGTTGAAGAGACTTGTTAAAGATTAACTGTAATAACGACATACGACATTACTTAAGAAAGACATTTGGCACACTGTGAGGACCATTCTCCGGTTTTGAGAGACCCTTGTAAAAACATCTATGCTAGGTATCACCTATGAGTCTCCAGACTGTGATTATGGATGATCGATTACCTTGAAGCCATCGTCAGTGCAAAATGTAGATTTTTAAAAAGCAATGTATATAATAAAATAATTTAATAAATAAAATAATTATGACCAAAATTATTTGATCTTTCAGGTCATGTGAATTTTTCTGATGAAGTTACTGCTGCCATGAGATTATGTGATGGAGTTGTTCTATTTGTTGATGCTGCTGAAGGTGTGATGTTAAATACAGAGCGATTGCTTAAACATGCTGTACAGGAGAGATTGGCTCTTACTGTGTGCATTAACAAAATCGACAGGTTAATTTTGGAATTGAAACTTCCACCTCAGGATGCTTATTATAAATTGCGTCACATTGTGGATGAAGTTAATGGTCTTCTCAGGTAATTTTCTTAAGCTTTTATAAATAGAAAATGAAGAGAGTTATTTCTTTATAGGTTGAGAAATTGTAGTTTATTTTGTAAAGTTATTTTCTTTGTTGTGGCAATCAGCAATGAAGAGAAAATGAGATTTATTGACTTGAAATGATATTGATCTCTTTAGGATTTGTGAATTGGGCTTATAATGAGAAGATATACAGGTGAGTCACGTAACTTTAGCCCCTCCTGTAACTTTTGAACGGTTGAAGATATTGCAATGCAGTTTTCACGGAAGGGAATGAGGCTAATTGAATTGTGTATTGATTTCTGTTCTATAACTTATATTTTATGAGATATTTGAGGTAGCTTTGTTTTTTCAAATGGGATTATACATATTTTTTCAGTCTATCATGACAAGCGTAAAAAGACGAATCCAAAGATATAAATATTGTTATATGTTAGATCAGCATTTTTTTGAGTAATTTTGATTTTTTTTGCGACTAGTGTTTAATAGATATTTTCATTGTAACTGTCAGCCCCACAAGGTCACGCCAGCTCTCCCCCAGCGAACACGGGCTTGGGGAAGGGAAGGGATTTTAGTACTTGAGAATACGAAACATATTGCAAATATTCCCAACACTGTTGCATTTTTTCCTGAATTCTGCTTTCCATCCTGCCCCGTTTTCAAATATTTTGTGTTTCCTAGGAATTGAAAATACTGGATTTGTCATAAGTACTGTGTATCGAAATTTATAGATTGTTTCTATCCCTAAGTTATTATTATATGCTTATTAACATTGAAATTGTTTGCTCAAGATATGCAATATTTTTGTACAGTCTTAATTATTTATTCTTATTGTGCTATGTTTCAAGATCCCATTAATACGTATCTTATGAAACCCCATTAAATGAAGTTGAAGTTATAAACAATTTTATGACAATTCACATGTCAAATCCTTATTTTCCATCCTTCAATCAAAATAAAATCAAAATTACTCAAAAAAAATGCTTATCTAACATATGACAATATGTATATCATTTGATTCATCTTTTTACGCTCATCATGGTGGACTGAAAAAGTATGTATAGTTCCATTTAAAAAAACAAAGTTACCTCACAAATCTCGTAAAATGCAAGTGATAAAATAGAAATTAATGCACATGTATATTAGCCCCTTTCCCTCATGCAATTCCGTGAAAACTGCATTGCAATTACTTCAACCATTCAAAAGTTACAGAAGGTGCTAAAGTTACGTGACTCATCCTGTATATTAAGTTCTAATTTTATTGTTCAATATATTTTTGTCAATATATCTGAGAACTCTAGAGAATGATTTTTATTCCAATTCCAAAAGGAATTGATGAAAAGCACTGGTGAATTTCTCATAAAATGTTTTAACCTTCTACTTTATAAAAAATAAATACTAATAAATTACTTTTATCATGAATGAAAGCATATTGAAATACGCCAGTTACGTTGCCAATTACATGCCAGCATATACATATGCAGTCAAATTATCAATGGGAAAATATTTGTCAGAGATGCACAATTGTTTTGAAATCAGTTAAAAAACCTTTTCGGAAGCATACAAATATGAATAAAATTGTGGCATAATTAACAGTAAAGCTTAGAATGTTGTGATTAATGATTTATAAAAATTTGTAATAATTTCCACAATTAATTGTTAGGTTAAATTATAAAATTGGTGGTAAAGTTACTTTGTTTATTGATTTTAATTTCTTTTTCAGTCTCTATTCAGATGAAGAAAATTCATATTTTGTTTCTCCTCTTTTGGGAAATGTGTGTTTTGCAAGTTCTCAATATTCTGTGTGTTTTACATTGAAATCATTTGCCAGCATTTACTCTCAGACTTACGAAGGAGTGAATGTAAATGAATTTGCTCGAAGATTATGGGGTGATATATATTTCAATAATAAAACGTAAGTAACAACTAAAAGGCATGTTTCAATGCAGGAATGATCTTTTTTTTATCCAAAATTGTATTTGACAAATAACTTGTGTTATTGAAGTTCATTTATATTTCCATTGCAGTCGAAAATTTACAAAAAAATCACCTCACAATTCAGCTCAACGCAGCTTTGTGGAATTTATCCTTGAGCCTCTGTATAAAGTTTTTGCTCAGGTGAGAATTAGGTCTTTTCCTTTCTCTTATAACTAATAGATTGCTAGTAAAATGCATGTTAAAATTATTATAGGTGGTTGGTGACGTGGACACTACACTTCCTCAAGTCTTAGATGAGTTAGGTGTACGCTTGACAAAAGAAGAAATGAAGATAAATATTCGTCCTCTATTGAGATTAATCTGCAGCAGGTTTCTTGGGGATTTTAGTGGTATGTAGAGTTAAAAACAAAAATTATGTAATTCTCAGTAATGATCAGAAATTCTAAATGCAGAAAAAAGATATCTCTTAGCAATGCTTAATTATTTCTTGATATAAGTCAACTTGTTTACATTGTTTATAATGCAAAATATTCTATTGCTTGTTTCTTCATTACTATTTGTTTTGTTTTGCCCAATTCTTACCTTTGCGGCTGTTGATGCTAAAAAAATCCCTTTTAATAGGTTTTACTGAGATGTGTGTCCAACATGTACCTTCTCCTGCTGATAATGCCCGGAATAAGGTTAAACACATATACACTGGTCCCTTAAACAATGACCTGACAGAAGATATGTGCAACTGTGACCCTGATGTAAGAAAGCCACTTGTTCTGTTAATTTTTGTATCTGTATTTGCTTCATATAAAATATATACATTACATTAACATAAATACATGTTTTAATTATGATTAATATATATTTATACATTTGATGCCTGCAGGGAACATTAATGGTGCACAGCTCAAAAATGTACCCCACTGAGGACTGTACTTGCTTTCTGGTTCTGGCCCGGGTACTTTCTGGAACCCTACGTGCAGGGCAGGAAGTGCGAGTACTTGGTGAAAACTACACATTACAAGATGAAGAAGACTCCAGGATTCTTACTGTAGGACGTCTGTGGATTTTTGAAGCAAGGTAAAAGATATTGTAAAAAATCGATTTTGATGGAAATACATGTTTTTGGGGCCCTTAATAAAGAAAAAGTCCTATGTATATGTGTGTGGGTTTTATTTCATCATGAAATTATTATCTTTAAAAAATTAAAATCTAAGGAAACAGTGATATTTTCTTTCCGTAAAGTGTCGCTTCATCAATGGATCAGAATGAAGCACCTATTGAAATATTTGTAGATCTTAAGAAAACTTTTTTCATCATTAACTTAACATTTTACTTTCAAAATTACCTTACCTGTGGTATTGCTCTAGATTGGTTATGTGTGTACTTTAATCAATGATCGTAGAGAGTAGAATTACTCTACTGGAATAATAGAACATTATTATCTAGCCTTTATTTATTTATTTATTTATTATTTACGTCAAAAAACAGTTAAAAACTACATATGACGAGCTATGGGGAGAAGTGAATTTTGTGCATGTTTTCATAATTCTGTGGTCTCTATCCTAAACCATATTCTAGTCGAATTTTGAATACAGAAAAGAGAGGTTTTTTTTCGAGTTTTGTTGACAAAATATTCGCTCCTATGTAATAAAATACATTTTCAAAGGTAAATTAGCTATAAATTCCTGCCCTGAACCCTCATGTTCTTCATGAAAGAATAATACTTTTGCCGCGATAACATGAAAAACGATAATTTGAATAACTATATTTCCCACTGAAATTCAGAAGACGTGCACAAATAATGAAGTTACATTTATGTCCAGAAGCAAAACAAGGGACCATCTCAGCATTTGCTCAAGGATCAGGGAAACTGGACAAAAAACCTGATTGAGATGGGGGCCATCAACCCAGAAACTGTGGTACAATACTTGTTACAGGTTCTTTAGAATTATACAGTCCAAATGATAAATAATTACATTAACTTCATTGTTAAAATTAATTCTACTTTCCTTTTTGATGCTCGGTATAGTGTCGAATTGTATAGAAACAGTTATGCAGCAGAAAAGATTTTACTTGGGACTTAAACTTTTCTATTGAATTTAATCGTTTAATGTCTTTTGGCAAAGTGTTGTAGAGTAATGTACATGAATTGTATGTAAATTTTTTGTATTGAGCTGTTGATACTACCACCTGGTGAATATGATTACTACGTCGTGTGTTATACTTATAGACATCGGCGTTTGCTGAAAATATATTCCCGCCCTTAAGTAAGTCATTTTTGACAAAAACTACTGATTCATAAATCAGGAGACAAGGTAATGGTAAAATTCCTAGATTAATAAAGAGTGACTTACAAGAATCACGTGGGTTGGATTTGCTTATTATTCGTACAATTTTTTTTTGTAATCTGAAAGTCTGTGAGCTATAAGATGTGTTTCCCCAAAATATTATGCCATATCTCAGGCGGGAGTGAACATTGGCAAAATATACACAACGAGCTGTATGAAGGCTGACGGAATTTGAAAGAATTCTGAACGCGTAGCATAATGAACTTAATTTTGTGTTCAATTCATTTAAGTGGGCATTCCATTTGAGGTTTGACTGAATTGATAGACCTAAAAATTTTGTTACATTAACATCAGTCAATGGCACCGTTCATTTTCAAGTGAGTACAGAATTTTTTATTTGATATGGAAAACTGCATTGAAACAGTTTACCATAACAGTTTAAGTCATTTACTTTTAATTTGCTATTACGGAACCAATTTGAAACATCTGATATTGTACTATTTACGGTTTCTTTGTTGCAAAGGATATTTGTATCATCCGCAAAGAGAACTGTTCTTCCGTTTTGAATCGCTAAGGGCATGTCATTTACGTATAATAGGAAGAGAATAGGGCCTAAAATCGATCCTTGCGGGACTCCACATGCAATTGGCAAAGAACCGGAAAGGTGTGTACATAAAGTTCCATCATTCCTGTAAGGTATTTCTACTCTCTGAGATCGTTGTTTAAGGTACGAACATAGCCAATCTAGAGGAATACCACGGATTCCATACGAAGGTAGTTTTGAAAGTAAAATGTTATGATCAATGACGTCAAAAGTTTTTGAAAGATCTAAAAATATTCCAATAGTAGCTTCGTTTTGATCCAAGTGATGAGGCAACATCCTTAAGAAAAGAAAAAATGGCTGTTTCCGTAGATTTTGATGTCCGGAATCCATGTTGGCAATTTGAAAACTCGTTGTGTTTATTGAGAAAGGTTTCCATTCGCACATAAAAAAAGTCTCTCTAATATTTTTGAAAAAACTGACAAAAGAGAAATTGGCCGATAATTTTGAACTTCATTTTTGTTGCCTTTTTTGAAGAGCGGCTTAATCTTAGCTGTTTTAAAAATATCTGGAAAAATTCCGGTGCATAAGGATGCATTAAATATGTGAGTTAACGGGTGTATAATGGCTGGAGCGCACGTCTTTAACAAACAATCCGGAAATTCATCTAAACCGGCCGAATATTTATTTACATCTTGGTAATTCATTGCCAATTGCATGTGGGATCCTGCAGGATTCAATTTTAGGCCCTATTTTCTTCCTGCTGTACATAAATGATATGCCCTCAATGATTCGAAACAGAAGAAGAGTACTCTTTGTGGATGATAATATTATTTGCAATAAAGAAAAAGTTAATAATACAATATCAGATGTTTCCAATTGGGTTTGTGATAACAAATTAATAGTAAACAAAGGGAAAACATTCAAAATTAACAATGTGCAATTGAATGATGTTAAAGTAACATCATATTTCTGTCTCAATTCAGTCGAACCTCAAATGGAATATCCATTTAAATAAAAACAAAATTTAATTAATTATGCTACACATGCTTTGGCTCTTCATTTACAAATTAGTTTTTTTTTGTCAAAAATGACTTACTCAAAAGGTGGGAACAGAATTTCAGTGAATACAGATGTCTATAACTATGACCATATTCATCAACTAGTAATCATATTCATCAGACATCAGTATCAACAGCTCACTACAAAAAGTGTACAAATGTACAAAATGTTCATGCAATACCTGTACATTATTTTCCAATACATTTCCAGGCGACATTAAATTATTAAAATCAGTATGCAAGTTTAAATTGCAAGAAAGATCTTTTCTGATGCATAATTGTTTCTATACTATTAGAGACTATATCAGGTGCCAAAAATGAAAGTAATATTGTTGTTGTTTTTTATTATTATTATTTAAAGATCACAGGGTATCTTACATAAAATTTGAAAACAGAACATTTTTATATTTGAATGTATATTTAAGATGTAGAATACGAGTTTAATATTGATTGAATGACTGTTGTGCTCTGCAAGACTGATCCAATGTTTTTTGTTGTTGTTGTTGGTTTTTTTCACTGACATAAAGAAATAAATAGCTGTAATATCAAATCAAAAATACTCTACAACCTCTCCTCTTGGAAAGGTCACATAATCACTGATGATCTTTATGTCATGATATCTCTTGTAACTCTTCACTCAATGAACATCTGATTTTAGCTCATCAACTTTGTCAAAATTTCCACAGGATTTTCATAGATTGTGATGTACCTTAGATCCATCACTTTCTCTTGTTTAAAATTATGCATATTATTAAAAAATCTTATTTAAAAAAATTATTTCAATAGTAATGTTGTGTTCTACTCTTCCTTTGCAATGCCGTTTGCATTTTGAAGTGCAAATTGATGGATCAATTTCTCAAAGTAGTCTTCTTGTGTCATGATACACTTCCATCATCATCTTTGCTGAACTTCACTCTCAACATGTACGACAAGTGTCCAGTATGCTTTATGTCAAAACATTGGTTGAGTAGTTCTTTCACCTTTTTCCTGAATATCTCATTCTCAGCAATAGAGAGTATGTTGTTGACATACACTCTCAGCTTTTCCTTGCTCTGTGTCCAGTTGATTCACACATGGATCAACTTGACTTTTCACAAATCCCAGTGTTGTCAGCTATTTGTACTGCCATCGTCCTCTTTGTTTTAGTGCTTAGATTGATTTGACCAACCACTGAATCACTTCCCTGGATTCAATTGCTTGCTGATATGATGTTGGTTCTTGAGCAACATTTGACTTTGAATTGTCGAGTTTTTGCTCTGAATACAGTGTCGTATGATGTGGTATCTTTGGTTGGACATTGGTTTTTCTTTTCTCTGATAACTACAAGGCCTTTTTGGGGTTTCTGTACTGGATTGTTTGCTATCGTCACTTTTTAAATTTTCTGTTTCATCAAACTTGTCATCCACCTGATACAGCTCTGGCATCCGTATCCTTTCAATGGAATTCCACAATGACCTTTAATGATTTCTCAGAGTTGGTGCTCTCACTTTTGATTGTTTCCTTGAAAACAAACTCTTGGACTCTTGACTCTTGGACATATTGTGATTCAGACATCCAAACTGTGTATTCATGGCTCTTCAACAAATATCACACCAGAATTCCTTTTACTGCCCAGGGAGGTAATTTGGAGTGTTGTTTCTGCTTCTGCCCATGAAAGAAAACTACATGACTCATTTCTTGCAAGTATGTCACTGAACTTTCACTCTTTCCACAATTCATAAGGAGTTTTGTTTGAGTCATGTATATTCGTAATTCTGTTACGAATATATGCTGCTGTGTTTGTTTGCTCACCTCAAGCACTTGTTGGAACTTCCAAATCTTGTACTTACAATCTATCAAGATGTAGTTGCATTCTCTTGAATCTCTCCACTATTCTGTTTTGTTGAGGGGTATATACCATTGTCATTTCATGACAAAATGTCCTCAGATACACAGCATGTTTAAAAAAGTTACAATGACTTTTTTATTGTATTTGAGAAGAAATGTATTTCTGTCACAATAAGGTATAAAGTGGAATTGAGCCGTGTTCCTGCTGGAAACTGGGTTCTCATAGAAGGAGTCGATCAACCCATTGTAAAGACTGCTACAATTACTGAACTCAACATCGCTGATGAAGTTCACATATTTCGGCCTCTGAAATTCAATACACAGTCAGTTATTAAAATTGCTGGTGAGTACTAAGGGTATACTAAGGTATGATTACAAAAGAATTAATTATCAGCTGATGCTCCTCAATCCAAATTTTTATTCATATTTAGGTTGAAGAGAGTTAGACAATTACTAATAATGTTTCCTCTCAACTGAATATTGGAATAAGTATTTTCTGTTAATAAGCCGAAACGTAGAAATTTTTTAAACTGTATACTTGCTTATAATTTTATTTACCTCCAAACACCATTTGGTGTGTTAATTATAAATTAAATTCAAGGAAACAATCAGTGGTCTCCAATGAAATGTTTTGTATTATTTATATTTGTATTAATCAAAATTTAGCAATGCTTTGACAGTGTTATTATTTTGCAGTGGAACCTGTTAATCCTTCTGAATTGCCCAAAATGTTGGATGGGCTCAGAAAAGTTAATAAGTCTTATCCCTTATTATCAACACGTGTTGAAGAATCTGGTGAACACGTTGTTCTTGGAACTGGTGAACTTTATTTGGATTGTGTAATGCATGATCTTCGGAAAATGTACTCTGAAATAGGTTTGTATGTTTGTTAAATTCACAAAAACAGCTATGTTCTAGTTATACTGAGAATATTCACAATTTACTTATTATTTTCTTTGTGAGATAATTTTTATGTATCATATGTTTTTGTTTTTTTATTTCAGATATAAAAGTTGCTGATCCAGTGGTTGCTTTCTGTGAAACAGTGGTAGAAACATCTTCTCTAAAGTGTTTTGCAGAAACTCCAAACAAACGAAATAAACTCACAATGATTGCTGAGCCTTTAGAAAAGGGTCTAGCAGAGGACATAGAAAATGAAGTTGTACATATTTCTTGGAACAAGTAAGTAATTTACTTGAAATAGTTGGAATATAAAATGAGGTAACAGCTTTAATCATGTATATTGTTTTTGAAATGTGTTTAAATTAAAGTTTATATTAAAAGGTTTGTCTTGCAATCGTAAAATATGTGGTTAAAAAAGTGTTTTCTTTTGTGATAATTTTAAATGAATGCTAAAATTTGTGTGGCCTCAGAATCATTTTGCTTTTTCTTTTCTCAGTCCTCTTTGGGATTTCTGTACTGGATTGTATTTTTGTTCCCAGGAAACGATTGGGAGAGTTTTTTCAGTCTAAATATGACTGGGATTTGCTGGCAGCACGTTCTATCTGGGCCTTTGGACCAGATCCAACTGGTCCTAACATTCTTGTAGATGACACTCTGCCATCAGAAGTTGACAAAAGTTTGCTGAGCTCAGTAAAGGATTCCATTGTTCAAGGTTTTCAGTGGGGAACACGCGAGGGACCTCTTTGTGAGGAACCTATTCGTAATGTAAAATTCAAAATCTTGGATGCTGTTATAGCTGGAGAACCACTTCATCGTGGTGGTGGCCAAATTATTCCTACTGCTCGTAGAGTAGCTTATTCTGCTTTCCTCATGGCTACCCCACGTTTAATGGAACCATATCTCTTTGTGGAAGTTCAGGCGCCAGCTGATTGTGTATCAGCTGTGTACACTGTGTTGGCAAAACGCCGCGGTCATGTAACCCAAGATGCCCCTGTTCCAGGGTCTCCATTGTATACAATTAAAGCTTTTATTCCAGCTATTGATTCATTTGGATTTGAAACTGACCTCCGCACACATACACAAGGACAGGCGTTTTGCTTGTCAGTATTTCATCATTGGCAAATAGTACCAGGAGATCCTCTTGATAAAAGTATTGTTATCAGACCACTCGAACCACAACCAGCCACACACCTGGCTCGAGAATTCATGATTAAAACTCGAAGGAGAAAAGGTCTGAGTGAAGATGTGTCAATCAACAAGTTTTTCGATGACCCTATGTTGTTGGAACTTGCAAGACAAGATGTTATGCTTAATTATCCATTGTAGAAAATTGTTAAAAGAGACTTCAATGAAAAAATTGTGTTACATGTGTAAACATTCCTAGGAATGACACTAAAGTCCTGAAGTTCTTAGGAATGAAAAGAAAAAGTATATTCCTTAAAATGATTTTGTCTGAATGAAGTATATTTACTCCATTTTCTATATCAATAGTGATATTTGTATATAGATGTGTATTGTGCTGGAATGAATCAGTTTTTGTTTCAGATTAATGAAAGAGGTGTTTTTGTTTGTTTGTTTTTTTAATGTGAAAACAGACTACATATTGTATCTATTTAAAACACTAATGTATATTTTTATGAATGTTTGTCTTTACGCGCTGATTTTATAATTGAATTGATATAACTGAGCCAAAGTGAAAAAAACTGTTTCGTAATGAGCGTTCATATCATAATTTTCGGTTTAGTTATATGTCCACCATTCTTATCAATAAAAGTATTGTAAAATTTCCCCTTGTTGTTTCTCATTAAGTGTGTGAATGATTCAGTACTTCCAATCCCACTTATTGACAATAACATAGATCATCAAATTTCATGTAATGAAATGATTTGTATTTAGTCTAAGGACTCCATTATTGTTCTTCATTTCAATCCTGTCTATTTAGAACAGTATTCCATGTAGTTGCTAGTGCAACATTTCATTATTGGGTTTCATGTTTATTTCAGAAAAATAATTTTCATCACGGCGAACTTACACCATGAACTTCTAGTACTCAATATTTAAATAACACACAATTAAATACTGCTATTATCAATAATTTTGGTCAGACAATATTATGTGTAATAGAAAAAGGAAAGAGAATAAATGAAATGTATGACCCACAAGCCAAGCTCTTCTACCAGCCGTATTATCTGTATATTACACAGAAGCACGTAGTACATTAAGGTGCCATACTTTATTTCAAATTGTGCATAAAGTAACTTTTACAAAAAATTTAAAAAAATAAACACACACCTGTCTACAAGTTTGTGTGTTCCCCTAACTGACCAATTAGCCAAATTGAATTATTTATAGATCAATGAGGAAATAAGATTGATACTGCTAGTTGTAGTTGAAGAGGCAATTTTTGGTATAAAAATTAATGTACAACTTTAACTGAACATTCAATTTCTTTTACTTTCAAACTGTAAGCTAACTTTTAAATTTCCTGTAAGACAGCTTCCTTCATATCAAACAACAAAGACCAATTATTCCATTATTTGCCTCTGTTTTCTTAAGTTTTTAAATTTTCGTGTTAAAATATTTATTCAGAAGCCTTTTGTCCACATATAAAAATCAACTCAGCTTGTAAATTCTATTTTCCATTTGTTGGTTGATCCAACTACCATTCATGTGTAAGACTATTTTTTTTTCCTTTCTTGTAAATTGCGAAATTGGCACCTGCTATACTTTCATTACATCCATTCTCTTAGCTCGGAGAGAGGATAAATTCACTCCTTTCTCTGTGCTCGTACTGCATTTGGTGTGTTACGTAGTACCTGTATTAATCATGACAGGTGTTTGGTCTCTATGCTTATACTACTTTTGGTGTGTTTTAACCAATATCCGCCGATTTTATTTAGTTTCAATCTCAAATAAACGTCTTGTATTTTTAAACACAGTTCGTGATGGAAAAGAAACTTTCTACATTGTGAGGAGATCGGTCGACATGCACGAAACCTGGGGCAGTAGGTCATCCGGTAGTAACGAAACGTCATTGGGAGATTGGTACAAGACGTACCGTCGATGCACAAGAAACGTGACACATCATAACATTTTGCTGAACTGTTTTATAACCCGAGTAATGCCTCGCATTTCACAAGCATTTTGGAACTATTTAGTTGACCATCGTTAAGAAATAGTTACAACAAATCCATGATTTTCATAACAATTCACTTAATAATGACGATTTTTGAGATGTGTCATTTTTCATGTGCATCAACGGAACATGAATAATATGTATTGACAAAAATACTCCGACGTGCCCTCGAAATGAAAATCTGTTTTATGTACTAACGCTCTAGGAAAACACTTCTCGTGAATTGTTTTGGCTGCGACATCCCAATAAAAATAGGCGAAGAAAAAACGAAAAAAATATCATCTCACGTGCCAGTAGCTGCACATTATCAAGAATTGTTTCATAACAAGTTCGTCTTAAAAAGGGTTGAGACATCTAATCGCATCTAATGTTCACCAAGACCTTACATTTTCTACTTTACCGGGTGCAAGCCCACCATTCATTTGCACTTTATCGTCAGTATGCTCAAAGTACAGAGTAAATCGTCGTGTATGGTTGTAAGCAAAGAGTATGGTTGTAAGTCCACGAGTGGGAATAACCAATATCAATGCTTTGGTTGAAGATTTCCAGAAGTGGGCGTGAACGAAAAGCCAGGAACCTGGACCGGGACTACCCACTCCTGCCAGTCTCATCCCCACCACAACCAGCCCGTGGGCGCGTGAAGGACATTTGCGGGTAACGGCTGGCCTTAAATGGCGTGCTGCGGCCGTGACAGCGTATGCCGTCATCACCGACTTTTCTTATTCCTCATCACCACACAAGACCTACATTTTAAACCTCTTCTAAAATTTAGCAAAACTTTCGTTCTCGGAATGCCTTTATTGTAACTACCAAATAAATCTCTTTTCAACGAAACGCTGAAAACGCTTACTAACATTGTTTACTGCTTGTTTTTTCCGAAAAATTTTTGTACTGTAAAATAGAAGAGCGAACGTGGTGAAGGATACAAGTGCCAAAAGTGAGTTTTGGGGAAAACATGAGGAAAACTTAAGTGGCAGGTTTCAAGAGGACGTTCAGGTTATTCACGTACATAGAAAACTTAATGGGCGATTAAATTTCTTACTATTGCAAGGGCGTATGAACGTACATCCTTTTCCAAGTGAAAAGTGATATGTCGTTTTGTGGCACTTACACCCCTTCCCATGACTTCTGACCTTCATTAGTGATGCTCATTCAAGAACGGATCCAGCCGATCATTGGCGGGTGGGGGGATAACAAATTTTTGTTAAATAATAAACATAGTCTTTATTATATTGTATATTATTACGTATACGTACGTATATACGGAGTAATGTACGTAGTATAGGTAAAGTTATGTAATACTGCGGAAAATCGATTTCGAGATTTCAACGGAAATACACGTTTTGGGGTCCCCTGATACCGAAAAAGTGGGTCTTTTCAAAACGTCCGTCCATCTGTCGTCTGTCTGTCCGTCTGTCTGACCGTCTGTGAAGAACACTAGCACGTAAACCATACGCGCGATTTCTTCCAAAATGGATATTCCCCGGTCGATCTGCGTCCACTCGTGGCGCCTCGATTTTGAAAAACTTTCTTCAAAATTTAAGGGTACTTTACATGAAGCCTCCCCCGGACATTTTCAAAGATTTTCTCAAAAACGGCTCAAAATTTTTTCTCTGAATTTTGATGTAAGAATAGAGTAAAATACACTTATTAAGGTGGCATAGATCCCATTTTCACGGTTAACTATGATTTTCCGAAAATTGACTAAGTTTGAAATTGTTTCGGCGTCTTCCTAGAACTACAAAATTGAAGGTAGAGATTTTTCCTTCAAATAAAATGTGTTGTACAAAGTGAGTTCTTTCATTAAGGTCATGTACATTTTTACTTTCCCGTATACGTACGTATACACGGAGTGATATACGTAGTATAGGGAAAGTTATGTAATGCTGCGCCAAAAAATGGCCAATTTTCGGCGGAAAAAAATTAACTGCTGGGCCGTGAAAATGAATAAGTGGATAAAACCAGTTGCTAAATTAAGAAAAAAAAATCCCCTAACACGTGGTGTAGCCAGAAACCCTGTTTTCTAGGTCCTTGACACCGAAAACCCAATTGAAAGGATATCGTCCGTCTGTCCGTCTGTGAACACTGCTAGCGCCTAAACCATACGTACGATTTCTTCCAAAATGGATATTCCCCGGTCGATCTGATTCTAGTCAAAGCTTTGAGATTTTGAAAAAGATTCTTCAAAATTTGGGGGTACTTTATTTGAAGCCCCCCGGGGATTTTCAACATTTTCTCAAAAACGGCTCCAAATTTTTTCTTTAAATTTCTTGTATGAATAGAGTAAAATACACTTTTTAACATGGCATAGGTCCGATTTTCACGTACAGCTCTGAATTTTCGAAAATTGTGAAAGTTTGAATTTTTTTCGGCGTCTTTCTCCAACTACAAAATTGAAGATAGAGATTTTTTCTTCAAATAAAATTTGTTCTGCATATTGAGTTCTTTCATAAAGATCCTGTAAATGTTTTTCAAAATTTTGGTAGTTTTCGTGCAATATTGCGTGCAATATGTGCAATTTTAAAAAATTACAAAAACAAGATTTTCTCAAAAACGGCTCCAAATTTTTTCTTTAAACTTTTGGTAGGGATAGTGGTAAATGTACTCTATCAATGACATACAAGCCATTTTGGTCTATCGGTTGGTTTTTTCAAAAATTACAAAAATGTAAATTTTTTTACTTGTCTCTCACGTCATTAATATTTACATTATCGGCGATTTTTTCACATTATTATATTTACGAGTATATATGCTTTAAATAATGTCAAGTAAAGTTTCTCGAAAACACTACCGTTTTCTGTGAAAAGTGGCTGAAAATTTCGGCATTTTCAGAAATGCTCAAACGCCATTTTCTCGTATATGACTGCAATTTTTTTCTTCAAACTTTTGTAACGGATAGTGCTAATTACACTCTTTAGTATAGCGCAAAGTTTATTGTGAGTTATTTTTTGTTTTTTTCAAAAATTACATAATTGTAATTTTTTGAAAGATCTCTCACATCTTTAATGTGCACATTACCAGCAATTTGTAAACATTATTATATTTGTGAGTGTAAGTGCTTCAAATAACTTCAAATAAACTATTTTAAAAACTCAAAAATTTTCTGTGAAAATGAGCTTCAAATTTCGCAATTTTAGTAGTGCTAAAACGCCATTTTCTCTTAAACGGCACACAATTTTTAAAAGAAAATTGCCATTTACGGCTAGGTTTCTGTGTTCTTTAATATTCTAAAATTAATATTTTCGTTCTACCAATAGGAAACCGAAAAATTAAGAAAATGACCAAAAAATGTACTTTTGGCGGTGATAGATGGTAGCTGGCAAGAAAGAGTATGTCGCAATTCCGAATAGCTAGCGAAGACCCAAGGAAAAACTAATACGGGAAAGTCTGTGCCATTCTGTAGCACCACTAGTTTTGAAAATTTTATTAGTTTTTGCGCAATATTGCAGGCAATATTTGCAATTTTAAAAAATTACAAAAAACAGATTTTCTCAAAAATGGCTCCAAATTTTTTCTTTAAACTTTTGGTAGAGATAGTGTTAAATGTGCACTATGACATGACATTAACGCCATCATCCTCTATTCTTTTGTTTTTTAAAAAATTGCAAAAATGTAGTTTTTTTGACTTGTCTCTCACGTTGTTAATATTTACATTAGCGGCGATTTGTTCACATTATTATATTAATGAGTACATGTGCTTTAAATAATATTCAATAAATTTTCTCAAAAATTGAATAGTTTTCTGTGAAAAGTAGCTCAAAATTGCGCATTTTCAGAAACACTCAAATGGTTTAAATTTTTTATTAAATTTCTCAAAAATGGTTTCAAATTTTTTGTTCAAACTTTTCGAACGGATAGTGCTAATTGCACTCTGTAATATGGCGTAAAGTTAAGTTTGGGGTATTTTTTTGTTTTTTCAAAAATTACAAAAATTTTGTTTTTTTAAGTCCTCTCATACGGTTAAAATGCACATTTCCAGCAATTTGTAAACCCTATTGTTGAATTTGTGAGTGTAAGTGCTTCAAATGATTTCAAATGAAGTTTTTCGAAAACTCAAAACTTTTCTGTAACAAAGAGCTTCAAATCTCGCATTTACAGTAGCGCTTAAACGCCATTTTCTTGAAACGGCTCCAAATTTTTCAACGAAAATTGCCATTTTGGGCAAGGTTTAATTTTTTTATATATTCTCAAAATAATAGTTTTGTTCGACAATTGGAAAGCGAAAAACGTAAGAAAATGTCGAAAAAATGTAGTTTGGGCGGCGATAGCTGGCAGCTGTCAAGAGTATTGGCAAGTCCGAATAGCTAGCCGAGACCAAACGAAACAGAAAACTAATAGGTCTACGGGAAAGTCTGTGCCACTCTGTACCACCACTAGTTTTTTGTAGTGTATACATGATCTATACAATATTATTGTTTAAATAATTGCATAATTTTAACATAAATATTTAAATTAATTTTGCCAAATAAAGGAAGGTTACAAACGAAAACTCTAGCCCTTTTGAGGCGGGAGAGGGGGCATGCCCCCATAGCCTTCCCTGATCCGCCACTGTGCCCATTGCGATTGTCAAAACATGATCGATTTGAAACGACAAGACTTCTCGGTAACGTACAAATTAAAAACTATATTCTACATGAACTGGAATCGACGCATTTTAATGTCAAATATTCAAAAATGGAGCGTAACAAGAAACGTTCTCATATAAATTCTTCGGCGTGTGACCTGGCAACAGTGAAACGTCTGGGAAGTCCATCTCCCTGAAGAAAAGAAACAAGAGCACGCTCTCGTGAAAGCTACCCTCGAGAGGGAGACGGCTATTTTAAGCGTCTTCCTGCCGTCTGGGTTGACTCGACTTCCGCTCGAAATATTTTCTTCCCCGTTGGGACGCGCTGGGTCGTCGACGTAGAGGTTCCAGGACAACAACCCCTTAGAACAGGAGTTTTCAAACTGTGCGTCGCGGCTCCCATGGGCGTCGCGATGATTTATTAAAAACGATCTTTAGATTTGATTTCCTTTAATCCTTGTGTCACTAATGTCTACAAAATAATGTTGTACTATCATACTATATGTTATTTATAATATATATGATTTATTTTTCTAATTAATTGTGGGTTGATTCACAGAGAACCCACAAATGGGTTAATGTGGGTATACATATGGGTTCATTGAACATAGCAAGTTCTGTACCAATAAGCTTCTGTGGCTCTTCTTGCATCGACGTACATCCCTAGCGCCCATTGCGGCCGGGGATATTTAATCTTTCTGCCCACGCAGATCAAGAATTCCCGCGCACACGCAAGAGCGCGGCGGCGATACGAAAAGTGTTGTGTTATTTTAATACCTAATTAGAATGGAGAAATAAAATAACCTATTATATCACTTACTCATTTGTGTTCAATTTCATTTGTGCTCAATCGCGTTTAGTAGGCCTATATTAACCCTTATATTTGAAACTTGTTACCAGAGGAGCCTCGGGCTCGTTTGGGACAAGGGAGCCGTGGACGGAAAACGTTTGAAAACCCCTGCCTTAGAACATAAGGCGCAGCAATTAAAAAACACTTCAAGACTTCAAAACTCAAGCAAGCCAACAAAAACCTATTACACAGTTCAAGTTTTATTTAGCTATTCAAAATCATTGTTTCATTTATAACTATTAAACTAGTTTATATTCATATCTTAATCTTTTTTTTATTCCAGCATTATAAACTACCTTTTCTGTTGCAAGAAATCGTTCAGAATTGGGTGTTTTACGGCACAAATGATGACGTATTAGATTTTATGGCACGAACGATTGCGTCATCACACATTCAGCCAATCGCAGCGAGAGACTCGGGGGGGGGGAGTAGAGGCAAATAGTATAAAAAAGATCATTTATACTATTTGGTAGAGGTAAACGGAACAGCCGACTACCGTTTTCTCGCACGGATGTCATGTACCTGAGATATCATAGGAAAGTTGTTTAGCAAAATTAAGTTTGATTCTCTTAGAAATTTATAATGTCATACAAAGGAACTGCGTCTGCAATTCGTTTATAATGTTCCTTTATTGCATTCGTACAAATTTGAAAACTCGCTCCTAACGTCGCTCGTTTTCAAAACATGTACTCATACAATTAAGCTCAACATAATAAACTAATTGCATAAACTACTATTAGGCACTTTAAATATATATATATATAAAACGGGAAACATAAAACGGGCACATAAAAAGGGAAATTATTCTGTAATTCCAAAAAAGTGAATTGTAAAATTATTTTCTAAGGGTTGATTGAAACATGATCGCTGATAACATCATTCCGGTTACTCCATTTTATCATGGTAGATACCTGGTTGGGGATAATTCCCGCAAGCCCACAAAAGTCGCCGCCGGATCACGCCGTCTAGTAGGGAAAGATCACCGCCATCCCTCGAAGAAAACATGCACTACACGTACGGTATTAATGACAGACTTTGACGGGTCCGAAATCACTAATAATCAATCAATCAATCAACTATTAATAATTTCGTTCCTCGATATCGTAAACTCCAGACTAGCAAATAATTTCAAGTGTCTCCGGCTAAACAGTAAAATAGAGGCATCTGCCAAAAAAATTCAGGGTCATTAATTTCCTTTTCGTTTGTGCAAATGGAATACATTAAGAGTCACGTAGGAATTATTACTTCTTCGGGTTTAACTTGTAGGTAGTCTCCAGATTTTGTTCACCCGGATCTAGGTATCGATTTTGCAATCGATGTCGTTGCACCTATCTTTCCACCTTGGGTCGCACCTCCTTGTCTCAAAATGTTCTTTTCGTAGACATCTAGCCTGAAGGAAAACGTCACTTGAACTCTAAATAAAATGAAAGTAGTGGTGCTACAAAAGCACAAACACTCTGGTATTATTTGTAACTTATGCAATTTTCAAAACTCGGAATCAACAAAAATGACACCGGCGCCAATTGTTTAATCGTCTTTTCCTTCACCCAAGGGCGGGGGGATGCAGAGGAAAAAATGTGGAACCATTTGTGAGAAAAAAATAAATTACCTTTATCACAGGCACAAGTTACGAGACAAATCCTCGTTTTAAAAAAATGTACACGCCCTTATTTAAAAGTTAATTTTTAGAACAGATTTTACTAACAAGGAAAAAATCTCTATCAATCTTGTAGTATAGAAAACAAATCATATTGCCAAAACTAGTAGTGCTTCGAAATGGCATAGACTTTCCCGTATTAGTTTTCTGTTTCCTTTGGTCTCGGGTATCTTGCCACATTCTCTTGCAACTTACCATCTATCGGCGTCCAAAGTACATTTCTTTGACATTTTATTAATTACTCGGTTTCCTAATGATAGAACGGAAATATTAATTTTAGAATATTAAAAAACACAAAAACCTCGTCTTAAGTGGCAATTTTCTTTTAAACATTTGTAGGTCGTTTTTAAGAAAATGATGTTTAAGCGCTACTGTCAATGCGAAATTTGAATTTTTTTCATAGAAAATTTTTGAGTTTTCGAAAAACATCATTGGAGCTCTTTTGAAGTACATCAACTTACAAATACAACAGTGTTTACAAATTGTTGGAAATGTACATATTAACGGTGTTAGAGATCTTAAAAAAATCACATTTGTGTAATTTTTGAAAAAAACAAAAAATGCCCCAAATTGAACTTTACGTCATAATAAAGAGTGCAATTAGCACTATCAGTTCGAACAGTGTGGAGAAAAAATTTGGAACCATTTTTGAGAAAATGGCGTTTCAACGTTTCTGAGAATGCGTAATTTTGAGCTAGTTTTCACAGAAAACGGTTGAGTTTTCGACAAACTTAACTTGACATTATTTAAAGCACATGTACTCATAAATATATTAATATGAACAAAGCGCCGCTAATGTAAATATTATCGATGTGAGAGACAAGTCAAAAAAATTATATTTTTGCAATTTTTGAAAAAACAAAAGAATACAGCAGTATGGCGTTTATATCGTCTCATAAAGTATATTAGGCATTATCATCACTAAAAATGTAAAGAAAAAAATTGGAGCCGTTTCTCAAAAAATCTTGTTTTTGTAATTTTTATAAGTTGCACATACTGCAAGCAATGTTGCGCGAAAACCACTAAAATTTTCAAAAAAGTGTGCATAATCTCAATGGAAGAACTCACTATGAACAACAAATTTTGTTTGAAGAAAATATCTCTACCTCTAATTTTGTAGTTGTTAGAAAAGGTCGAAAAAAATTCAGAATTTTGCAATTTTCGAAAATTCAGAGTTAATCGTGAATTTGGGACCTATGCCACCTTTATGAGTGTATTTGATTCTATTCTTACAAAAAATTTTGAAGAAAAAATTTGAAATCGTTTTTGAGAAAATTTTGAAAATGTTCTGGGTGCCTCATGTAAAGTACCCCCAAATTTTACAGAATCTTTTTCAAAATCTCAAAGTTTTGACTCGAGCCAGAACGATAGGGGCTTCTTCAATTGGAAAGCAATCGTGCTTACGGTTTAGGCGCTAGTAGTGTTCACAGACGGACAGACGGACGTTTTGCTTTCAAGTGGTTTTTCGGTATCAAGGACACATAAAAGAGGGATTCTGGCTACACCACGTGTGAAGGGATTTTTTTCTTAATTTAGAAAAGAATTTTTTTTAATTAATAAAAATCTCTATCTTCAATTTTCGAAACTTCAGAGTTATCCGTGGAAATCGGACCTATGCCACCTTAATAAATGTATAAAATAAATTTAAAGAAAAAAATTGGAGCCGTTTTTGAGAAAATTTTGAAAATGTCCGGGGGGCTTGATGTAAAGTACCCCCAAATTTTACAGAATCTTTTTCAAAATCTCAAAGCTTTGACTAGAACCAGATCGACTGGGGAATATCCATTTTGGAAGAAATCGTACGTATGGTTTAGACGCTAGCAGGGTTCATAGACGGACAGACGGACGTTTTCCTTTTAATTATTTTTTCGGTATCAAGGACCCACAAAACAGGGATACTGGCTATACCACGTGTTGGGGGATTTTTTTTCTTAATTTAGCAACTGGTTTTATCCACTTTTTCGTTATCAGGGCCCGGTAATGATTTTTTTCTGGCGAAAATCCGCCCTTTTTTCGCACAGCATGACATAACTTTCCCTATATTACTCCGTATGTACGTACGCATACGGGAAAGTAAAAATGTACATGACTTTATTTAAACATCTATCTTTGAAGGACAGACTTCATTCGCAAAGAAGGAAAAATTATACCTTCAATATTGAATAATAGAAAGACACTGAAAAAAAATTGAACTGCAATTTTCAAAAATTCAGAAAGTTTAAGAAAATCAGATCGGCGCCATTTTTAAGTGTCGTTTGCCATATGCCAGCAAAACTTTTGGGACACATTTGTGAGAAAATTTTGAAAATGTTGAGACCCCCCACACACACATACACATATACATAAAAAATATTCGATTCTTATTTCACAGGGATGATCGATCGGGAAACGTCAGTTTTGGTGAAAATCCTACCTACGGTTTGGACGTTACTGTTATTCGCACACGGAGGACTGACAAACAAATTTCGAGTATTTTTGAATACCCCCTCTCCCTCCTGTAACGCACCTGTAACACGCGATTGATCTCCCCCCTAAATAATTACGTAACGCTTGCGAGAACCTCCGCCCCTCCTTATAAATGCAAGAAGTGAAAATAAATTACAGCTCAGTCAAAAAATTGTATTTTTTGGGGGGGGGGTATATTAAAATTTAAAGTCGGAATTAATTGTGGAACTAACAACAAGATTGGGGGTAAATTTTGGGTGAAGGAACGCGAGAAAATATCTGATCACAAGCCAAGCACACGCCGCTGTTTTGGATGGCATATGGACGAGAATCTACTGCGCAAATTTAATTGTGTTCTACAAAATACTACAGATCCGTTTTGAATATTTTCTTCGTAACCTTAGATTCAATAATTGAAGAAAACATTCATATTTCCATTAAATTATTTGTTTTAAAACAAATTAATTAGATAATATTATAGTGTTTTAGAATAAGACGAAAATGAATGTTCAAACAATTAAAAAACATCAATGTTACGTAACACTAATCGAATACCCCCCTCTGCCCCTAAGTAACCTGAAAGTCTGAAACCCCCTTCCTCCCTTTTTAGCGTTACGTATTTATGGACGACCCTTTAGATTTATGTAATTATTTTAAAAATAATACTGCACAGTAGCAAAATAATATACATTACAATAACAAATATGTTTATTACGAAACAAAAAGATATGCTGCCCCCCCTCCAATGATCGACTGGATCTATCCCTTCTTTGTAATTTAAGACGCTGAGAAAGTAAAGGTACTAGTATATAAATTATTGTAGACTACGTACGTTATCTAAATTAATGTTACTGGAGAATGGATTTTCATGTAATTACAGTAATACCTCAACATTCGCGAGAGTTAAGTTCCCCAAAAAACATCGCGAATGTTAAATCCGCGAATGTTGAGTCTATCTTTTAATGAAGAAAGGTGGTTTAGGTTCCTGGATATCGAAAAGCTATCAGTTATTTTTTTCTTTCTTTTTAAACCATCAATCACAGTAAAACTGAGTAAGCACTACTACAAACAAAATTCACAATTAACATCCCAAAATGAAATAAAATAATGTTTGAAACTCATTCCAAAATTGGAAGTGATTGGTCATTGGATTTTTCCCCTATCACCCTCCTCGTTCTAATATCCAAGTTTCTACTTCTATTCCCTCTTAAATTTAGAAGTTATTTCCATGTTCAGATCACATTCGAATAGATCAGTTCCACAAGAGCTTGTTGATTTTAGAATCCCATTAAGAATTTTGACATTGAAGTTGCTCCAGGACGAAGTTTCGCTACCGTTACTTCAGCATTACCGTCGAGATTTTCTTCAGTGATGATTTCCCGAAGCTCCTCTATAATACGCTCATTGTAATGAGAGTTGCACAGATCCTGAATGGCTTTTCTGTTCATTTGGCCAAATCCCTCACCTCCAATTTGACGCAACTGAATTGAATTTTTTTTCAATTGTTTTGTGTTATTCTATAAGTGTGAATTGACATTTCATCTTTGAAATTTTTGCAGAACGTGATACTTTGAGCTCCGACGTTTTCCAGATGACGTTGATATGGAAATGAAATGTGCTCGATTTCAAAACTAGTAGTGCTACAACAGCACTTACTTTCCCATATTAGAGGAAACAGCTACGTAGTACTGAAATATTGCACTTTATGCGATAATAACATCTTAGCTATTATTTGAAAACGTCCAATTCAACCAAGAAGCGTACAACTCACTGTTTCCATCGCAGTGTTGTCAGAACTATGTGAATTCTACAAGTGCACAAAAGTAGAATACAAAAGTAACTCCTTTTCATACAGCTCCATCAGGTCACAAGAATCACACGTAAGTCACAGATATTCGCGAGCGCAAAGTGAATTCCATTGTTGCAGTTGCATTGTTGCATTGTCGCTATTCTGAGACCTATTATTTTTTTTTACTTTTTATTTCAAAATAAACAATTTCTAAAATAATAATGTGTAAATGTATAACTAAAGGTTGAATGTAATAAACGAACAAAGAAATAATACACAAAATTGCAAATTCTAATTTACGACGCATCCAGCTGTCCGAAGCACAGTAAATTCACAGCGGGCTATTACGTTTGTCACAAAATTATCGAAAAACTACTCGTATTTTGAAAAAAATTAAGCATGATCTTATTTTGCTTTGATCAATACATTTATTTGAGAAAGAATTGTATTTTTAAAATTGTTTTGATCAATACATTTATTTGAGAAAGAATTGTATTTTTAAAATTGTAGTCGTAAGAAAACGACGAAAACAAAGCGCAGTCAATTCTGAGCGGGTTATTATGTTTGTCAGGAAATTATAGAAAAACTACTCATATTTTCAAAAAATTCAACATGACCTTATTTGAAGATCTATTTTTGATGAACATATTTCATTAAGAAAAACAACCGTGTCTTCACAATTGTAGTTGTAGAAAGACGCCAAAAGTTTTTTAATTTTTAAAATTTTTTGCAAAATCAGGCATTTTAACGAACATGAACCTGCTCTATTCTCTTAAGCTTTCTTTATGCTATCTCAGGTCCCAATTTATTAAAAAAGGTGCAATTTTTACGAAAAAAATGGTTTAAAGAAAATAAAAAAATATGTTTGACACAATCTTCGAAAAAAAACTTGTTTTTGAAAAATTGAACATGACCTTATTTAAAGACCTGTTTTTTATGAACACATTTCATTAAGAACAAAAATTGTATCTTCATAATTGTAGTTGTAGGAAGATGCCGAAAAAATTTTGAATTTTTTCAATTTTCGAAAAATCAGAGTTTTCAACCAATATGAGACCTACGCCATTCTCTTTAATGGCTATCCAACAACAAAATTTAGTCAAAATTGTTAGCACCATTTTTTTGAAAATTTTCCAGGGGCTTCATGTAAAGTACCCTCCAAAATTAAAACATCGGTTTTAAATTCAAGGGGCCGCGAGAATATTCATATCGATTGGGGAATATCAATTTTGGAGAAAATCGGCTGAACAGTTTAGTCGCTAGCGTGGTTTACGGACGGACGGAAGGACGTTTTGCTTTCGATTGGTTTTTCGATGTCAAGGACCCACGAAATAGGGATTCTGACTGTACCACGTGTTAGATTTTGTTTCTTAATTTAGCATCTGGATTTATCACTTTTTCGTTACCAAGGCCCTGTAAAAAGAGTTTTCTGCCGAAAATCCGCCGTTTTTTAGCGCAGCATTACATAACTTTCCCTATACTATACGTACGTATACGTACGTACGTACTGTACATGATTTTACTGTATATGCTACGGCGCTTCTACCACCACCGCTTCGTCATGAACTGTCAAACTCCTCCCCCCCCCGGTTCTTGGAAACTGCGTGCTTGGGGTCAAGAATGAGCGGATGTTTGTGAAGCTGAAGCAATTTCAGTCACAAGCTTGCCCACGTTTCAATAGCACATTCGTAACAAATAATGCAAATTTTGCTCTTTTTGTTACAATAAATTCTGTTCCCTATTATTAACGTTACTATTATAATTTGCGTTAAGTTGCAATAAATATTGTCTGGTATTGGGTAACATGCAATTATTAGCATGATATACTTTTTATTTTTTTCTTTGTTCAAATTATCCAGAGATCCCTAAACTCGGTGCAGTTTCCAAAAGGTCTAATTGAAATATCCCAAAACTTCATGCTCTAATAAAGATAAAAATATGCATACAACTATGAACTCAAAATTGGCAATATATGCACTAAAAAGTGAATATATGCGCTTAAAACTGAGAATATCTTCATTTTACACTGTAAAACAAAAAAGTGTAATAAAATATACTAGCGTACCCTTGCGAGAATTCTCGCATACTATACCCTACCCTCTTCCCTACTTTTCCATTTCCGTATTAAGCCTGTAATATATATTTTTCTTCAAAACTGTATCCTCCGTCACTTGTTCTATGTCACCTTGTAATTGATGATAACAATATAATACGCCCTTGTCAATGCAAACTATTCTTATTTAACTCTATTAACGAGCAAAGAGGTACACCCGTGTAATTCAATCGCAGAGAATATCAAGTAATTAGTAATTTCACAAACAGTTGCAGGCTCAACAATACAGGCTCTGAACAGGTGGGATAGAATCGAGAAGCGTCCAACCAGCAAAAATGTACGATTATAGAGTAAGAGTAATGGAGTGATCAAGAAGATCTCGTCCTGTAGATTACGGTGTGAGGAACGTTTATTTGAGGCCTATGGCCTCAACAGTTTAATTTTTAAGGCCCTAATAGAGCGCGTCGTTTAGGAGTTATTTAACGATATAGATACAAAAATCCTGACGTGCGTTGCGGATTGCATTTTACATGAATATTGTTACAAAGATGTCAAAACATTCAGCCCAGTTCACTAAGTTCATGAGCACGAACAATGTTATAGGAAGTAAATCGATTCAAGCGAAAACAATCTTATCAGAAGACTATTGAATTGAATTGAATTCGGAAATATATCGGTTTTTATAGCATTGGCGTGGCTAAATTCACTTTTCTTTTGAAAGAGAATTCACGAAAATATCTGACTTGGACCTACTTGTACACAAAAACCTGTAATATATGTAATTAAATATGCCGCATACTTAAAAATATGCAAAGAAACAAAATCTCCGAAAATATGCAAAATAAAAATGAGTTAGGTTTATTTTATTTTTGGCAAAAGATAAAGTTATGTACATTTCCTTTCGATATGAACAATCAGTAAAAAAATATGCAATTGCATATTTTTTTGCATAAGTTCCGCGTTCTAGTCAAGAATTACCCCAGAGAGTATATATCAGAGACGGCACTCAATGCTATTTCCAACGATCTTAACGGTTCTTATTTTCATGGAGGGGGAAGCATCCATCTTGGACCCAGCCTTCAGCAGCCAATAGCGTCGAAGGGCGATCTACCAATAGAGATGGCGTGAAGATGTTGACCGGGGCATTTAAAATTACATCACTAAGGATTTTTTCAAAATCGTGAAAAATTATATGAATATAATTTATTTTATGTAAAACACACAAAGCAATTTAGAAGCCAATAACTATTAACATTTGGGATTCTGAGTCGGATAAAGGAACTGATACGGGTAAAATAAAAAGGTATTTCATATACACAATATTTATTTCTAAATTATGTAAATAAACATGGTTATTCACAATATAAACAGCTTAATTTTTCCAAAATCAATACAAGCAATAATACGTTCAGATTATTCACTTTGCTGTCGACTGAATATTGAAATCATGCATTTAGAAAATTGTCAAAATACAAGTAGCCATTATTCCTTTAATATTGTATAATGAAAATAACATCCCTGTTTTAAACACTGCTAAAATTTTAGCTTTATTAAAACTGCAAATAACGTATTATAATAGCAATGAATATTAATGAAAAGTTTTGTAAATGAAGAAGAAACTTGCATCTGCACAAAAAGTCTACAAAAACCATCCATCCATTACCACATTAAGAGACACAATACATCCATTTCTATATACATTACCGACTTTCAATATGTTTACTATTTAATCAAGATAATTAAGCAGAAATTAAAACATAATAAGAAGCTTGAATAAGTGTCAGTCATAGCTCTGGAATTAATTGATGTTCTAAGATTTCTTGATTAAAAATGTATACACTGCAATATTTGAATATACTAAATAAAATCTCATTATTTAGAAGAACTGATGAACTTGACTGACCAATGTAAAACTCATGTTCAACTTAAAAAACCATATCAGAAAAACTATTCATATCAGAAGATTGGCCACACATTTCCACACCATTTTATCACATGCATAAGAAAAGTGAAATCTCAAAAATTTTAATTTTAGAATTGTGAAGAAATATGTTTAGAACATTATATACATTTCCAATAAGTGTTGCGCAATTGTACAAAGAGCTGTTCATTGTCAATACCAGTGGAGAAAAATATTTTCTCTTTGGATTAAAAATGAACAGCACCATTTATAAAGAAACAGATATTCTTTAAATTGCAATTTTTTTTAAAGATTCTTATGTTTTACATATTTCATATAATTTTCTTGGACACCAACATTATGTAAATATCAAAATCAGAATAAGTAACACAAAACCATCCCCAATATACCACCACTAGTACATATCATCTGTATAAAAGTGAAACTTATATCCAAGTTGGATGATTTTTGGACTTAGTAGTTTTCACTTACATTCAGTTATTACATGCAATATATTTATTGTCCGAAAGCTCAGCTAGTAAGACATTTTGAATAAATTTTCAATTAAGAAAGTACTTACATGTATTGTCTGTTCTGTCATATGAATGATTTTTGACTGATGCGAAACTGAATTGGAAGCATTATTGGTGATTAACAAAGTACAAATGATTTCTATTAATTTCACAAACATTGGCTAACTTGTGCTTAAGTCATTTTACTCCCTATTATTTTTGTAACTGTGCCAACTGGAGAACATTCACATATGGTGTCGTTAATTTTTAATCCAAAGAAAATATTTTTCTCCACTGGCATTGACTATGAACAGCTTTGTACAATTGCATGACACTTGTTAGAAATGTTTACAATGTTCTAAACATATTTCTTCATAATTCTAAAATTAATATTTTTGAGATTTCACTTCTCTTGTGCATGTGATATAATGGTGCAGAAATATTTGTACAACTAGAATGCAAGAAAAGTACACTTCAAAACTTCCTTTTCAGGAATACTATTTATACGCATATATTGTGATGAAAATTTAGTTTATTGCAAACTTCATTAAAAACAATGAAAGTAAACAAGAGGCTCTCTGAAATTCAGAATTCATGGCCTGTCCATTTACATCCATAAGCTAATACACACGCTTAATCATTTCCTTCTTTTTGACATGAATTGTATCAATTCTTACTATATTCTTTATAGTGATATTAGAACACTGTCAATCACTCATGAAAACAATTCTAACCTTCAACTACACACACTTAAATCACACTGAAGAAGCAGTAAAAGCTAGTATTCCCATTCAAGTATCTGGTGAAAAAATGCACTTCACAGAGTGATAATTAACTAGTTCTATCATCAAACAGCAAAAAAAGCAGTCCTGATCAGACCATGATAAATCTGAACAGACAATGAACACCACACCACACTAGGACACTTCACTTCAAAATTACTACCCAGCAATATTAAGAGATAAAAAAATGACTCCCCATAGCTCGTCACACGCAGTTTTTAACTGTTTTTGACGTAAATAAATAAAAAAAAGATGGCATTGTACTGCATAGCACCGCAGGAATGAATCGCACTCGTAACTTCTTTTCCAGTAGACGGAGAAGTGTCTGAAATACAAAAAAAGAGATGTTATTGGAATTCAAGATGTATAGTGCTGTACTTCTTGTAATAAAACCAGGATTTTGCACTCACCAGGTCTTGCGAGGAAGCCAAATTGAATAATACACAAAATGAAACCACTGTGGACCGCATTCTCCGCATTTCCTGAAGTTCTAATAGGTAGCAGACATTCTCTATACCTATAATAAAATCCGTAATATATACATTAATAATTATAAACAAAATATACAGAGAATAACATTCGTTATCATTCTATGAAACCGTTCTTTAACGAATCATGCAAAACATTTAATATTACTCACTTTTTCAGGATCGCACGGAAAAGTAATCAGCATTGTACATTCCACGTCTTCTGTTTGGTTGTTATGGCAATTGGGAACCCAACAACTCCTATTATTAGGCATTTTACCTCCTGATTCCAACAAAAGGCAAAACACACCACCACTTCTTATAACCAGATTTTTAACGTTTGTAACGGGATTTTCAAACTTCGGAGACCGTTCAGAAAATTATCACCAGATAGCAGTACTTTCAGGGTCCTTTTTGGAGAACTCCCGTGTCGCTATCTATGGGTCGCTATAACAACTTCGTGGTCTATCGCTGAACCTGGGTCCGAGATGGCGGACGCCCCCAACCCTACACTCGGCCCCCCGCCCCCACTCACTGCCCCCACCACACTCTGGAATAGTGAGAACGAAAGGCCTATCTAGTGACGCCCCCCTGAATTACCCAGTAAAGAATTTGATGTCACGAGGAGTCTGCGTTCCTCGGGTGCCCAAACGTTCGAGGATCTGTCGAGGACACGAGGCCGCTTTCTCCAGCATAGCCGGTTTAAGGTTTTTCGTTCAACGAATGTGGGGTAAAATGTATGCACGGATGCAACCAGCTGTTCAAATTATGGTAGAGAGTATAACATTCTCAAAAAAATGGGCAGTTGTTTTTTACGACATTGCTATTAATTCATCAAATGGGTTACATGCCATACATGGAATTTAGAGAAATGCGGTTTCAGCAATGGGATGTATGGCTATTGTGTTCACAACGGAACAATTACAGTATTCGATAGCCAGAAGGCGAGTTTGCAGATGTTGGGCCGAAGCCCGTTAAGATTCCCAAGCCATCGGACTCCTTATTTGAATCCAAATACTGGATAAGCGGGGCATAAGGTAAATTTCGCGTGTTTTTTTTTTTTTTTTTTTTTTTTAATTTCGGTGGAAATACTGTTATCGCGTCGTGCAATGGCTATTGTTTATATTATCAATCAGTGTTACACACAGACATACATTAGAATTAATTTGCTAAATTTTAATTGTGACCACGAATGCCACCGAGCATTTGCTCAAAGCAAGTTTCAACAAATCTGTTAAGTATGTTGTAGTGTTGCAGAATTAAAATCTTATATCAGTATTTGGAAATTAGTAGTATGTTAGTTTTCTGTTGGTATTGCTTTATTACCAAAACATTAATGCATTCTATTTCAAATAAATAATAATTAAATATTCTCTGAATAAGAGAGAAACTGCAACGCGAATGCAACGTCTCCAGCACAGCTATATAAGGAAAGGAAACGAAGCGCGGCAACGTACCCACCAAGGCTCGGAGGAGGCGAGCAGAGGCGAAGCGAGGCCTAGCGGAGGCGGCCGAGGGCAGCGTTTCCTTCAGAGGCGGGAAGTGGGAGGCGTTGACCGCGGGCGCACATGACGTCATGAGCGTTCAGGAGCCAATGAAATGCCGCCATTCAAACGGCTTTCTCTTCTATAAAATAAAGTTACCGGCCACTCCCTGCCTCTTGCAGTAGTTCGCTTGGTTGGGCCACGTGAAGGTCTGAGACTGAGCGATCGCTTGCTCTGCGGGAGTTAAATAGTTTTTGAAACTTTATCAAAATGGTAAGTTCTGAGTACATTTAATTTCTATGAGATTATCTGTATAGTATTTATTTAGTAAACTTGGTTATGGAAGATTAGTTACGTATTTCTGGTGTCAATTGTAGTAGGGGCCTAATTTCGTTGGTATTGAAATTTGTGTGTTCGCGTATCCCTTAGAAGTGAGTTGTTTCTCTAATTCTCGCGAGTAGACATTGCATCATGAAAAAGTACATTTTCAAAATAGTTCTTATTTTGTAGTTATTCTAAATTGATGTAAGATTGTTAGTTACTTCGCTTCGTCTTTAGCTTTCCTCTAGATTGATGCTCAGGTTGAATTCGAAATATTAAATGTTCGTTCTTGTTTCAGCGTGAATGTATCTCTGTACACGTTGGGCAGGCCGGTTGCCAGATCGGTAATGCTTGTTGGGAATTGTATTGTTTGGAACATGGCATCCAGCCTGACGGGCAAATGCCCTCAGACAAGACTTTGGGAGGTGGTGACGACTCCTTCAATACCTTCTTCAGCGAAACTGGTGCTGGGAAACACGTTCCCCGCGCAGTATTCGTGGATTTGGAACCGACAGTCGTTGGTAAGTACCATGATTAATAAGTTTTGAGTTTGATGTAATTCAACTTTTTTTTCCCCTCCATGGGAGGGAGAATTAACTTAACTGGTTAATCTTGGTTTATTGTGTTCCTCGGGGACCGATTCATTTTTCAACAATGAACTGAGTTTTGTTCGATTAAAAAATGATTTGTCGTAAAGTGAACCCGGGGGGGGGGGATGCATAAAAAGCGTCCGCCGCTAACGGGACTCTGTCGGCTACCGCGACATCTGGGAGATAATATTTTTCCAAAGCAATTTCGGACGATTGCCACAAATCCAGTGTGTTAAATAATTTTACTTACATTAAAGTGTGTATGGCCTGCTAGATGAACGCGCGTCATTGACGAAAAGGAAAAGACAATCATGAGGTCCTAAATTAATCTCGTAACTGCTGGTGAGTCCGATATTAGGATTTTTTTCAGAACGGTGGCACATAAAGGTCACGAACTGGGACGGAGGGCGTCACTATCAACCAGTCGGGGGATTAGTTTTAATTTAAATTATCGAAATTAGAGCTCGATTAGATGGCGATGTCTCCCTCTTGTTGTGACGTAAAAGTGACACTCCATATATCAGTAGCAGATTTGATTAATCGAAGACTTTTCCTTTGATTCGGCGATACACAAATGGATTTATTTTATATGAATCAAACTGATTCTTCCAGTTTATATTGTTCACGTTAGAAATATAATTTTATATCGAATACATTTTGCCACTTTTCCACGATGGTACGCGGCAGATCCAACGTACTGCGTTCGAGAAGGCCTTTACTTGGATTTTTATTACCGTGAGATAGTACATCCCGAAGACAAAAGCCCACCCATCAAGAATTAAAAATCTGAAGTATCAGGGCCATCGCTCTCGCGATAAAGTTCCCGCCGCCGCTGTCATCGCGCCATTTTATGAACCGGCCTCGCTTCTAAGATAATTTCTATTAAAGGAAATGGTCTTGTCCTGACTTACACATTTACTACACTACCACATTAGGTGAAAGATAATCCAGTGCGATGCTCTGAAGTGCATAGAATCACGTCCGGTGGGTAGAATGAATAGAGTCCCGTCCGGAACGTTTTTAGAGTGGTACCATAAACCCAAAATCAACCATACTATTTTTTATGAAAGTGACTTGCTTTTGAGTAATGAATTGTAGTTGATAGATTATCTTGAATTACTAAAAAAAAGTTAATATATGTACTAAGTAACTAATTAGAGGATAAAACTTAAATACTCATATTGGTTATAAATTTTCTACAAAAATTAAATATTTATTGGTAAGTCTTAAGCTTAATTAAGTGAGAAACTCCATGGATTGATATTTTGGTTACTTCTTGATAATTTAAAGCGTAGGGTTTTTAAGTTTCAAACTATTCCTCTTAGTGTACCTGAATAGGCGAACAAAATTTTGCGACCTTCATAAGAGCTTGCCAAAATAGATTATAAAATGGTGCTTTTCACTTTTGCTGAGTTTTAATTTTATTTTTATTAATAGACTTGTAATGGACACGAGAAAAACAGAACATGTTCTTACGATAGACTGAATTTTTCAGATGAGGTTCGCACTGGCACATACCGTCAACTGTTTCACCCGGAGCAGCTGATTACTGGAAAAGAGGATGCTGCTAACAACTATGCACGTGGTCATTACACTATTGGCAAGGAAATTGTGGACTTGGTTCTTGACCGCATCCGCAAGCTTGCCGACCAATGCACTGGTCTGCAAGGTTTTCTCATTTTCCACTCCTTTGGTGGTGGTACTGGATCAGGATTTACTTCTTTGTTGATGGAGCGTCTGTCTGTTGATTATGGCAAGAAGAGCAAACTGGAATTCGCCATTTACCCTGCTCCTCAGGTATCCACTGCTGTTGTGGAACCGTACAATTCCATCCTGACCACCCACACTACTTTGGAACATTCAGACTGTGCCTTCATGGTGGACAATGAAGCCATTTATGACATCTGCAGACGCAACCTTGACATTGAACGCCCCACTTACACAAACTTGAACCGTTTGATTGGCCAGATTGTGTCTTCCATTACTGCCTCCCTCCGATTTGATGGTGCCCTCAATGTAGACCTGACTGAATTCCAGACCAACTTGGTGCCATACCCCCGTATTCATTTCCCCTTGGTAACCTATGCTCCTGTCATTTCTGCTGAGAAAGCATATCATGAGCAACTGTCTGTTGCGGAAATCACCAATGCTTGCTTTGAGCCTGCTAACCAGATGGTGAAATGTGACCCTCGTCATGGCAAGTACATGGCTTGTTGCATGCTGTACAGAGGAGATGTTGTACCAAAGGATGTGAATGCTGCCATTGCCACAATCAAGACCAAACGCACTATCCAGTTTGTGGATTGGTGTCCTACTGGCTTCAAGGTGGGCATTAACTACCAGCCACCCACTGTTGTCCCTGGTGGTGACTTGGCTAAGGTACAACGTGCGGTATGCATGTTGTCTAATACCACTGCCATTGCTGAGGCTTGGGCTCGCTTGGATCATAAGTTTGACCTGATGTATGCCAAGCGTGCTTTTGTGCACTGGTATGTGGGAGAGGGTATGGAGGAAGGAGAGTTCTCTGAAGCCCGTGAGGATCTGGCTGCCCTGGAGAAGGACTATGAAGAAGTCGGCATGGACTCCGTGGAAGGAGAAGGCGAAGGTGCTGAAGAATACTAAGTCACATTTAAAATGTCTTCAACTTTGAAGTTTTTTTACAATGCAATATTGATGGACAAAATCGCAAACATTCATTCCAAAGATTGAAATACCATTTTTGTACTGAATAAATTTTTTTGGCATCATTTGTTGGTTTTAATCTCCCTGTATCATGTAGGTTTATTCCTCTCAGAATATCCTTGCATAATTGCCATGATAATTTTGGTACATTTCCCCAGGGGCTAACAGCGAATTTTAGGGAATGTGAACTAATTATCTTAATTCAGTATTTTTTTTATGTATAATTTTGTAATCAAAGATTCAGTAGTAAAATCATTTGCTGAAACTGAAAAGCACTTGTTAATGCGACTTCACATGTTTCCATAAGATGCAGGTCTTCACAAAACTGATGCTGTATTCTATGCTAATTTCAAGGAAACTAGAAAGGACAATTGAAAGAGTAAAAGCAAATAAATGCTTTATTCTCGATTGCATACAATCTTGCATATGTATGTTTTGGGAAACAAAAAAGGGTAATAAAAAAATGAACGTTTGGGCATTGTTTAATACAGGTCTCGCATTCCATTTATTTAGACTATTTCATGAATCGATTTGCTGGTTAATGCAACATACAATTTTTGAATAATATGAAATTTTGTTGTTCACGGTGTTGGTTGTGAAATCTTTTGCTGACAAATTTAAAAGTAACCAAGCTCTGTGCTATGTAAAGCATGCATTTCTTGCATTCAAAGATGGTCTGCAAGAACCGATGGCCCCACGTATATAGAGTGTGGAATGCGAGAAATATCAGTTGCATGACTGATGCAGTGTTAAAAAATCATCAAACTGATGCTTGTTTATTAACCTTCCTTAGGTGCCTAACAGAAATTTCAGAATCATTTAATAGATATTACAGTTAATTGAGGTTGAAAAGTGATAAAATCTTGAGTTAAAGGCTTCCTCTTAAATTTAATTGTCAATGAAATGCCCTATATTTGTTAGCCCACTATCTATTATCATGGTATGATGGTATTACTTCCATGGTATAAGCACTTATACTAACAATAAATGAGGAGGGGGAGTGCTATGTTGCAAGGATGTCACCAGGACAGCTTCAATTCTACTCTATACAGCAGGGCTCTAGAAGCAGTTTCATCTTTAACATTTAGGAGTATCTGGGTCTCAATGCAATGGGGAGGGCCCAATCCATCTTAAAACGAGCACATTGGGTAGTTATCAGGAGCACCGGAATTCTGCAGAGTAATTTCTTTTTTATGGAACAGATTAATAACTGCTATAACAACATTTTTTTAACATAATTTTTCATTACATATCTATAAAAGTGACACTTTCGTCAGGAAGGTCGCTAATCTTGCACTGATAAAAAATACCAAGAGTTTATTAACGGTTCACTTTCAGAATTTTAAAAGCACAAACTTCTAGTTTCTATTTAAAATAGATTAAACAATTTGTCAAAAGATAAATTTTACATTGTTTCTTATATATTTCATTTTCAATATTTTAATTTTGATGTTAAAAATGTTTTTGAAATTTTCATTATTGATCCCCAAAACCAGACAGGGATCCTGTGACTAACCTAATGCTGTTAAAATGGCCCTGGGGATGGTCATGTCCAGAGCGAGTGCCACACATGGCCGGATCAGGGATAGAAGTTTAAAAATAGTTAATTTGATTTTGTAAGTCATGGTTAAGTCAATTATTGCATAACTTTTGCAATTAGGGACCTATAATAAATTTGACAGTAATTACTTCATGATTTTATTTTAAAATTTTTTAACCATTTTATTAAAAAATATGTACCTATTAATTCACATTGAAATTTTATTTTATTGTAATATATCAGTATTGCGCTTCAAATGATAAATTAAATTACATTAATTTGATAAATAACGGTTTTAGCGCCTTGTACTTGAACACAGTCTATTTGAAGATGTTGCCTTTATCAGTGTAACATCAACACAAAAAACAAGTAACTTGATTTTGTGGTAAAAGCAGCATTGGATTTGTCATTCATTCTACACCATTTACTTTCTTAATTACATTATTGCTTCATAACTTCGAATTTATAAGTTATTAGGCCAAAATGTAGGTAATGTAGACTTGAAGCTGTCTTGGTAACATGACATCTTTACAACATAGCACTCCCCCTCCCTTATTCATTTTTGTACCATTATTAAGTGCTTATACCATTGAAGTAATACTATCATATCATGGTAATACATAAATGGGCTGATAAATATAGGGCATTTTCTGAAGTGGAAGGAAATATTTCTGTCACAGTCTACATTGACTGAGTAATTTTCATTTTGGGGTCAAGTTAATTATGAGAAGGACATTTCAGACCTAAAAATTACAGGGCATATTCACTTGGAAAGATCTAGTTCTATCATTAAATATTTTCTTTCCTTGTAATAAGTACAAATAATTCATAACTGCTGAATCCCACATAGTAAAATGATTTCACTGAATTTTACAAAAAAATGAAACAAATGTACTTTTTGAAAAAAGAATATATGTATTGTGTACAGTATATTCATTGTATACAAGCATAATAGGCTTGCGTACATTGCTATTATGCATTATAAATTTTGGGGTAAAGAGGGGAGGGGAGAGGGACAACAGCCGAGATGCAGTTCTGCTTATAACCCAAAACCAGAGTGTTATGCCTAAAACAGTAACTCTAGATCTTGACCAAAATTAAAATTTGTTTATATATCGCAACCTCTATTCCAAAAGAATAGTTAATCCAGCAATTAATTTCTGGCTTCTTCACATCAAAAGCTGCAACTGAATGAGTCTATAGAGTACTACTTATTTTAATACATTTTGAGGAATGTTTTGTCTCACTAAACAATAAAGAAAAGAAAATAAGCTCCAGCAACTCCATTTTTATTAACACTATTGTGACATAAATTGGAAAAGCTGGATTATTTCAAATGTCATTTGCTGCTATCTACATACTGGAAGGAAGAAATTTTGATTTCAACCTACTTTATAAAGTTAGTATAACAAAAGCAACATTACAACTCCATTTTGCTTATTACAAATAATCATTACAGGACATATACAACATTATTTCATTACATTCAATCCACAAAAATTTAAAAAAATATGAAACAATTCTATACAGGATTATATCTATTTTGACTGGTAGTTCTGCAAAAGTAACTTAATTTAACGTTTCTAAAAATCTTACTCAGATCATGTTCGTTACTGTCATACATATTTGGTAAAAGTTTACAAAAATAATAAATACTCTAATATATCCACCTTTTGAAGAGGTCAAAGAGCTTAAAAAACACAGACTGATCATATGAAAAATGGTGAAAAACTTGCATTGAGCTGTTACCTCCTCCTTGCACACTTCACCTAGGAAGCTCTTCAGCACCAGTACTTCAATTTCATTTTCACATCTGAATCTGTAATATCTAATAGGATAACTACACCTAGTACATGACCAGAAATTTTTCAGTCTTCTAAGTGCATTTTCAGAGATTAACTTTTCTCATCATTACATATGTAATGTAGTTCTACTTGACCACAGTCTAGTTTTCAACAGATTTCTGTATTTATAGTGTGCAAAGAGGCCGTGCTGCAAAAGCTCAGTTGTGTGATGTATCAGTCAGTACAATGCAATAATCCACCGCTTAATTAAAAAAATATTATAAAGCAAATAAGCATTTGCTTGTGCAATACGATGCAGAGATCAACATGTAATTATCACACCAAAATAAAAACTAAAAGCGAGTTTTACATTTAAATTTACCAGCGGATGTGTTTCTACATGACAAATCACTGTCTATTAAGGACTCCAAACCAGTTAGAGATGTATTTGCTAGTCTTGAAGAAAACAGAATATGCTTCACATCTAACAGGTTAATGGATGTACCTTCATTACAGTGACTGTTGTTGACATGACTTGGAATCCTGAATATTACAGATACATACTATTAAGTGCTCTCTTATATCTTCTTTCTCCTACCATCTGGAGTACATATTTTGTTTTGTTTAATGTAAAGAATCCATTAAATTAATATCATCAGAGTATATTCAGATCTTGCATTAAATATTCATATTAATTTATGGCACATATTGCAGACATTGGCAACAATGGAGAAATCTCAGAAAATAGTATTGTGTCTAATTAGTAAATTAAAATATTCATGACATTGTTTTCTTTCATATTTATATAGTAAAAAATGGGTAATGACACTGATGCATGTTATATATTAATGGATTTAAGATCTCACTTTAACTTTTGTTAAACACATTGTTAAAAGTTTTTTTTCCGGGGAAAAAGCTATGATCTGAACTTCTTGACAATACACCAGCAATACTTTACATACACAGCTACTGGCTAATGAAATGGCAGTAAATTAAAGAGTTGTAACACTCCTTCAAAAATATGAAATTGAAGCAAATTATATACAAGAAAATTAAATATACAAAATATATTAAAATAAATCACATTAAAAAATGGCAATTGTGACAAATGCAGGAAGCAAGTAGTAACTAGGTATAATCTTGAGGAGGTTTCTCATGCTGGCACAGTATAGATGGACCCAAACAGCTTTTCACTTTGAAACTGGGGCTGAATAACAAAATAAAACAAAAATAAATAAATGAAAAACAAACACAAAATTATAAAAAATACAAAGCAAAACTGATGAGAAAAAGTAACTCTGAGAGTCATACTGACCATACGCTACAATTCCTGCAGTGATTTTGGTGCTTAGTTATATTCTGTAATCTAGTTATACAAGGTTTAACAATGATTATGTGTACAAATACTGAATTAGTTACAATTTCATATACACCTATTGTTCATTGATATACATCTCACACGACCTAACTTGAATAAATACTGCAATACATAGTGTCCTACATCTTCAAGATCACATTTGAACACTAAATAATTTGTTCCTTGTTTCCTATAAATACAAACTGCCGCAAAGTGTACCACCCAAAACATGTTTGAATATGTACGGCACAGACATTGTGACATTATATCAGTTAGGGGAATAATATATAATAGTGGGACATTTCTCAACAGCATCCATCGTGCAGGTGCGTGACACACACACAGTGATACATTCGTAACATAATGAGAGGTTAGAGGCTGGTAACCAGGTGTGACTAGATTAATTTCCTGGGGTGAGTCGGTTGGATTAATTAAGGGAAGTTCCGCCGTCCGGTCCTGGCATGGAAAAGCCATGCAGAAGATATAAAAGTCGAACAATCTGACTCCACTTACTGCTACAAGGCACAAGCAGGGCCGGTGCGGTGGGGATATATATATAATTTGAAAGGGGAGGTGACAGTTACACTGGCAGCAAACAAACAAAACTAAACACATAAAGAAGTTTCCTAAATGCAAATTATGTACGAATTAATGTAACAGAAGGTTTCATTAGAATAAAAAAATCAAAGTTTTCAAGCAAAACCAAGATTTTTTACAATACTCAAGTGATATGCTATTAAAACGACAGTTTAAACCTATGTACATGAAAAATTAAAAGTACTCTAGAAAAAACTTACACATTCTACATTAGAATTTCTTGTAAAATCACACACATCCTTCTGAAGTTCAAGGAACTTCACAAACAACTCTCTAATAACATAGTACCATTTCTTGGCTTACGCTTTTCAATTTGATATGAAAAGTCTTTTGACTGATTATTCGTTAAATACCCTTAAGAAGTCTTGAAATACAAGCAAAACAATCAGTTTTCTTAAAAATTAATGAAAGTACCTACTTAATATTACAATCACAAGCAACTAGGGATATATTGCAGATGCACATTAAGAATTTCAGTATTTACACAATTCTGTACAACAATTTATCATCAGCTCAAACCTATTCCAGCTCTTTGTAAAAGAGAGCATGAGAGAGTAAAAGAGAGGGAGTAAAAATTACCCTGCAACTGTGGGTTTCGTCAAGGCATATACCTTCAAAATTAGGTCAAAAACACCAAAGCTAAAGAATTTTGACAATGATACAAACACTTATTCTTTCTAAGTTCTTATACTGAAATATTTAGGAAGGCAGTTATCACCTACTTCTGAGTTGAATACTTCACAAACAGTATCATGAACCACTGCCAAAAATAAACAACGTATAATTGTTTTGAGAAGAAAGTGTATGTAATTTGGAGTCATCACTGTCAGAAAAGAAATCAATATATTACAAAACGTAGAACTTTACGTAGGAGACAATTGAAAAGAACAATTTCTCAGAGGAGCGACTAAGCAGGTGCAACGCTAGACGAGAGGGAGCGACGGCGGAGAAACGGGGAAAGGAAGGAGCGACTCACCCCACGCAGCATCAAGTCACGCCCACCCCCGGCCGCTCGTCGCCCAGGACACGGGGTGGCGGCGGCGGCTGCTGGCGGCGGACGCGGCGCCGTACCGAGCGCAGCACCGAGCGCACCACGCCCTCGTCGCGCGGCCGCACCGCCTCCGCCTCGGCCCCGCCCCCCGCCTTCTCCCTCCGCCCCGCCCCCGCACGGCCCCGCGCTCCAGCGGCGGCGCGCGCGCCCGCGCCGGTCCCTCCCGCGCACCTCCTCCACGGCGCTCTCCAGCACCGCCCCGCCCCGCGCCACGCGCAGCGCCGGCCCGCCCTCCCCATCCCCCTCGCCGTGGAAGCTCTCGCTCGCCTCCACCGCCACTTCGCTCGCCGCCGCCTCGCCCTCCGCGCCGCCTCCGTCCCCTCCCGCGTCCGCGTCGCCCTCGCGGAGCGGGTTCGCGGCGAGGCGCTCTTCGCCGGAAGGCACGAGGCCACCACTCGTCGCAGCGTCCGCGCTGGCCCCGACGCCGTCCTCGCACGCCTCGGGAGGCGCGGCCACGCTCGGCTGGTCGTCGCTCGGCGCGGGACCAGGGCCAGGGAGAAGAGACACCGTCGCGGCCTCCCACTGCGCCGCCTCCACGCGGAGGATCTCGTCCACGTCGGGGGAAACGAGGGCGAGGTCGACGTCGCAGCCCCATGCCAACTGCTCCGACAGCGACTGGATGGACGTGGCCTCGAACGACTGCCCGATGAAGCTGTTGTTCATTTGGATGTCGGCGGCGCGCACGGCGGCCAGCGGCGACGCACTGCCGAACACGCGTCCGCGCGCGTGCCTCAACCCCGCGTCCGCACCCGCGCCGCCGCCGCCCGCCTCGGGCACCGACTGCAGACTGGCCGAGTACACGGCGGCACGCGCGCGCCCTAGCCACAGAGGGCTCGCGCCCCCGCTGCCACCCCCGCTACCGCCGCCGCGCCGCCTGTCTTCCAGGCTGCTGGCGCGGGCGCGCGGGCCGTCCGCGGCGGCGGCCGCCCGAGGCACGGGGATCCCAGCACCGGCCGCGTCTAGGGAGGTAGGGGCCACATCCGTCGGAGGCGCTGGCTGGCCACTCGGGCTACCGTCATTGGCAGCCAGAGGGCTCGGACCGCCACAGCCTTCTTCGGGTCTTTCGTCTTCACGGGGTCTGGATTTCTCGAAGTCGGATTTAACAGCAGCATAAGATTCCCCGTCTGCAAACGACGGTACCTCTTCCAGGTTGCAATTATTCACACTGGCTTGACCTTCCACGTCTGGGCTTCCTGTATCTTCCGACGAAGACGTAATGAAATTACAGTTATCCATGTCTCGAATTTCCAAAGAATTAGATGCTTCCACGTCGACTGAATCTGTCCTGGGGCTGTCTGACACATTTTCATTCTCTGTGTAATTTTCCTCTTCATTCAGTTCTGGTCCGACGAGGAACGCCAAATTATTAACTTGATTCTGCCTCCAACCTTGGCCGTTATCAGCATTTGATGCATCAGGCAAGAATGCCTGATTATCCAAAGTATTGTCTTCAGGTAAAATTTCTCTCAATCCTACAGGTGATACAGGGGTTAGGGGGGAAGGTGGTTGTGTTAGGAATGCACAATTATCTACAGCAGGAGATTCATTCTCAGCAGGTAAGTAATTACTATTGTCTTCAAAATTACAATGATTAGGTAGATCATTGGTAGCATTATCAACAGCCCAAGCTGCTGTTTCCATAACAATAAGACCATTATCTGCAATAGTTGCTAACTCTACAGTTGGAGTTCGTATGTGAGAGCGAACACACTCTTCTATATATGGGCAAGGATTAAGGTCTAAAGGTTCCATTGAAGCATCCTCTGATGCTAATAAGTCATCCTCTGCCAAAGTACCTACCTCTATCTCTACATTGTACCTCACTGCGTGTGCACGCGCAACCTTCACGAAGTCACGGTTGCGTCTATGACTATTAGAACCATCATCTGTGCCTTCTGCAAAGGTAACTTTGTTCTTACCATGGGGCCGCCCACCAGTGCCACCACTACCTGCCACAATGCTTTTACCCACTTTACCAATAGCTGGTTTTGGGGTCACTTTGTGCGTAGGCACAGCATCTGAAGTGGCGGTAGTGGCAGCACGGGGCAGTTCTTGTCACTTACACGTCATCCAATTTAAGGCAGGTGATGCAGCTCCTGTAAGAGATACTCGGTGCCCCATCTCTGAGAGCCTTCGATGCTGGTAAGTGTAAGGGGCTACAAGTCGGGGTTCCCGACGTTTATAATGATCATTGAAATCTAGACGAAAGCTCAGAAGCTGTAAATTATTGTTGGGATGATCAGCCAATTCCAGAAGGAAGTTTTTCACTTGTTCCTGTAAAAAAAAAAAAATAAATAAATAAATAAAATGTCTTTTTAAAGCAGTTGATTTTTTGACAAACAATAACAGACCACCATATGCCATCTTTGTATATTTATAACTTTTTCTACACCTTCAGAAATTAATTTTATTAATTTATTTATTTTGGATGCCTTTTGCAAAAGAGATAACATTTTTTGTCCAATTTCACTCTCTAAAAATAAGCTTCATACTTAAAGATAAAAATACAGTGGTTTAAAATCGGAGGCAAACATGGTGTCAAAATAGATTTTTAACACTTTCCTTTTTAAAAAAAATGTAAGTTTTAATGTGTACTCTTTTTGTATTCTAGCTACACAGATGCACTGATTTCATGAAAACATTCTTCAATAGTCTGAATGACAAGAATAATTGGGAGTGAAACAGTTGCAACAGAAATTTTGTTTGAATGCTTGAAAAATAAATGTGAATCACTTCTAATTCATGTTAATCATCGACAATTTGGTTTGGCATCAAGATGTATTAAAAAAATCACTTGCATGACTGAATGCACAATAAAAATTTTGCCTTTTACAGGGTGAATAAGTTGTGGCCAAGTTGATGAAAAACAAATGTTAAAAATATTTCAAATGTTTAACATTATAAAGCAAGTTTCAAACACTGAATTACTTGAGTAAGGAAACTGAAATTTTGCCCTTATTACACTCACTATGTAACAAAATTTTTGTTTATTTTATTTTTTTATTGTTTTTTGCACAATTTGTTAATGCAGATTATGACTATGAAAGTAGTTTTTCTATAATAACAATATTTTGGTTGTAATTAATGAATCTTTAAATTTTCTTAGACACAACTACTTTAACTTGTTTACGGAATTTAACAAGTGGAGAAATGTCACTTATTCTGATATGTTAATTGCACTTATACTGAATATAACTAATACTGAAAACGTCAAAATGGCATATATCAAAAATGTTCATTAGATTGACTTTTCCTCTAGTGATTTGACCTCTCTGCACATACGTAGTTTTCCATCACTGCACAGTTCGAACATCCCACATATTTTTTTCCCATAAAGTAAATGTCCTAATGAAACTGTTCACTAAGTTCTTCACTTACATCAAAATTTGGTCAAAATAAATCTATATGAGAAAACAATTAGTGCATTTTCACTGACATCCCCCCCCCTCCCCAAAAAAACTTGCATCACATTTCTGAAAGCCTCCCAAGCATTACGTTCACCAGAAGACATTGCACCTTTAAGTTCTGCAGATTGTAACATCAGTCGAGTCTAAGGTCCAGTAAAAATTCCACCTTTAACTTTTGCTTTTGATAAATTGTTAAATAAGCTCAAGTTTAACATGAAGTGTTGGTAACAGAATCCTCTTTACACGCAGGGCTGATTTGTTACGTTGTGTTTACCTGGATCAAATTTTGTTCTTGTTGGCCATTCTTTCTTGTGTAATGTAGATCATGTCAGAAGCAGAGGAAACAAGAATATTTATTGTATCCACCTTGGAACCCCAGCAAAAATCCCATAAAAAATTTTAAAATTACCACAAATGTCCCAAATGTAAATCAATATTCTTCTGATTTTGGAATTTATGTAATATGTGAAGTCATCCTTACAAAACAGCTGACATGATTTGTTTCTTCCCGCTGTATCTGAGGAATTGCAAATGGCATACAAGTTCTTGTTGAACCTAGACAACCCTTCATTGTAGATCATCAGCTGCCAAAAGACTCATGGGGAGCACATGAAACATCTTGATCTTGAACACTTATAATGAGAAATGAAAGACATGCCTCACACAACTTTGTGCCTAGCATGATTTTATGTTTTATTTGTTTAGCATCAATATAATATCCACAAACATAACAAAAAGTGTATACTGACAATTTACAATCTCTGGATGCTGACATCTTTCGGTCAAAGTACAACATTTATACTTATACATCTGCAGATTTGCAATAAACGTAGGAAAAAAATTTTGTGATTAAATTCATCAGTGTATAATGATGATATGTTAAATGAGGCTGTATATTGAATGATCACATCCTTACCATCTACTGGTAATCTGTATGAACTATGACGATTGCCTCAAAAATTGAAGAAAATTCGAATTATCAAACAATCAATAAAATATCAAAAAGTACTGACATTTGGAAAAAAAGAATGGTACATTCTTATTCAGAATGACCGTTTTACAATAAACATTAAGAAAGTAACAAACAATTTCTTGTTACATAGTGTTATCTCAACAGAATGCCATTTCTGAATGCACAATTTCAACCACATACCTCTTTCCATTAATTTACTACGTGAAAAGTTGATTGTTTTTGTAAAAAGCATCAAAACAACAGAACTTTGAATCAACTTTAACAGAACAATACCATCTTGAAATGTATTAAAATCTACCCCACCAAAAAGAACATATTTTAAACCATCTAGAAAACAGGGTTTGATTTCCCAATGGAGGCACACAACCACCATAATTTAGAAACATTGCAACTGATCATTTATTATTAAAATTAGCAACATCTTTTGTTTCCATACCTGATAATCAGTGGCAAGGATAGTCAACTTGGTAAGTACATCTCGTACATATTTCTTCTTGAAGTCTGCTCTTGCTTTTTCATATGCCTGTTCTTCAGCAGTGTCTGTTCCAAACTCTCCAGCAGCACCACGTGCTTCAATGGTATTCTCATGTGCATTACGTGCAGCTAACTCTTGAAGAGCATGATTGTGGAGATCAGTCTCAATCTTTTCGAGATTTAAAACTAGAGAATGCACAACCCTAAGCCGTGCAGCCAAACGCTTTGATTCATTATCCAAAAGAGCACCTGCTTTAGTCTTAAACAAAAAAGAAGCACATAATCAGTACTTCTTTAATAATAATAATAATAATAATAATAAATAATAATAACAATAACAACAACTACCAAACTGAACTCAATTAAAAAGAACAAAAATTATAAAGCAAGTCATCTTTTAAACACAGCTCTTAAAACCTGATTTGCAATATGAATGGTTAATCTGTTTTTTAGTTTGTAACTGCCTGATGCATGGTTATGCACGCTTGCGAATGTGGGTGTGCATGCAAATGGAAGAATATGCATAAAAAAGGAGGGTGAAATATAAAGTCAGAACTCTAGTATTTGAAGATGTAGAAATATGTAACTCAATTTGTCTTTTGAATCAAAATATTTAATTTTTCCATTGTGAGAACTTTTGAAGCCAACTGAAATCAGAGAACATGAAGTTGAAAAATATTGAATGGCCACACCAGAGTAGTACTCAATTCCCGTGCTTCCCTTGGCCAAGGTTCATAATTCCCATCCAACACAAACTATTGCTTATTGTCACCAGTGACCATGACAATCTCTTGTGGATGGCAGAAAGGTGATGAGGGATCGTTTCAGTTCTTATGATACATGCTTTAGTTTCCTGTGGTCCTATGATATTCACAGTTCAGTTATTACATGATGAATTGCAAGTATTTTGTTTATAATGAAATTTTGTCACACTGATGTGACAGTCAAGCTGGAAACTGTCAGTGATTTGTGAAAGTGGAGTGGTGGAAAATGACTCAAATATTCTGAGCATATATTTGTGTTTAAAAAAAACAAGTTTGTAATGATAAAAATTTCTCATACATTTTCCACTTGTTATGCAAAATATTATATTTTATTTATTTATTTATTGAACACGCAGAAACACAATCTTTTTGTACAAAATATATTGGCTCATTGACTAGTAAATTGAAATGTATAATAATAACTCTACCGAATTACAATACTATTCAATTTCTAAAATTAATTTTTTCAAGATTTTACTATTTAAAAGTATGATGGACTGAATCAACCAATAGTCAACTGATTGAATAAATTGCTTGTTCCTGACATTGGATTATTTGCCAAATAAGAGAGAGATAGTAACATGTTACCTCAAAAACTGAATCGACAAAGTTTCTCAGAGATTTAAGTGATAGGACATTCATTTGTTTCTAATTAACTAAATTTGTTTCTTTATACTTGGCCGTATGCCATAGTGAAATGGGTTATGAGTGTCTGGAGAGTAAAACTGAGATTCGTCTCAAAGGGAAGCAGACTATGCTGAATGTGACTTGTGCAGGAGCAAGATTTACCCCTAATGTACCACCCTCTCGGCCTCCGAATAGAAGGTCTTTGCCTTGAAGAAATCAAAGAAGAAAATGTACTTTTATTGCGATAAACGTGAAATAGTTGATGGCCAAGGGGTATTTTAACTTTCTTTGGCTCAGTTAAACTGCAAAATAGTTAATGAAATCATCATATAAAGTACTAAAAGATTCAAAAGAAAAAATACTGAAAGAAGTCCAGAATCTGAAAAGTTCTTTCATGGAAATATATCTTCAACTTTAAATCTGAATTCTGAGGATATTTATGTTGAGTTTGTAGGCTGTGAATGATGTTCGAGATATTTACTTATCTTTGATATTGAAGAGGCACCCGGCCATCAAACTAAACAACAACAAATTGATAAAGATAAGCAATTGATTTCATGATTCAATAGCATGTCCAATTGTATACATAAATTCTACTGATGTTCTGGAGTGAGAAAAGGTTATATGTTTACTTTTGGAGGGATGTAATAACAGTTGAATGCCTTCACACCATTTTGTAAATGCATTCAATGCAGTTTGAAGATGGATGATCATCAATTGTTTCCATTATCTTGAAAATTTTGCAATCAGCAAAAAGGAGGTACTCCATATCTTTCCAAATAATTTAAATATTTTTATAGATGATGAAAAGTAAGGGACCCTCAATGTGATCCTTGAGGAACGCCTGAAGAATTTGTAATTTCATCTGACAACATTCCTTTATTTCACAAACTGTGATTTACCTGACAAGGAACTGGTAAATCAATGCTTAAGAGAGCCTGTAATACCAAAGCATTTCAGGTTTTTTAAGATGAATATTAGGATTGATGTAATCAAACACCCTATTAAAGTCAGTGTGTACACAATGTGTCCCAGTTCTTTTAGGACTACTTCTGTGAAATTCCACACAATGGCATCATCAGGTGAATAATGGTGTTGTTATCATTGAAGTTTCTACAACAGCTGTTACGAATTTCAAACCTCTAGTATCGCTTCAGCAGTTGTCCTGGACGGGAATGAAACAATACATGTCTGACACTCCTCAGAAAATGGTGCTGGGGCAGAAATGCAACATTTAGTTTTATGCGAAGTTAGCGAAATCAGCCAGTGAAACATTTGATATGATGAAAAGTGTTAATGGTAATGACTGTTTAAGCCGTTCAAAAATTCTGAATGTTATCTTGACATCCTCCATTGTTTGTGGGCGAGAATTGGTCGAGTTCAACCTGAAAACTGAGAGGCAGGATCACGGTCGCTCCTCCACGACAAAGCCACAAAGCAAACATCATGCGTGAGTTTTTGGCCCTTTAATGGGTCACAGTCCTTGATCACCGGTCGTATTCATCAGATTTGGCTCCTGCCGAATCAGGTTGATCAGAAAAATGAAGTTGGCAATGAAAAGACACCGTTACGACAGTTACTGAGGACATCCAAGAAAATTGCACAGCAGTACTAAATGCAATTGCAAAACAGGACTACTGTGGCTGTTTAAAAAACTTTAAAAATTATTTCGAATGTGCATTGATTTAGGGAGACTATTTTGAATAAATAAAGTGATATTGTGAACATAATACATGCTTTTTATTTCTTATAGCCCAGTCCCAGACCTAACAGAACTGGGACACACTGTATATACTATCTTCTTGGGGTTTTTCACTGAAGGTATTGAGAATGAGATCAATATTGTAATTTAAATTTGCCTCTATTGATAAGTCTTTTATAAATCCAAATTGTCTGTCTGATACAGATAGTACAATAAGATTTTTAATTTTGTCAGTGATGAAAAGATTCTAATAATTTTGAGATGGAGCTAATTACAGAGATTGGTCTGTAGTCAGAGTTGGGCAAAATACTTGAAAAAAAGTATTGCCAATACAAAATACTTTGTCAAAAGTATTTTAGATACCAAATACAAAATCCTGCCATTAAAAGCACTTTGTATACAAAATAGTATTTTACCATATTTTGAAAATAAAAAATAAGCCAACAGCGAACCAATTTCACAATTTATTTCTCAAAACATGGTTGTGGTTTACAATTGTATTAAGTTGGATATGTTTTCCTTTAACACTACTGGCTTTTCAAACATAGTAACACTAATGTGTCTTCTTGTAATTGTTACTAATAAGGGTCTCATTCTGTTTATATCAAATTTGTAGCAAGATCATCAAACTTTTTTGATAATTCCCTTTTTCCTGCCTATTGAAGAAACCAGATGTTTAGCTTGTTTTAACTTCTTGAAATTAGAATCACTATTCTTAGTGCAGTTAATTTTCTTCCTATGAAAATTTGATCTTCTGGACCACTTATTTTTATAGTTCTCAAATTCACTCATCACACCAAGATGAATTCTCTAAAATGTGTCAAGAAATTATCAGTTAACTAGTAAGGAGAATAACCAGTGAAATTCACTGTCTGTTGTGCTAAAATGACCTTCATGTGCATTTTAAAATTTATAATATTACTGTTTATTAATTTTAGCTTTAAGTGTGTCTTAAAATGTGTGATCACATCGCACTTATTATTGTATGTGTGGCAGGCTTACAAATTTCACATGACACTTTCATTTTGCACCTAATTCTTCAACGACAGTGCAATTTGTTCCATCTACAATAGCACATTTTGACGATTTATCAATTTCCACATTCATATCGTAAGATTAGTTCTTTATATGGTGCAAACACAAGCATTTAACCAGTGTGCCTTCCAGGACAGGTAGTGATGCATAATGTGACACTATAAAATAACGTTTGTGAAGTGGTCTCCAAAATCCATTAATCTCAAAGTGCCTCCGGAAACAAATTTTGAGTTATTAAAAACATTATTTTAAATACTAGTGCAGGGAATGAAAAATTGCTTTGAAATATCAAAAATGTGTGTTGTTCATGTTTCCAGGTTTGACTGTATATTTTAATTTAAATTTTCAATGGCCCATCAATAAATATAATGTTTGTATTTTGAAAATACAAAATACTATCAGAAACTATTTTCGATACAAATACAAAATAAATGTACAAATATGTATTTTAAATACAAGTATTTTAGATACTGCCCAACTTTGTAATTTGAAATATCAATTCTATTGCCTGATTTTTGGATAGGAATTACGAATGAAGATTCCATTGCATGGGAAGAAGTCTCTCTTCAAGAGATTCCTGAAATATGTACTTCAGTATCTGTGACATGAGAAATTTGCAGTTTCTCAACCAGAATGGAGGAATGTCGTCAGGATCAGGACTTTTATCTGTATCCAAACTTTCAATCTTTTCGTAGATATCAGTAACTGAAAAGTTGACACTGTTTAAGTTGAAGGGACTTTGATCTGGTATTTGAAAATTATAATAATTATTATTTGAATGCAGAACATTGAAAAATATGATGCAAATGCTTTACAATCAACTGATCATCATATGTAATTTCCAAATTGCATTGAACCCAGATTCCCTTTATCATCTTTTTTGAATATACGTATTTCCAGAAGTGTTTTGGGCTTGACAATATAAATTATTGTAGGTTTACATTGTACTTTTCGAAGTCATGCTTGGCAAGATCTTTACATTGATGCCTAAGGCAAACAAACTGATGATAGTACATTACCGAGTGAAATTTCTTGTAATAATAACGGACAATTTTTTTCCCGAATCCATGTAGTTTGCAATTCAGCTGAATACCAAGAAGGATAACTGGTTGTTCTATGAATCGTCTTTAGTACAAAAAGGTCAAAGCCATGATATAGATAGTGGTAGAAAAGTGTAACACTTTCAGTTATGCCTGAATCACATTCAGTAATCATAGTAAAGACATCTGCTAAGAAACATGATAATCCAACATAATCACGAGAAGAAAAGTTGTAGAACTTGGTAATCATTTACATTAAAATTAATAGTTAAAAGTTCTAAATATAATGGATGATGATATGAATCTATTGATTGAATTGATTCTAGTGCTTTTGAAACAACAAAGCTGTCAATATTGGACAAAATTAAATCTAGATAATCACCATATTAATTCAATAAACAATTAAGACTTTTTATTTTTATTTTTGGCTTGAATCTTTGTTGTTCGTCAATGAGCACAGAGTTTACAGTATTATATAGTATGTATGAAACCATAGAGTCAAACAACTTAGGAACAGGGCACAAGTTTGAGATAGGACAGTACTTTTTTAAGACAGCTCAATTTCCATTTTCAAATACGGGTAATACTGAAATCAGATATGGTACAGGAGACTTCTTGTACTCAGACACTTTGTAACAAATGGAAAATTGCTTCAATAAAGGCATTTCTTGAAGATAGAAGGACGACTGTCAGAGTGGGAAAATATCATTGCCAAAAATAAATGGCAATCAACAAGAGTCAACACTAAGACCAATATTATTTATACTGTACAGCAGTGATATAACTAACATTCAGTCAAGCACGTTCATGTATGCTGATGATACAAGATCTATAATAATGCCCTACTTAACTCAATTGATCTACAAAAATATCTAGATCTCATTCACTCCAAAACTCTTTATGGCTTATCCTCTTGAATAAATTCAAATAAATGGTCATGTACACGGGGTAAGAGTAACCCATCACGCATTACAACAGTGGAGATCTGCGGACTGAGCTGACAATCTACCCAAAGGAAATAGGAATAATATCTATTTTAAATGGGATCAACATAAATAATACAATGTCAAAAAGGCCAACAAGTTTTCATATGTGATTCAGAAATCTTTTGCAAAGTGATCAGCACACATTTGGGCATAAACGGTACTACTGTTACCTGAATATATGCAAATAAAAGAACATTATCTTACCTTGTCCAAAAACTGCATATGTGCTTTAAGAATATCATCAAGTGATTCAGCCTGACCTAGCTTGCCAAGCATTTCATGCCAGGAACATTCCAGAACTTCAAATAACATATAATATTGCATTTGCTGTACAAGATGTATCATTTCAGCTGTCAACAAATGTGTTCTCTGAAGCACAGGAGCAAGCTCTGGCAACTTTCGTAACATGCGCATAGCGGTAGTCTGACGCTTCCATGAACCAGTCAGAACATATTCAGAACGCTTGGCTCGCCAAAGAGTGCTGAATAACATTAAATATGAGCTTGCATTTGGAACAAAGATCTATGAACAAAACAAAAACAAATACATAATTTTCATGAAACTTTTAACTTTGTTGTAAGCTCTCTAACAGTAATGAAAAATTAAGTTTCATTTAAGAAAATATTGAATTTTTGATTAAAAAGAAATATTTTACTATATTTAAAAATACTTATGAAATTTCATATTTGGAACATAAAAAAACATTCTGGTCTGTCATAAATGAGCTACAGAAGGTATTTCTTTTCTCTGATACTTACTACAGTAAAAACCAGTTTGTACTACAATTTGTATTTAGTCAAGTTTTAAGATCTACATTAGATCATGAGATATTGTTAAAAAACGGAAAAGGAAAAAAGTAGTATTTTTTTGTTTTCCTTTTTTTTTTGTTGATTGTAAGGTTAAAAATTGGATTGGCCCGACAAAATTCTCGAAACATCTTTATCATCAATAGAGTGTCGCAAGAATAATAAAGCACAAAGTACTCAGGGTAAATTGATTTAATTATGGTGAAAAACCTGTTTTTATTTTACTCTTCAAATCCAAATTTCAACAAAAAAAAATTTTATCCCTTCGGGGCAGATTTGCATATCTTATACTGCTGTCCTCTTTATGCAGAAACAAGAAAGGAGATAATTACATTATTTTTGAAAGACTCAAAATAATCCATTATGTTTCTGTAAAGCACACTTGAAGCTAAACTTTCTGAGTTCATTTTGGAGTACACTCCTCTGTTAATTAAGTGTTTCATATTTTTTCTTTCTTCAATCATAATTATTCAATTTCTTCAACATACACGATCACAATAAAGAAGTTAAAAAATCAGGTAAATAATAAGAATGAAGTTATTTCAAATGTGTATCAAAAACAATATTTTAGATACTGTAACTTACTGTGCTTATAGGACCACTAAAATGATAATCTAGTGTGAACACATCCCAGCCAATGTCACCTGCATTCAGTTCCAAAAGCCGAACATCTAGCCTCTGCAAAATCTCAGGGTCTTCAAACTGAGCATTTGTTGCACGTATAGCAGTTTCAAGAATCCCTGATAAATTATGTCCATACAGGTGAGATGCAGGCTTGCACAATTCAGGGCTAAAAAGAAACACTTTTTTTCAGTAATAATTTTGCAACATAATTAAATCAAAAGTTTCCAACACTCTACAAATAAAAATAAAATTCCTATGTTAATATTAACATTATTAATATTGATAAAACATGATTGCTCATCAAAATTCTCAACTAACTTGATAATTTCCATAAGGTGTCTTATAAAGTCACCTTGGCCCAATAACAAGTACCGCCGTAATGCATGAAGATTTTCCAAAAATTTGTGAGGGCCAGACAAAACGTCCAGAACTCTGCGTGAAACTTCTTGGTAAGCCATTTCCATCACCTGACAAAGGTCTCCATCTCTGTCAGAAGTGAACAGAGCTTCCACTGCAATAAATCCAAAAATTTATTAGAAGATAAATAGAAATTATTTGAAGATATAAAAGGAGAAAAAACAACCCTGAAATGAAGTATGAAATGAAGTACAGAATTTGGATATGGTAATGAAATGTAACCCTTTAGGTTCCAATTATTTCAAAGGTTTCACAAATGTCAGAAATATAATAGGGCATGCACGAACAGTAGTGTAGGAAAGTTCAGTGGCATTCGGGGCAGGTGTGTACGCGTCACTATTACATCTCCCATTCCCTTTGCCCCTGCAAGGAGAAAAGTGTATATCTTTCCTCTTTGATCCCTGCTTCGCCAGGTTAGGTAAAACCAACAAATCTTATGGTAATTGTTATTTTTATTTAAAATATAAAGAGTATTTCCCCTTCAATTGCCCCAAAGTAAGTCTTATGGATCACAGAAAGTGGGTGGGGGTACAGGAGATTGGGGTCAAGGGATACGGGACAGGACCTCTTATCCCAATGTCCCAGCTACCACACTTGAGACTTTTGTGGCAAATTTTACGAATATATTTTGAAAAATTCATTTCACTTGTGAAAAAAAGTGGAGTACAATAAAAAAGTTGTAGTAGTAGTGGTTTAAAACAATTGCTTTTTTTTTGAAATTTAAGAAGTGTAAATAAAAATTGGATCTGCGCCAATTTTATAAGTGAATTTTGTTCTATTGGAGCAAAAAATTCACTGAAAAAATTTTGAGCCATTTTTGAGATTGTACATTGATTGAAGAATATCCATTTATGAAAATATCCTGTTAATGATTTCAGCCTGTTGTTGACAGGTAGATGTTTTTGATAGGGACTCCCAAATTGTGTATTTCCATGAAAATTTTGAGTCTCCAGTTCCTTATAATAGGTTACATACAAGTAATACATAAAAGATAAGCAGGCATCTTACAAATATTTCATAACCATTCAAAAATCGTACCGTTTGCAGCATCTAATGCTTGGCGTAACATATCACGACCATGGATTGGCGTCTGGTCTTGGCATACTTCTCTAAGAAAATTTATGCTCTTTCCAGTGGCTAATATTTTATTGGCCTCAGCCATTGGAACAAAACTGGGCACAAGATCACACTGTACTCGATATTTGTCATACCACAATCGTTCCCCTGTTACTTGAGGATCAGCAGCAATGAAAAACTCTCCATATGGGTCTTCTAGTTCACCATCCACAACCCACCGGCTTAACATAAGATATAGTGGCTTACAGACCTGGATGAAAACAAAACTGCAATTAATTAAATAGAATTAACAATCTTTAGTTTTATAAATAACAACAATAAAAATAATAAAAAGTGAATACCAAAATCAAAAACTTCATTTTTTAAGAATTTCAAAATATGTGTAGAAAATAAATTACTGTGTTGTGCCTCAACATAATCTTTTGTAATATAAGAAGTCTTCAAAGTAAAGATTTCCCCAATGATTCTGAACATGTAATCTGTGCTGATGAGAATCATTGGTATATCCAGGGTTGCTGACACAAGGGTAAAATGATGGGAAACTATATGCTTCAATTTCAACTATAGACTGTCTCTATTGATATGTTGAATTATAAAAAAGTTCCAAATAATTATAGACAGCCATAAACAAAATATATTTGTTATCTTGACAACTGATGATGGAGACATAAATAGTCTCCGAAACGTTGTCAAGATAACAAATATATTTTGTTTATGACTGTCTATAATTATTTGGAACTTTTTTATAATTAAACTATATGCTTCTACAATAGTTATGAAAATGTTTTTCTAGTGCCAATCTCAAATGTGAGATTGACTATCAGCAAACTGATAATGCTAATTCAGTTTGCTAGTGGTATTAGAATTTCCTGAAAACTACTTTTTTCTTTCTAAATATAAATAATAAATAAATAAATACATGATTCTCCAAAAATCACATTCGTTTTCTGAACTCAAGATAACTTGTAGAACATGCCCTTGATAATTTGCACCTATGTTGCAATGATGATCTAATTTTTACATTTATTTCAACAGAATTCTGTTACTAATTAAAAAAGGCAATTCTTGAGTGGATTTTTTCCAAGACGGTCGTACATACAATATCGCTAGTTAATAAACTTTTAATATCAGTCAATAATTACCACCCCCCTTAATGTCTGTTTTATATTATTCCTTATGTTCACTATTTCTAAATCTGCAGATTTTGATTATAAAACAAATTACTCATGTAACTCGCATACTTCTGGGGAACCAAGGAACCAAGAACCCAGGATTCACAGACAACACTGCCATCATCATTATCATTAGAAAATTAATACAGAAGATGTATCTGCAATGAAGCCATTGCCATTGTCAGACTTTGGCTTGGATTCTGCAAGATTGCAGCTTGTCAAACATAAGACAGAAGGGATGCTTGTAACTAGCATGAGGAAAAGAGAATCCATCTCTCTCAAAGTTGTTTTTCATGACCTACAAAATACTTCAACATTATGATCAAAATAGATTTGTCCTTTAGAGACCACCTGGACTATAACAGGATGAAAACAGCAGTGGGGAATGCTGCTTTCACTGGGATCTTGCTGAACACTGGAGGGCCTAGATGTGACAAGAGAAAGTTGCTTTCTTCAGTTCTATTCAATGGATCAACAGTTTGGGCCACCTTCAGATACAAAATGCTGCGTAAAAGGAACGACATCAACTACCTGTGCTCAGTGTAGCATAAGCGTCTTGCACTATCTCAAATGAAGTAATTTGTGTCTTAGCCAGGATGACCCCTATAGATATAATGGTCCATGAACAGCAAAGACATTATGGCAAAGAAGATGGCATGCTAAACTGCTTGGAACCACTACCAGAACAGCAGCTGTGATGGGGCAACTCTTCAAAGGGAAGGTGGATCTACTGACTGGTTGCTGCAGTTGAATCGTGGATCAGTCAAAAGCATGGAGGATAATTTATTATCTCACCGAGCTTCTGAAGTGTCATGGATGCTTCAGAGCTACAGGTTCAAACTGGATGATATCTGTTTTGTTGTGTGTGAACCTGAAGAAGAAGAACAAGAAGAAGAAGGAGAACAAGAAGAACAAGAACATGAACAAGAAGAAGTCGTCCTGGAAATTCTACAAATCGAAAGCCTGCCACACATTTAGTAATCCACAACAAAGACACCTAATTTGAAAAGACTTTATAGCCAGTACATCCCTTATTACCTATAAAGAAAGAAAAATATTTACATTTGAAAATGTTTGAGTTTTCTAAAAAAATTCATTTGAGATTGTGTTCACAAAAATTAATGGCTTTAACACTAGAATGACGGAAGTAGTCATTTTGTTTGTTCTGCGATAACAGTTTTCGCTGCTTTTGTTTTTAGACATCCTAATTTCCAAGATTTTACATAATTCTTTTTGGTTTACCTTCAATGACTGTTTCCAATGCACTACAAAATTTCTTGTAATTCTGTTTATCACCTAATTCAGTTATTGTTAATACTGCAGTAAAAATCAAGTCATATTTCAAGCATTTTCATATGATAAGTGTTTGATTTTAATTGATATTAAATGACAATAGAAGAAAATAATGACACAATGTAACCAAAAAATTTGCCGCCGAACATGAAGTTTCACAATGGAAAGTTTCCAACTTGTAAGTCCATTCACCTCTCTCATACTTTTTTCATTTTATGTTTTATAATATATACAATTAATTATACTAATAATTTAATACAAACAACTGTTATAACACAAATAATGTTAGTTACATCTGTAGATTAATACATTACATATCCCTCCTCTATTGTTATTGAGTTGTTTGTGAGTTTCTTGAATATGGTATATAAGTTATATCTTTTCCGGCAAAATGGAACATTTCTGATTTCATTATCACAATCAGTGTAAGTGATTTAGTAAAAAACACATATTTCATCTCGTGGCTTGGTACAAAGTTCAAATTTGTTGCACTGTGTAATCAATTTAGTAAATAATGAGCGTTCTGATCTATTGCAAAAACAAAATGTCAGATTAACATTATTTGACATCATAAAAAAAATGTTGTACTGTATTTGGGAATATAATAGCAAACTATATGAATAAGCAACAAGAAGCAAGGGATTTCCAATCCCACAACACAATAATTGATAATTATGTAAGATGCACCGCAACTGTTGAAGTATTACCAATGCTGTAAGAAAAGTGAAGAATGTCAACTATTTCCAAAAATCTACTTGATCACATTGTCCATGTTTCTTTAATCTTTCTTTGAGGATTAGCAGTTTAATTCTGTTCAGGACACTGGTCCAGGCAAGAGATGATTAATTCAGGGAATTTTGAAATACAAATGTTTGCAGTTCAGAGGGGTGTTCATTAAGTGTACACACACAGCCAAAGAATTCAAATATATAATTTGAAGGTATGATTTTTCAACACTTGAATGAATGCCTGCAAGTGTTGTCCAAATTTCATTTATTCAAACAACTACAAAACAACAAATAATGGAAGAAGAAGAAGAGGGGGGGAAATGGGGGGGGGGGCACTTTAAAAATTATTTATAATTACAATAATTCAAATAGAATAATTTGCACATGATGTTTAAGTGAATTACTATTGTAACCCTATACTTTGTGTCAGTGAGAAGAAGGTTGAAGTGTTTGATGGAAGGTCTTTACATTTCCAATATCTCAAAAGAATCGTTGATAAATAGTGACATATATTGCGCTGATATTTCTCTAGATAGATTGGAGTGTTATAGGAATTTGTGTGACCACATGCAAACATATTTTGGTGAGGACAGCAGATAACCTTAATTCGTAGTTTAGGTGTATTGATTTTGGAGTGGGGGATGGGGAGGGGTGATATTTACAAATCTTGTTTTGTGACAAATTAAACTTATTACCGAATTTCTCTACTTACCTTTTTCTTCTCCATTTATATATGGGATGGTACAAGTTACAGAGACACTTATAATAAACATAACTTTCTGTTCATTTAGAAGTTCTTTATTGAGTTAATTTTATTGAAGCAGAAATGTACACAATGAATAAACATTGCACAATAACACAGGTCTGCGAAAAAAAAATTTTTTGTTAGCTGCATTAGATATTTTTACTGAATTATATGTTTTAAAGTGCGCTGATTTCAAAAGTTATGGCCATTTTTTTCTATCACATAAGGATTTTTTGCAAATTCCAACACAAAATATTGGTTAAGCACTCCTTTATTCAAAATTTTCAAACAATAAGTATTTTTTTTTAAAGCAAACGAAACATTATTTTGATACATGCACTTATTCATGTTCTTTATGAAACGTCGTCTTCTTTTCCTTGATACTTTGACGAGTCCTTTTCCGATTTTTTATTTTCAGTTTCTCGCTTAAGCAGCCAACAGTAGTCAGCAAGCATAGTGGACATCCCATCGCCCTTGGTACCTTCTCTCGATATCACGCACATCCTGGTGAAATCGCTCCCCTTGCTCTTCACTGTAAGCTCCCAGGTTTTCAGGAAAATAGTCAATGTGAGAGTGTAAAAAATGGACCTTCAAGCTCATCTTGCAGCCTTGAGCTTCATATGCTGCTAACATCCGTTGCACATTGGTTTTATAGTTAGGATTCCTGGTATTTCCTAAAAACTTTCGCACTACGTCCTTGAACGATACCCAAGCTTCTTTTTCCTTCTCATCATAGTTTCCACAAATGAAGGGTCCGTTAAAAGTTTTCTTATGTCGGGGCCCGGTGAAAACTCCCTCTTTCAACTTTGCTTCTGACAGCTTCGGAAATTTTGTACATAAATATTTGAAACAGTCTCCATCCTTTTGCAGCGATTTACAAATTGTTTCATCAACCCCAATTTGATATGGAGAGGGGGCAACAAAACCTTTTCTGGTGGTACCAAGGTAGTGTTTATAACATTTTTTCTCTCCAGGTTTTAAAGTTTCTCGGGATGGCCAATCACTTTTTTTCCAGTGCTGTTCTCTGGCTCTACTATCCCACAAGCATAAGAAGCATGGGTATTTAGTATAGCCTGCCTGCTGACCCAAAAGCATTGTCAGTATTTTGAAGTCCCCACAAATCATCCATTGATGGTCTTGATACTTGATTTTTTCCAGGATAATGGCCAAATCGTTATAATCTTCTTTCATATGCACGGAATGTCCAATCGGAATCGAGGCAAATTTATTTCCATTGTGCAATAATACTACTTTAAGGCTAGTCTTAGATGAGTCAATGAATAGGCACCATTCAGATGAGTCATACTTTATATCAAAGCAATGTATGAGTTCTTCCACATTATTGCAGAAAACTAAATTTCCTTCTTTTGAAAAAAACTGGGTGAATTCTTTTTCTCGGTGTCTGTACCAGTAGAAAGAAGTGCCAGGTGATAAAAGGTTTTTATTTTTTAATCTAGAACCTAACAGTTCGGCTGCATCTTTTGAAAGACCTAAATCTCTTACTAAATCATTGAGCTCACCTTGAGAAAATAGTTGAGGCCTTTCACCTTCGTCAAAAGATGAATCTGAGCTTGATTCACCGGGAGGAGGTAAAGTAGCTTCGTCCTCCAACTCACTAGGATATTCATCCAAACTGGAAGGTGGCTGCGGGATAGATATCTCGGAGCTATGGGGCACTGGACGTATAGCTGAGTCAAGATTAGGATAACTTATGTTTCTTTTGTTTTTTGAATTGAATCCCTTTACGTCAACTGAGCAGAAGTAGCAGTCAGAGGTGTGATTTTTCTGCTCACGCCATATCATAGGAATTCCAAATCGAAATGATTTTTTCTTTCCCTTAAACCACAAACGAAGATCTTCTTCGCATCTTCTACACACCTTATGCGGGGCCCATGGTTTATCTTGATCACCAACTTTTAATTTAAAGTAGGCAAAATAAACTTTCCTTATAAAATCACTTATATTTCTCTGTTGACTTTTAATAGTGAATTCACCACAGATATAACAAAAACTGTTTGGAGAAATAACACAACCCCTTGTAGCCATGATTAACAGACAACAGCACTGTTCACTTCAATATCAGTATGTCTACTGAGAGCTTTTCTTTGTTTCAAGCGATATACGTCATTTGACTTGTCTCAACCTGTTAAAACATTCCCAGTCTTACCAACAGCTCAGGTTGTTTTTCTCCATTATCAAATAAAAAATCATATGGGTTTATTACTATAATTATAATTATAATGAACGTAGATACTGCAATATACATAAAACCTTATGTGATATAATAATTTGAATATTTTTTATGATTTTGGGAGGTCAAAATCTGTAAGAAAATGTAAAAAAATCCTATGCAGTTTTTTGGTCGCAGACCTGTGTAATTCAAAGACAATCTTTATCTGATATGCTAATTTTCCACCAATAACCCCATAAATTCAATACTACTGAAACAAATACAAAACTCTTAAACTATGTTTCAAAGACCATTTACATCAGGTCTGGTCCCAGAAGAGCTCGTGGGTGGACTCTGAGGTGACAAGGGAGTTATCATGTGAGAACGACACTTGCTGTGGGGACACAAAAGGAGAGTGCAGGAGAGTGGCCTTCAGAATTGTTTGGAGCAAGCCCCTTGCGTTGCAGACCTGATGACAAGTTCCTAGCGAGCGAAACCTGTAATTTGGGCTCAACAAATGTCTAAGTGATATTTCATAGTATCATTTATAAAATTATACAACCTTTTTCATTTCAATTAATGCATCAACAAAACCTATAAAAGTTTCATACTGTAACAGTTCATCGTATGAAAAGGGGCCAACTGGGTGAGACTGTGAATTAATGTAGAACATTTCAACACCGATTTTGACATGAAATAAATTAAAAATTCCACTATAAAAACTGGGTTCCTACAGTTTCTTTTAACACAAAACTTATGTTCATACTTGTTAAAAAGTAAAAATTCCTTCTTAATATTTTTTGACAAATTTTAAGCATAAATTCAAACAATTCATTTTTCTTAAATATCTCTTAATTTTCTTGAAATACCAAATCAAGTCTTTGCAGTGTTTTTGGGTGCATACTAGTCTGCAAAAATTCAATTTGACACAGCAATTGTATGAATTTTACAATGTTCACAGCAAAAGGATTTACAAGAAGTTCAATATCACTATTCACGTTATTGCTTCCTAATTCTATTTCTGCTATTACATTGCTTCCTAATTCTATTAAGGGGGCAGATACACCTTTAAACCTTAAAATTTTCGATTTTTGAAAATATTTTTTTCTTCATTCTCTGACTATTTAGGTTTAATTTGGTGGATGAATTATTTCCTTATCTGCCATAGTTTTCGAGTTATGATTTAAAAGGTATGACGCTGCAACATCTGTCATCTGTCAGTTAGTGCCACGCCCACTGTCACTTTTGCAGTCGGCGTTTTTCATGATTAGTACGCGAAATTTTTCATTCTTTAGAATTTGAACGCGTAATTTCTCATACTGGCAGCCATGTTGTCTTCAGCAGTTCGTAAACAAAGCCACGCGTGTTTGTTTATGTGTGTGTATTGGCGTGTATGTACAGTACTTCTGTGTTGATTTGTGTTCTGGTGACGTGCATTCATTGATTCAGAGTATTTTGTTACTATGGGGAAAAGAAAAGTGTCTTACAAGTGTAAAAAACAACCGTTTCGCGGGAATAAATACAGGAACGTAAACATAACCAAAGAAACTTCCACAAATAATATTAGTGAAAAATTTAGCGCATCTGCTAAAAAAACTTTCTTTTACAAATGTCAGTTCCCAAACATGTTCTTCGAGTGATGATGGTGCTACAGGGAATGTAATAGTGGATATTGGAATAATGATTGCTGAATTGAAAAGATGTCTTGTGTGTGTTTGTGGTGGATCAGTCAATTTTGAAGTTAACAATGTTTCAGGATTAGGTTGCAAATTTTTTATTTTGTGTGATAAGTGTGGAACGATAGGTTCTTTCAGCAATTCTTCCATGATTGGCAAGACAAAAAATGTGTACAGTGTCAATAGAAGAGCAGTGTATGCTATGAGATGTATTGGGCAAGGCTTAGCAGGTCTTAGAATATTTTGTGGTTTAATGAATATGAGACCACCTGTGAAAAAACCAACATACAATCTCATTAATGCCAAGATTAACATTGCTACCAAGACTGTGAAGAAAATATGTGTGAGTAATGCTGCAGCAGAAGAAATTGCTCACAGTGAAGGCACTGAATTGTCTGTCTCATGTGATGGTACATGGCTCACCAGAGGACACACATCATTGTATGGTGTATGTACTGTGATTGGCAGCAACTCAGGGAAGGTTTTGGATACTAAAGTGCTCTCCTCATTTGTAAGGGTTGTGAAGGTTGGAAAGGAAATAAAAATTCTCCTGACTATGCAGAATGGGTAGAGCAGCATGAACTTAATTGTTCAATAAATCATAAGGGTTCTGCAGGTTCTATGGAAGTGGAAGGAATGAATAAAATATTTGCTCGCTCAGAGGTCAGACACGGTGCTCAATATACACATTATATTGGTGATGGCGATACAAAGTCTTTCAAGGCGGTGTCAGAGCTGGCACCTTATGGACCTGATAAACCTCTGAAGAAAATTGAATGTGTTGGCCACATCCAAAAAAGGATGGGGACTCAATTAAGAAAATTAAAACTAGAATTGAAAGGTAAAAAACTTTCTGACGGAAGGTCTCTTTGTGGAAAAAGTAGATTGACAGATACTGCAATAAATACATTGACAAGTTACTATGGTAATGCAATTAGGGAAAATTCTAATTCTGTCAGTGACATGAGACAAGCTATTTGGGCCATATGGCATCACAAAGGTTCATCAGATTCCAATCCCATGCACATGTTGTGCCCTAAAGGAGGTAGTTCGTGGTGTCCCTATCAACGCGCAGTAACTAATGGAACTGTGGATAAATACAAGCACAAAATACATTGCCACAAGCAGTCATGGAAGCCATTAAGCCTGTATTTAAAAATTTAGTTGCCACAGAACTCTTAAAAAGATGTCTTGGAGCAAAAACTCAAAATGCGAATGAGTCTTTGAACAATAAAATTTGGAAAATTTGCCCTAAATCTGGATTTTGTGGGAAAAATATAATCAAAATTGCTACAAATGATGCTGTCATGACATTCAATGATGGGATGAAAAGTAGGTTAGAAGTAATTAAAAAATTAGGAGTTGAACCTGGAAAGTTTTGTGAACTGGCCATGAATCTAGAAGACTCAGTCCGAATACAATCTGCTGAGAAAAGGAAGCAAGACTCAACCAAAGAGGCAAGAAAATGCAAGAAGAGGTTAAGATTGGAAGAAACAGCCCAGAAATCATCTTTAGAAGGAAGAACATATGGTGCAGGGGAGTTTTAATTTCTATTAGAGTAATAAGGTAAGCGAAACTCATGAACCAATATTTGACGCTTGTTTTCCAGAATTACTGTTTTTAGCATCCGTTTCCCTCATAACTCAAAAACTATTTATCTTAAAGCAATGAAACTTTTAGGATGCTTATATACAAGTATTATCTACAAAACCATAAAAAATCATACACATCAGCATAATAGATTTTGTCATAAAAATTATAAATCTTTAAAAAAAAAACTAAAAATCAGTATATTTATTTTAGATTCAAACCAAAAATATTTTAAATTGAGAGATCCAATAAAAGTTTATGGTTTTGTACCTATGAGTTTTTCCAATAAATTAAAAAAAGAAATAGACAAAAATCTTCAAAATTGTTAAAGTTATCAGGAAAACACTAACTCAGTGCACTAAAAACTGGATAATTTTGATTTAAAAAAAAATATGTTTTTAAAATTTAAAAGTATAAAAACTATTTTTTTTCATGCAGAAGAAAGATAGTTAATAGTGTCAGTGCATTTTCACTTTTGTGCAGTATATATTTATTAGGGAAAAAAAGTGGAAAAGTAGTACACATTTTACTGCCGTAAGCTGTATCTGCCCCCTTAACACGATTTGCTAGTTCGCACACACTGTTCCATATGAAGGCCCGAAACATAATCCCTCATATGAGAAGTGAGCAGGCTCTTGGCTGCTCTGTAAGCCATTGATTTATATTAGCAAATATACAGACAAATACTTATATGAACACTAGGAATTACAATTATGACTTGGAATCTCTTTGCATGAATTTCAAATTATAACTAGAGGTGCTACAGAATGGCACAGACCTTCCCGTATTAGTTTTCTATTTCCTTTGGTCTGTGCTAACTATTTGGACTTGCCACATACTCTTGCCAGCAGCCATCTATCATCGCCCAAGTACGTTTTTTAGACATTTTCTCAATTTTTCGGTTTCCTAATAGTGGAACGGAAATATTAATTTTAGAATATTAAAGAACACTAAAACCTCATCCTAAATGGCAATTTTCATTGAAAAATTTGAAGCTGTTTTTAAGAAAATGGCTTTTATGCGCTATTGTAAATTCGAAATATTAAGCTCTTTTTCATAGAAAATTTTCGAGCTTTCAAAACACTTCATTTGTAGTCATTTAAAGAACTTGAACTTACAAATTCAACAGCATTTACAAATTGCTGGAAATGTGCATATTAAAGGTGTGAAAGATCTTCCAAAAAATTACATTTGTCTAAGTTTTGCAAATAATAAAAATAAAAAAAGAAAGAAAGAAAGAAAAAGAAAATGAAACTGCAAAATGAACTTTACATCATATTAAAGAGTGTAATTAGCACTATCCATTCGAATTCCATTTGAAGGAATGGATTCCTTCCTAAGGATGGATTCCTATCCATTTGAAGAAACAATTTGGTGCCAATTATGAGAATATGGTTTTTGAGTTTCTGAAAATGCAGAATTTTGAGCTACTTTTCACAAAAACTTAACTTTTCTAGACGTTATTTAAACCACATGTACTTGTAAATGTAATAATGTGAACAAATCGCTGCCATTACCAACATGAGAGACAAGTCACAAAAATTCTATTTTTGTAATTTTTGAAAAACAAAAGAATAGAGCAATATGACATTAAAGTCATCTCATAGAGTACATTTAGCACTATCCTTACCAAAAGTTTAAAGCAAAATTTGGAGCCTTTTTTGAGAAAATCTTGTTATAGAAATTTTTTTAAATTGCACGCGATATTTCCAGAAAACTACTAAAATTTTAAAAAAAATATACATGACCTTAATGAAAGAACTCACTTTGAAGGACTAATTTTATTTGAAGGAAAAATCTCTATCTTTATAATTGTAGTTGTAGTATGATGCCGAAAAAATTTTGAATTTTTTCAATTTTCAAAAAATCAGTTTTCAACCATCATAAAACCTGTGCCATTCTCTTAAATGACCTTCAGACTATCCAACAACAAAATTTAGTCAAAACTGTTGACATCATTTTCTTGAACATTTTGAAAATGTCCAAGGGGCTTAATGTACAATACTCCCCCCCCCCAAACTGAAATATTAGTTTTGAATTCAAGGGGCCATGAGATCAGTCAGATAGATCGGGGAATATCAATTTTGAAGAAAATTGGCTGAACGGTTTAGTCGCTAGCGTTGTTCACAGACAAACAGACATTTTGCTTTCAATTGGTTTTCCAATATAAAGGACCCACAAAACAGGGATTCTGGCTGCACCACATGCTAGGGGATTTTTTTTCTTTGTTTACCAACTGGATTTATCCACTTTTTCATTATCAGGGCCCGGCAATGAATTTTTTTCTGCCGAAAATCCGCAGTTTATTCGCGCAGCATTACATTACTTTCCTTATACTACGTATATATGTACGTAAACGGGAAATTAAAAATAATCATAATTAAAAAGCAAATAGAAAATAATGTTTCTATTACAATTTTGAAGAGTTACCAAAAACGTTTGGAGACACAAATAATATACTATGAATATAACCAACACAATTTCCACTTAAAAATGTGTAATTTACGATTTTGAAGGATGTACCATGTGTTTGAAGGATATAACATGTATTTGGCTTCATATGGAAGTACCAAGACCAACTAAAAATATAATTCAAACAACTTTCTAAATAGCACAAAATATATAAAACATACTGATCATTGTGAGGATTAATAAAGTTTTACATTTACCAAATACAATTAGAAGTTCTAATGGTTCACAACCCAAAGTGGAATATATTTTATTGGCAATTGTATCCTTAATGAAATTATCAATCGTATACAGTAGTGACTGAATACTGTATCATTCCACGGAAAAAAGTAGATTGTCAAAACTCGACCTACCAGAATTCACTATTTTCTTTACAATATTTGCTTCTTCTAAGAGTAAATTTGCTTCCTGTGAAATATTTATAAGTTATCATGCATTACTGTATCACAATGGATGGTTACAGTTCAAAGATCCACCTAATGTAAGTTGGCAATTGGCAGTTATGTGTGACTTAAGGACACCATTGCCGTTTCCATGGAAGCTGCCAATGAGAGTGAATACATGTCAAGTCAGATCGCTGCATTGCCACTGATGAACTGGAAACATATGAGTACTGTGCAGTGAATTTTCCCTCCTGCTGCCCGCATTTCTAAATTTGCGGCGCCTGCATTCTTTTCAGTTTTACTTTAACTGAAGTGGAAAGGCTTCTGAAGGAGGCAGTACCAATACACCAGCAGCAGAATGGCAAAATGTCATGGAACACACAGCCATTTTGTGTATTTTTTGAAAAACAAAATAGTAGAACAAAATGGTGTTTATGTCAACTTATAGAGGACATGAATCACTATCAAAAGTCTCAGGAAAAAATTTGGAGCTGTTTTTGAGGAAATCAACTATCAAAAAAAATACAATAACTGTGTGAACAAATTGCCTTAAAATTACATTTGTATATTTTTTTGAAAAAACAAAATAATACAGCAAAATGGCGTTTATGGAGTACATTAATCACTATCTGTATTAAAATTCTGAAGAAAAAAATTTGGAGCCATTTTTGAGAAAATTTTCAAAATGTCCCAGGGGCTTCATGTAAAGAACCAAAAATAAAAAAAAAGGGTTTTCAAAATCACAGAGTTTTGATTGGAATCAGATCTATCAGGGAATATTAAAATTGGAAAAAATTGTTTTGGTGTTAGTGTTGTTTACGGTCAGGCGGCCAGACAGACAGACGGATGAATCGACGATTTGGGAAAACAACATCAACAACCTTTTCCGGTATCAGGGAACACCAAAATGTGTATTTTCATTGAAATCTCAAAGTCGATTTTCAACAGCATTACATAACTTTCTCTATACTAGGTATATTTTTCTGTATATATGTGCAAATACGAGTAAGTATCAATTGGAAACACTATGGAAAACACTAAAAACAATAGAACAATAGGCACTGCAGTGACTTACTTGTTGCCAAAAGAAACTAAGCTTACAGGATGATCTTTCTTCCAGAGAACTTCGCACACCTCGTTCCCCCCCCCCCCCCCCGCCACTCCCGTTGCAAACCCCTGCTCCAATCTATTTTAAGTGTGGGCTCCAACCCTTACCACACTATTGAAATTCTCAAGTCACCTGGAAGAAAAATTCAACACTTTGTCTCTTACAAGCAAGAAGAAACACATGGCAGGGAATAAAATCTTTTCCACAAGATCTTATGATGGGGTCTCTTAAAAGCGGGAAATAAATGCATTGTTTATATACAACTGACCTCAGGACCATGAATTTTGTCTCTTATATGCAGCATTCTCTTATAACGGGGTCTCTTATAACGGGGTCTCTTACAAAGGGGTTTTGCTGTATATTCAAGCTTCCTATTAATGTTCCTCTTTTGTTATGTAAAGAAATACAACACAATTGGACCCAGGAATCAACAATTGACAGTCTTTAGAGAAAGAAGAGAAGAGTGGGAGGGAGAAGAAAAAAGAAGAAGCAGTTTTAATAACTAATATTTGTTGTAATTATAGTCAATGTTTAAGAATTTTGTTAACAATAATTTAAGTTAATTTACGACCATTTTCAACTTACAGGTACATTTTTCAACTTTACACCTGTAAATTAAAATATACACTTCATTTGTTTTTTATGAATAACAGCGTATTTATTACTTTTTTTTCTTGCAAGTGCAGGACCTGAACATTTCTCTTGTTGCTGCAGCTAATCTCTGCAAAAAGTCTTAAATTTTGCCATAAAACAACCTATTAATATTATAGTCATTTAATGAAATATGAAAATAAATTGAAGAGCCAACCCTTCAAAACCTTCAACTTTTATAAGGAACGACTTATCTTCTCTTGTGCAGGGCTTTTTGGGTATAGTAAGATCTTGCTATTTATTGTGTCTGTTAATGTTGTTTTCAACAGATTTCACACTTTCCTGTAAACAAACATTAACTCATGATTAATGATAATAGTTAGTGATCATAAACAACAATAACCATGTCTATTTTAATTATAGAAATTACACTTAAAAATGGTTATTAAAGTTCTGAATATGAAATAAAAGATATATCTTACCTGTACAAATCTTGCCACACTTGTGATCAAACAGGTGTGGGTAACACAGACTCCGATCAATTCTTACCAAAAACTGCAATTCAAATTCACCATTCCCTTTTGAAGGGAACTCCGAAGAGCAATGCAGAATTTTCAATGACGCAAAATTAATCCAGATGTACTGGAGTTATTCATTATTTTTTTATTTCTTAATAAATTAAATTCAGTGAAATCAAAATAAATTAATAATAATAAAATTAATCTCACTCCAAATAACTAACTTGCGTAAAACAGATGAAACTAGTTTACCTATAACAACTGATATAAACAAATAATTCATTAAATACGTAAAATGAAACAACTAAAGACAAGTGAATAGCGGCACAAACCATGAGCGAAATCGCAAATTGTCACAAATTACTATTACAAATACTCCATGAACAAAATTCAAATGAACAGGTTGAATATTGATGGTCAGTAAGGAAGTAGTTTTTTTTTGTTGCAAACTTATACTTAAAAATGTCACTTTTCACATTATCGAAATACACGTTGTGTAATTCTGTTAAGATTGGCAATGACTTTTACCAACATAAAACTAAAGAAAACTCTGACTGTGAAAACATGTTCTCTAAGATAGCCGAATTATTCAACAGTTCTCTTGTCAGCTCTTTGTTTTAGCTGTTCAGCAGTAAAATGTATGTGTTATAATAATAGTTATAGTGCAATTTTTCTATCTCTGCCCCTCAAGCTCCTATGGCCACAATGGAATATCAGACGGCATTTCACGTCTTTCTCCGTCATACCGCTAGAAGTTGCAAGATCGCAAGCGCTGCTTCATACGGTCACGATCATGCGATACCTGGTGGCACGACAGAGAAAGTCATGAAATACCGAGACATATTCCATTGTGAAGACAGGCCTTGAGGGGCAAAGTTAGAAAAATTGCAGCATAACCTCTATATATCAGTTAATCATTATCTTTGAAATACTACCTACAGAAATTTTCCTACCTAAATTCTGAAATACTACCATGCAAATATGGCTGCTGATAGGCCTTGCCCCATAAGGAACCGTTGAGCCACAACAGACAGACAGACAGACAGAGACAGCCAGTTAGATCGACCATGCAAATATATAATAATAATTATTATCAGTAAAACCTCCTCAATTTTGTGGTCAAATTAATTTTATAAGTTTAAACTTGTAACCAGCCACACCTGACTCACTCAACATCCATCAGTCAATTTCATTCTTCTGAAGACAGAACTTGGCTCCTTTTCATGCCGGCGACTTGAATTTTGATACTTCACGACATTCAGAAACTCTTTTCCTCTCTTCCGATATTGAGGTTCTATCAAAATGAATGCAATGAGAAAAGCTGCATTCTGTCTCAAACTTTTTTATAAAGAAGTTTATTTTTATTTCAATGTGATCACTCACATAATAATAATAATGAATGAAATCTCTTAAGAGTTCATTTCATTAATACCTTTTTGTTACATCTTGTTGTCCAAAGTAATCATTCCTGTCACAGAATCCCTTCCGCCATGTCATCAATAAAATTTAAAAAGTTTGTCACATCATTTCAACTCATATATAAGAATGGATAGAAATCAAGTAGGTGCAATTATGTTATTACAAAGATGAAAAGCTTGAAGTACATTCATGTGCAAATAATTGTACCCTCTTACCGCTGCCAAAAGATGTCGAGCTGTTCTTCGTTCAACAGGATCCCCCGACTGAAGAAAACTGTGTACTGCAGAAGCAAGAGCACCTCCTTTTCGATTTTTGCTAGTTTCTGCAATGGCCACCAAGCATCGCAAACGTTCTGTTGGTTCTAGGGCCCACACTCCCAGGCTGCGTAACGTCAACCCTCCAGAGCCTGCAGATCCATGCAGTGGTTCCTCACTAAGAGGAGAGTCTGCTGACGGTAAGAGCTGCTGTTGCTGAAGTGCCTAATAAAAAGAAAGAGTTTGATAACAATAGTTTGTTATGTTGGTATGCACTGGAGAGGACGCGGACTTGTGGGTAGGTGGCAAGATGTGATGGCATTATAAGAGAGCATGTGGAATAAAGGGGATTGAGTTGTGATTAGTGCACAAAGTGTGTTATTTCAATACCCACTATAACATGATGGCAAGAGTAAAGCTTTATGTACTCCTTTGAGAAAATGATTGAAGTTAGATTGTGGATAAAATGTATATTTGAACAAGAGAAAGCAAAGTACACAAAGCAAGGTTAGGATGATTGCCAAGAGCAATTTTCAAAATTTTATTGCGTCGCAAACTGTGCTGACATAACAGATAGGGATAAGGAGTATATGAGAACAGCATAAGGAGTATATGAAGGATGTGTATAAAAATAATTCCATCTACAATTGATTGGGGAATGATTGAAAAGGTTACAGGAGCAAGTAGAACTTCAAATATCAGCTTCGCAGGCAAACCAAGCAACCCAGACGACACTCAAGAACATCACTGGAGGAAACAACACTTATTACTCAGAATATACTTCAGCCACGGCCACTGGAGGTCAAAACAGATGACATATGAAAACTTCCAACTTTTTTAAAGAAAACTGTTTTATCTATTGTAGTGCCACAGATATTGAAACATGGCCACATGATTTCAAACCCCCCAAAAATTAATATTTTACTACCCATAATTGGAGATAAAGCTAAAAAAGTATTCAAGTTTTCACTAGAACGGTAAAGAAAAAAACACTACTGAGAATGTTTTGAACCTAATTGGTGAAGATTTGATATCTGAGAGAAATCTTTATATGACCGTTTTATATTCCATAAATGTAATCAATTAGAAGACGAATCGCTTGAGTATTATTTTCTTAGAGTAAGAAAAGCCCTCGACCTTTGTAGATATAACAGAATGTGTCACTTATGATGATATGTTGAGAGATCTATTAGCTTTAGGTCTTAGATACAAATTAAATACAATTTAAAGAAAGAGTTCCTTCGTGAGAATCCTGACACATTGAATGTTGAACAACTAGTGAAGATTTGTAAAGCTAATGAACTTTCAGAGCTATGTCTGAAGAGTGTTTATAATGAAGATAAAACAGTAAAAAAGATCTCAAAAAAAGAATCCCTCCTAACAAAAAATCAGCAAGTAGTCAATTATGTTGTTTCTGTGGTGGTAAACACGACTTAAAAAAGAATTGTGTCGAGCATGGGACAAAACTTGTATTATTTGTCAAGGTCATAATCATTTTGCATGAGTTTGTTAGAAGAAGAAGAAGAAAAAGGAAAGTGGTACAAGCAAGTGGTACAGAAAGTGGTGAAGGGAAGACACAAATCCATTAAAGAAATTAAGAAAATGGAAGAAATTTCTGATGTTAGCAGTTGTGAATCAGATTTCGAGGAGAAATGGAATCCATCAAGGACCACAGAAGGAAGAGGACTGTAATAGATTTATTTTTTGTAAATCAATGGAAGAAAGTTTATTGTGATCTTGAAGCAAATGTAAGTGGTTATCAAAAGTATTGTAAGCTATCAGACGAAGCTGTACCAGAACTTAAAGCTTCTTCAGAACAGTTGAGGAATTTTGGTGGAGGATGTGTTGAAGTATTGGGGGAAGCTGATATTTTGTGTAGGAGAAGGGAGAAACAATTTGTTCTCACATTTCCATTGGTTAATGTCAATCATGGCCCTTTATTATCAGGAGGGACATGTCAAGAATTAGGATTGGTCAAATATTGCTTTGAAATAAATACAGAGAACAAATTGAGAGAATTGGAAGAGGTTTGTAAAGCAGCGAAATCTATACTAAAGAAAAATCGATCAGTTTTTAATAGTATTGTGTTAGTGCCCAGTGAAGTCTATATATATATATATATATATATATCCATGAAAGTTGGCACTTCTATGTTTTTTCACCGAGAAGGTTTATGTGCTGTTAATTCTGTTGCAACCCCACTACATGGCACTATAGGACAAAACTAAATATTCACTTTAAATGCAACCCACACACTCAGGAGCATTTTAAATCTATATCATTAAATAACTCCTAAACAAGGCTTTCTAGGGCCTTAAAAGAGTTTCTCACACCGTAATCTACAGAATGAGCTCTTCTCGAATATTCTATTACATTTTTGCTGGTCTGGTGATTCCCGATATACCTCACCTGCTCAGAGATGTGCAGAATCTGCAAGTAAATGTGAATGAGAGGGACAGAGAGCGTCAGAGACATACAGAGAGGGACAGGGTGAGGGAAGGAGGGAGACACAGTGAGATGGGAGGTGAAAGAGGGAGATGAAGGGCAGAACAACATCTGCTGGTTTTTCCTAGTCTCATATTAAGTGGATGAGAAAATAGATCATCATGCTCTTCCAGCAGCTTTGAGTTTCAGAGATGCATCAGCTATACAAAAATTACTTTCAGGCTTTGAACCCTTCAATTTCTTCACACACTGTGCATAAGGATCCAGTCTACTGGTCTAGTTAGCAAATGACATCAAAAAATTCATTTTGGACCTTGCGATAATGTGCAATGTTTGTCAGGAAATAAGTGAAGTGGTTGAGACTTGTGTGAATCCAGAAAAATATTAATAGTTTACCAAAAGAAATCAAATCTAGAAAATGAAGACACCATTTCAGCATAACTGATAGTTTTTGAAAACCATGCAACAAGTTCAGTAGAATTGCAATTTAAATGTCCATAACATTTCCCTTATACTATCAAAACAGCATGATGCTTTTTGCACAAGATATTTAACATTATTATTTTTATTTCTAGTCCAGTTGGTGGGTACTGTGGGCAGATACCTTGAAAAAGGTCATAAAAAACGTTTTCTTTGAGTAAGTTAGGTGCACCCAGGCACTAGTTAAAACCCCAAGTTTTTGACCTCCCAGACCCTGTGACCTCCCAGGCCCAAAAACTCAATTTTTTCAGACCTGTTTGTTATTTTTCTCCATAGCTCTTTAGCCATAAGTTGTATAGGAAAATTATTCCAATGAATTTTAAAGAGGATAACATTTTCTACAACTTTTGTATAAAATATTTTTTTTTGAAACCAATTACCAAGCGAGCTGCAGATTTGTCAAAAAACGCTATATAATGCTCTTCCAAATGATGCTTCAGTAAAATGGAGCTGTTTAATAGATATTTACCTCATATCAATAATTAACACTCATTGCCACTTGAACATATAAAATGTCTATTAGTTACATATTTATCAGAAATAAAGATTGATGCACTATCCGGAGCTGAACAAGTTGAAGTCCTAAGTTTGTAATAACAAGGGTACAACAAGTTTTTAATACTATTGTTAATAGTGCATGATTAAAAGAATCTAATACAGAAGTTCTTGAGTTTTGTTGAAACTAAAACGAGACGAAAGCACTGTTGGTGACTCCGATGTTGAAGATTAACTCCATATATTCACTACGGACAAAGAAGCAACAGATGATTCTTCAAGGTATGTAGCCGCTTCCTCAACAAATGTGCGTATCTCTCTTCCTCCATTTTGGGAAACAAGACCCAGTTTATGGTTTGCGCAAGCCGAAGTGCAATTTAGCTTGTCTAAAATTAAAAATGATACTGAAAAATTTCATTACATAATTAATTATCTAAACATTCGCATTGCACAAGAAATTCAGGATATTATAATGGATCATCCCCGCACTGAAAAATAAGAGAGAGCAAGAGTGTAAAACTATCTGCTTTTCAGGATGAGAGAATTTGCTTTCTTATATCAGACGAGGAATTGGGAGACAGAAAGCCCTCGCAATTCTACGACACCTTTGATCTTTAACAAGGGATCTGAATATAAAGGACGATTTCATATGATCAATTTAGCTTCAGTGTTTGCCAACGACATTACAAACCATCAGTAAATAAACATTTATTAACCAGCTCCAGTGTACTGAAGCATCAGTACACACGTTGGGGAATATACTCAAATATAGAACACAGAATGTAAAATACAAAACTTTCTTATCAAACTTGAAACTAGCATTTGTGTAGGAGGGACATCACATTAATATTAGAAAATGTAAATATATGTCATTCAGTAGATCTAAACACTTACTGGATTTCTGTTATAATATTGATGATCATTCACTTGAAAGACTAACAAAATTTGAAGATATTGGTGTGATTTATGATCCTAAAATGAGTTTTAATTATCATTTTGACTATGTTATATCTAAATCAAACAAGACTCTAGGATTTATTTGAAGAATGGTTGAGGATTTCAAAAATTCCATGTCATTTAAAATCTTTTATCTTGCTCTTGTCCATTGTATTTTATTATATGCATCACCAGCTTGATCTCCCTTGTATCATGTTCATATAAATAGAATTGAAATTGTCCAGTTAAATTTTTTAACTTTGTTTCTTATAACATGAATTTGCCATCACCGTATGTCTTACATGATTACAATGAAATTGCAATTATACTGGGTCTTAGCACATCAAATTCTCACAGAATGTATGTCGATTATTTATTTTTGGATAATTTTTGCAACAACCGTATTGATTATCCTGATTTATTAAAATTATTGTTATGGAAAGTTCCTGTATCCAAATTTCGCAATGTTAACCAAGCTGTATTTAATATTCCTTTTTGTAAAAAAAATCCTTATCAAAATGTGCCCCTTTGGCATAAGTGTAAAAAAATAATGAATAATACAGTAAAACTTCACTTATACATTTTTCAGGGGACTGAAGAAAAAAATGCGTAACTGAAATTGATTATTATGAGCAAAATAAAAACTCAATGTATTTACACTGTCATTTTACCAGTTCTTTGGCAATATCTACTCAAGCTTCATGTTACTAGAGATTCTCCGGGTCAAAGCATGGTGTTCTACGTGGACGACAGGAAGCGCATGACTGCCACAGCCCCACAGCCTGGTGACACCCGCCGTGCCACGAGGAAAAGCAATCATTTTCATTAGCTGCTTGGGTCATGCCGCTACCAAAAGGATCGCACATGTTATTCCGGCGAGCAAAAGAGTCTTCGGAGTGTGGGACAGTCTGTGCACAAACTTCCTCACTTATTAGTCATCTACGTCGTTACTTTCTCCTGGGGAGGCCAGTGACCTTCCCTCGGAGCTACCTTCACCTCCTGAGATCCTCCGAGAGCTCCCGTATGCACCCGACCAAAATTATTCGATGTTCTGGAGGTCCGACGACAGAGTCCCGGGAGACTGTCGCTCAGCGGGAGCGATCTGGAGCGTTCTGACTCAAGTAACATACAAATTCCGGGCTATCGGCCCCTCACCAGGATTATTTGAACGTTATACGATGCTAATGGTATAAGGTGTTTATTATGAACAGTACAAGCGTGAAAAACGTACAAACATAAAACGTATAACTGAAATAATTTAGCATTAGGAATTATAGGAATTTATCCGGGACTTCAGAAAAAACATATAACCATGAAAAATGTAAAAGTGAGAAGCGTATAAACGGAGTTTCACTGTAATGATTTGTCTGCTTCCATTCTTAAATTTAAGTTCTTAGCAAAAGATAAATTATTGTATGATTTCAACTAATTTGGATTTTGTTTTGTACATTATATATTTGTAATTGGGCATTGCCTGAACCAAATAAATAATACATAAACAAATGATATGTAATACTATCATTTATCTCATCCCCGGTGTAAACATTGCCTTACAAATGTACCAACTGCCAAAAATATGAATATACCAAAAAAAATTAATGTATTAATATGTGTGAGTATGTGTTCCAGCTTAACTCTTCAGTGTGGGAGTATTGTTGTTTCAACAAAACTTTGTATACATTATTACTGGGTGATTACAATGGGAAAAATTATACACCAGAGGTAAGACACTCCTAGAGGGGTGGGTGAGAAGGGAGTGATATTTACTAACAAAATTATGCAACCCGCAATGCACACATCGCATATAATGTGCATTGAGTAGGCACAGTGACCGTGATGGACTCAGCTGATTGACAAAAATAAATACACCCAAATTTTTAAATAGAATTAAATTTCCTGCTTCTGTTTATTTTTTCTAAACATAACACTAAGCGAACCTGCAGCCTCAGAACAGAACAAAAAAGCTGTAGATTGGTATGTGGGGATGGGACCCGCCAGCTACCTGATTACTGAGGCCTGTGTTTTGTTGTTTCATTTGTAGCACATCTGTACACTTAGTGGATTTTTGTTTATACCAGTTTTATTGAAATATTATTTTAGGAAAACATTGAAAAAAAAAATCTTTAAATTTTTGGGGTACCACTTACGTGGGGGCAAATGCACATATTTGCCATTTACTTACATTTTATCGAGTAAAATCCAGCGTTGCCTGAGAGTTTATTTATCACAATCACATTAGACTAGCCCTGCCTATTTCATCTACTATGTCCACTCAGTGCGCATTACTGAGGCATGTATATATTGTGGGTTGCATAAGGGTTTTGTTTCTAAATGTCACTCCTTTTCCACCCATCCCTCTATGGATGCCTTACCCCCGGTGCACTCTTTTTTTCCATTGTAATTGTTCAGAAATAAAGTTTCGTTGAAAAGACAATACCAAGTCTAGTTGAAATAACAATGTCCCCACTGTTGAAGAGTGAAGCTGGAACATGAACACACATATATACATCCCTCTTTTTTTGGGGTGGCGGGTGGGGATGGGGTATATTAATATTTTTGACAATGGGTACGATTCTGAGGCAATGTTCACACTAGCGCTGAGATAAATGGTAGTAACACATATAACTATTATATTTATTATAGGTTGACTATAATCTCATAAATATGTGTATGTTTGCACACATTTCTGAGAATTAAAAAATAGCGTTTTTCTTTTTCACAAATTTGTAGCTTGCTTAGTAATTGGTTAAAAAAATGTATACAAAAGTTGTAGGAAACAGTTTTCTTCTTTAAAATTCACTGGCATCATTTTTCTACACATCTTATGGTTAAAGAGCTATGGAGGAAAAAAAAACCACACACACGAAACAAGTCAGAAAAAATACCGGTTTTCTGGGCTTCCCGGAGTAAGCACAGGGTCAGGGAGGTCAAAAACTGGGGTTTTAACTAGTGCCAGGGTGTTACGTACAAAATACTCAAAGAAAAAGCTTTTATGATCTTTTTCCAGGAAAAATATACTTACCTACTGGACTATTGCTAATCTTATATTTCCTTTAAAAACAAAGTCAATGAATTTTGTTGATAAAACTAAAATATGGCAGCAAAAACATTTTCTTGTGTAATTCAGTAACATTAGTCTTAAAATATACTCTTCAATTTTCTTTGACTATTAGGATTTCAAAGTTAACACTTCAAAACGGAATGCAGTTTTGATATTGCAAGTTTCCTTCACCTCTATTTGCAGGTACCTTGATTTTCTTCTTTGCTGCAGAATACCATGTGGAGAGGGTCTCCCTAGCAGCACCCTGAGCTACTTACATCCATTGATAGGCACAAGCATTGGAATGCTAGTGCATGCAACCTAGGCTCCACATGGAAGGAATAATGAGACCTTACTATAAAATAATCAATGAAATTACCTGTGCTTGCAAAACAGCAACAAGTCTATAATATTCCGTTAATTCTTCTCTCAAAGCACCCACTAAACTTTTTTCCATAAGGCCCAATGAGCGTGAACTCTCTGCTTCCTCACAAAAGCGGCGTAATCTGTTGTGCAACCAACCAAGTTCTGCCAGGCGTAATACTACTCGCCGTATTGGTCGACTGACTGAGAACTGAAAAAATTACAATACCATCACAGAGTTGAAGGATGCATTGTTCATAATCTTAAAAAACTCGGGAAAAAAATATGCAACATTTCAAAATATTTAGACCTAAATTTGACATTCACTATTTTTTACCCATATTAAAAGAAAAATTATACATCAATAAAGTATTGTTAAAAATAGTATTTTGTATAAAAATTCTCATCTTGTATGAAAATGTTTGGCTAATGTTTACTTATCACACTTGCTGATGTCATGTGTTGCATTACATCCATAATTGTCTCAAACAGTTGCCAAATTCACAGTTTGAAAAACACATGTCTTTCTGGCAACTTTGTTCCACAGAAATATTCTGACATCGGATGTAAATGTAATTTGAGTTTTGGCATTGTAATGGAATTTTATTAAACCTTTAGTGGTGTCAATAAAATAGCTATTACAAGTAGCACGGACAGTTACACCCCACCACATAAAAGAGACCACTCTTGAAATAATTTGTTGGAACGCACATGAATATATTTTTCAGTAAAAACATTGGAAAGAAATTGATAATCAAAATCACTAGTACAATTTTTCACTCTTGAAATTTAGAAGTTCAATTACAAAAAATAATGGTAATGAAAATAATGAAAAAGAAACATCAATTGCGACTTTCTTCTTACGTTCTGTCTTATTAGGCTTCATTTTTTTCTCACCTGGAACTGATTTCAAATATATCTGTTGGTTACTTTCATAGAAAAGTATTGAAAACAACAACAACAAACAAACACTTATTTAAAAAATAAAATAAAATAAAAAAATTTTAAAAAAAAGGTTTATATTTTTGGGAAGGTTTAAGGGAAAAGATTGGCTCCATATTTGTAATGTTAATTGCAGCACGAGTGTAAATTAACAATGATGTGCAATTGTGATGTCGGAGACCAGTGCTCGAAATTATGAAAGTTACAATAACCACACTCACAATTTAGTAATTTTCTGTGTGTTTTGGTAAGTCAAGAGGTAATACCAACAAAATACACAGAAAATACTATCCCTAAGTCGGGTTTCATTAGAGAAGGTTAGTACTTTTGTTTCCAGGTGACATACGAACAACAAAACTCAAAAGAGCATCTGAGAAGGTGTGATAGGTAAACTTTATTCCAAAAGTTTTTCTCCCCAAGAATTTTCTTTATGAACAACAAAACTCACTCTTGGGTCAAGTTTAAATCCAAGTGAGACAGGATCCAATTTCAACAAAGTCCCAGGAATGCCTTGGAAGCTGAAAATAAGATCTTGTAGAACCACTCGCTCTGAAGCACTGCTCTTCAGTGATGGAGCAGGAAAGAGAGCATTTCGGCCTTCCGTCGGAACAGACTCTCCATTGGTTTCTGTCATAAGTAATCCAGATCCAGCTTCAGAAGTCTGCATGTGAAGCGAAGTCCCAAGGCCTCCTTTTGAATCGCCTTGGGCTGCCCGACAACCGTAACTCAGTGGATCAGGGAGAACTGTTGAAGCTACAGTTGATGTGTAGGTAGAATGCATCTTAGAAGACTTTTTGTCTGTAAAAAATTATATCAATCCAGTAACAACCTGAATATCTGCAAGAATATTTCATACAAAGTAAAAACCTGTACACATAAAAAACAAAACATAGTGTAATTTTTTGAAAGAATTCAGTGCTAAATAATATATCCAAACGTACTAGAATATTAAATACGTACAATGGATTTACAATAGTAAAATGTGAGGCTAAGCAATTACAATGACATCAATCAAGAATTTCATGTTTTCTCGCAAAGTGTTCCATGTGCCAACTCTGCAGGAGGCTGCAAGAACTTTACCACTATGTTTTAGTTATAAAAGACACATTTGGATGCTGCTGCTAAGTCCAGAAAACAATGCCACCCTGATGCAAGAGCCATTCCATTTCTTTTTCTTTGGTCTATGGTGTCAAAACAGTAAGAGGCAAATGTGTCAAACCTCTTTGGATTGTTTTGAAGCTAGATAGCATATATTTTACACGCTTTGAGTTATTATTATTTATTAACGTTATCCTTTATTGATAGCTTTATCAATAGAGCTATCAGGAGATGTGAAAACCAGAGATACAAAAACTTTCATTAAGGAGTGGTGTAGGTTTGAAAGAAATGATTTAGCTTGGTCCACATCTGCTAAGCTATCAGGCATACCAGACACAATTGGTCTAACAAATAAAATTCGAGTTTATACTCTGAGTTTCTTCTCAAGAGGGTAAGCATGAAAAGGAAGTAGGCACTCCATCGGTTGAGTATATTCTCATTTTGGCAAGAATAAAACATCTTGAATAAGTAACTAGTACATACTCATGGCAACCAGAGTTTGTTCTCATATTTTCTAGGATTTTATTCCACTAAGTAACACTGATATATGGACGTTCGGGATGATAATGGCCTCCTTTACTAGTGAAGGAGACAGATGGTTCAGCTCTGCATGTGTGGATGTGTGTTTTTTTGGCAAGCATTGTACGAGATTTTTGTGTTGAAGTATTTTGTGAGACAACATATCGAAATAGGATTTACCTTCCAGTGTTTTCATTAACTTTATCAAGGACCCCATCCTTTTCAAAAAGTCACAAACTCCGACCATGAAGAAAGCTAAAGGAAATGCTTAGGTAAATATACAGATGAAAACTGCAGCAAAGTTGGGGAAGAACAAGGACATTAACTCCATTATGAAAAAGTAAATAACATTTTATTTTTATATACATTATATGCTTTTTCTGCTTGTGACTGAATTTTTGAAAGGTGTTAATAAAAAAGGTGCAATGCCGTAACATGCATTGCCTAAAAGCAGTGCACTGGCATAATTACAGCTCATGATTTCATTTATTGGAACTTTTCCATATTCTTGACTCATGCACTGAAATTGAACCGGGCCAAGAGTCATCCACAATGGTGAACATTTCATCGGCATTGCATGTGGCCTGCACATTGAGGCTTGCATATCCTCTTCTATTACTGTACTTGTCACCAGGCTGAGCTGGTTTTCTTATTACCACTTGAGTACAATCAATTGCACAAATAGCAGCAGGAAAATTATATTTGCTTAGTTTTCTCTCCTTTCACATCTCCTTTCACTTTGGGGGAACTTAATCCATCAAGGTGCCGTCAACATTATTACTTCACTTACACACTTGGAAAGGGAAGATTGATGAATTCCAAGATCTTCACCAACCCTTCCAAGATCTTCACCAGCCATAATGGAAGCTTGGATCAACAACACCTTGCAGAAATGTTCCGAGTTTAATGTCCTTTGTCAGAGCACCCACTCGTTTTGGTCTTCTCTCCAAAAATATATCGAGAGATACATCGAACATTTTCTGCAGAGAATCTGTACAAGCTTTTAAATTTCTGCTCAACTACTACTCTTTGTGTTTTGAACTTCTTCTCCTGTCTTAAACATCACCATTATGGAGTGTTGCAACTTGTTACAGAACTTCAAATGTGGCAATTCTGAGAAACGTTAACAGCTGCTCAAAAACATGAGGAGTTGAAAACTTAAAGAATCCATACGCAACAATAATTTAATAAATTGATTTCCAGCTATGACCTTATTCTAGGCATTTTAAAATACTTCTTGTTTATTGTCTATCCACAACATTATCCAAAGACTGAATAATAAATGATTAAAAAAAGTTTTTAAGAGCTGTTCTTAAAATTACATGTTTGAAAAAAATGTTATTATAAATATTGCTTTTATTCTTATGTTCTATTTCTAATTTAGGAAGAATTTTGTAAAGATTATAATAAATTTTGCATAATTTTCATAATGAAATATCACATTTCTTCACAACAATGTATTTTAAAACTTGTCCTCAATTTTAAAACTTGAAAAATGAATACTAATAAGAAATCAAATTAATTACTTCTAAAAAGAGAGGTGGTGCCATAGAATGGCACAGACTTTTCCATATAAATTTTCTATTTCCATTGGTCTCGGCTAGCTATTCGGACTTGCCATATACTCTTGCCTAGCTGCCATCTATCGCCGTCCAAAGTACATTTTTTTGACATTTTCTTAATTTTTCAGATTCCTAATGGTAGAAAGCAAATATTGTTTCAAGAATATTAAAGAACAGTAAAACCTCGTCCTACTTGGCAACTGCCTTTGGAAAATTAACAGCGGTTTTTAAAAAAATGGCTTTTAAGGGCTATTGCAAATTCAAAATTTGAAGCTCTTTTTCACAGAAAATTTCATTCAGAAGTTTTCAAAAATCTTCATTTCAAGTCATTTGAGGCACTTCAACTGACAAATACAATGGTGTTTACAAATTGCTGAAAATGTGCGTATTAAAGATGTGAGAGAGCATTCAAAAAAATTGTATTTGTGTAATTTTTGAAAAAACAAAGAAAACAACAAAATTAATTCTGCGTCATCTTAAACAGTGCAATAAGAACTATCTGCCTGAAAAATTTGAAGAAAAAATATGAAGCCATTTATGAGAAAATGGTGTTGCACATTTCTGAAAAGGGGGAATTTTGAGCTATTTTTCACATAAAACAGTTGAGTTTTTGAGACATTTTATAAGAAATTATTTAAAGCATATGTGCTCATAAATATAATAATGTGAACAAGTCACTTCAAATGCAAATATTAATGACATGAGTGAGAAATTAAAAAAATTACATTTTTGTAAATTTTGAAAAAACAAAAGAGTAGAGCAATTAGGCATTAATGTCATCTAATACAATACATTAGGACCTATCCCTACTAAAAGTTTAAAGAAAAAATTTTGAGCCATTTTTGAGAAAATCTTGATTTTTGTTATTTTTTTAAATTGCACAAATTGCACACAATATTGTGCGAAAACTATTACAATTTTCAAAAAAATGTATGTGACCTTAATGAAAAAACTCAATACAGAGAACAAATTGTATTTGAAGGAAAAATCTCTATTATCAATTTTGTAGTTGTAGAAGACAGCAAAAAAAATTCAAAATTTGGCAATTTCCAAAATTCAGAATTAATCGAGAAAATCAGACCTAAGCCACCTTTATAAGTGTATTTGGCTCTATTCTGACAATAAATTTAAAGAAAAAATTTGGAGCCATTTTTGAGAAAATTTTGAAAACGTCCCTGGGGCTTCATGTAAAGTACCCTTAAAAATTAATGTTTTTCAAAATCAGAGTGCTTCGACTCAGGCCAGATGGACAAGGGTTTCTTCAATTTGGAAAAAAATCCCACATATGGTTTAGGCACAAATGTTGTTCACATACATAGGACAGGTGGATATTTTGCCGTCAATTGGTTTTTCGGTGTCAAGAACCCACAAAACGGATTCTGGCTACACCACGTGTGAGAGGATTTTTTTCTTCTTCTCAATTTAGCAACTGAATTGATCCATTTCTCATTATCATGGCCCAGCAATGAAAATGAGCCAAAAATCCGCCATTTTCTCGTGCAGCATTACATAACTTTCCCTATACTATGTATATTACTCTGCATATACCTATGTATATGGGAAAGTAAAAACTGAATTTGTAGAGAAGAAAGTAAAATAGAAAGTTCTACCCTTCTCTTAGTAATTTGACGATACTGAATAAGTGGATCTTCTACGATTCATTATTATATTTTAAAACATCTTACCTGAGGAAGTGTGAAGAACGCTGCCTACATATGAACGAAGTGCTGAGACTGACATCTCAGAACCACCAGGTCGCCAAGTTTCTAAAGCAGATGGTGTTACTTGTAAGGTAGGTAGAGTTGATGACACTGGATCATTAGTTTGTGGTGAAGAAGTAATTGGTTGCGGAAGAGTTGCATTATGTGATAAGTTTGTTATGCTGACTGTAGATGAACTTCTTGATTGCTCTTTCTGACTGCTTCCCAAACATAAGAGGAAGAATAGGACTGCTTCACGCTTCTTCAAAAACTCCTGTTGAAAAATTCATTTCAAAGCTTCAACGTAAACATCAAAATAAATTTTCATAATGAGCAATGTTTACATAAAAAACACTAAAGCTGGGTACTTCTAAAATTTTTCACATTTTTATGCTTTCTGAAAACAGCTACTAGATTCTCAAAAATAGAAATTTCCAACAAACAAGCTCAAAGCATTTTGTTGACGAAAGCTTTGTATAAAATAATATTATTTAAAAAGTAACACAGTCTATGATTATTATTTAAGGAATAATTCCCTGGAGTAGAGAACACAGTACATTTCAAAGAAGATGTTTAAACCAGCATTTCACACTGCTCAGGTAAATGGGAAAACCATGGTGGAGGGGATGAAACCTAGTTAGGGCGTTTTGAGAAAATGCGTTTTGTTATTTTATTGTCAAGTGATTATGTGGATTCATGGCCAAAGGGTTAACATGTCCTGTGAAGTTGGCCAAGCAGAAGTTGTGTGATGGCTTCAAAAAGTGAAGTAAAGAATTAATCATTCATTTGTGTAAGTATTCTGTGTGAAAATTCTGTTTGCAGGAAGCAAAACAAAATCGAAAGGTTCCTGCCTTTTCTTGCGAGCAATTGCAATTTACACAAAACCTCAAGAAATTGCACTTTAGCAAGTTTTATTCATTTACTTCAAAGTGGTTTTCTTAATTTTACAGATGGGGCATAAGGAATCATCCCTTCTTTCTTCCATTCCCCTCATTCGCCTTCCTCTACTTGTTCCTCATTTATGAACCATTTTCTCTACTTTAACCAAAAAATGTATTCCCAAACCTATCAATTGTCAGTTCTGATTATTTAATGGAACCTTTCCTTAAATCCAGCATTAAAAAACACTACTTATACACAAATGTGTCCATCTTCTCCAATATATTATATTTTTAAAACTATCTTAGACCAAATATATGCTCATTTGAAATGCCCAAGGATATATTCTCCAAAATGTAAAAAACAGTATCATTACTAATTATTACTAACCAATCCCTTTCAAACGCTCATAAAAAATTCCTCTTATTTATAAAATATGGAAAATTGCACACATTCCTTCAAATTATATTTGTGTACTCTTAGTAATTCAGATTACGCATATGTTTGTCACGTACGAAAGTCTAATACAGGCTACTAATCAAAAACCAATTCCAAATAAGGCCAATAACATTTTTTAAACTACAAATAATACTTTCAACTAACTTTAACAAACAAATTGATGATAAATTTCAAACAAAATGAAGAAAGATTGATTGTAAATCAAGATCAAAAGTAAAATTCATGAAATGCAATATGTATTTGTATGTGCTGACGAATAACCGTTTTTTGAAATACCTTACAAAAATTCGTAAAATAAGGAAAATGTGGAATTTTGCAATAACAATAATAAGAGTATGCAATAAATAATTTTTCCAGATTTCAATCTTTGATTATATCCTGATTTCTATTAACTGTTTATGTTCATTTCTAGTTAACATTTAAATAGGAAATTTACGGTTATGACCTGAGGTACACACATGTGCACCAACGATTTCCAAAATAAGGAATGTAAAATATAATATTTTTTTATATATTTGCTTCCTTTACATCCCAAAAAACATAATTTTGCAAAAACTACCAGAATTTCATTGCGCATTTGTCACCGGGTCTGAAGAGGTTAAAGAAATCATCAAGAAAATTTAATACCTTCTAGAACATCTTAAATGCAATATTACTGCAGATTTTCATAATTTTAAACAGGTTGACTTTCGAGTTATTGCGTTTTAAGATGTTTTTTTATTGTTGTATGCCAAGAATAACACAATATAAATGAAACATTTATTGAATAATTTAACTACATATTTTATATATAGTTGCAAATTTTTAGAATTTCTGGAAACGTTTATAAGAGGGCAAAAAAATTGGAGACCATAAGGGTGTTCACAAGAAGTTTTAAGTTTTACGAGTGCATTGTTGCCAAACAATCAGTTAGACAATTTTAATATTGTATCTCGATGACATGGACAATGGACATGGACAATGGATCATGGACAATATCCCAAAATATTTTCAAGTTTGAAGGAGGCATGTCATAAAACCTATATTTTTGCATGGAAAGACCCAAAGGTCTTTTGTTTTGTCTTCTCAAGAGCAAATGTAAATCTTTGCCCTCCTAATCCAGAGTAAAAGTTTTATTTACTTATTTTTGTGGTCAGGCAGAAAAGCAAGTCTTGTGGCTTGAGCCTCACCATTATTGAAATAACTGTTATATTATATTTACATTAGGAAGAAAAGGCTGGGAAAATAAGAAAACACTTGCTGGAGAATACTGGGAAAAACAGTACATCTAGAAATACACCTAGAAATCTGCGTTGTACCCTGTTTGACTTCAGATTTCGTATACAGAAAAAAATAATTGTCTCTGACGAAACTCTTGGGAATGATGCCAACGTTCTGCAAATGGAGTTTGTTATAAATTAATGAAACTCGCAATACAGCATTAAAAACATTGTAACATCCAAGTACAAAGACTGGAAAAGAAATGGAATACCAAGGTAATATTAGGAGGTTTTAAGAAAATCCAAAGTGACCCCCCTATGGCACCATTTTTTTTCTTGTTACTTTAGAAACAATGTTTTTATTCACCACTGCTTCTTATTACTTGCTTGCTTTTTATTTGTAATGTTATTGGCTTTGCACAATCTCATTCATATTATGGCTTCTGTTCTGGGCTTAATACTGAAAAGCTGTTTTTGTTTAATACTGAATTGCAATGTAGAATACTTTTCACAATTTGCATATTTATAATAAGAAATATATTATTAACTTTTACTAAAGATGACTTGTTTTATTTCTTCTCTCCAGACCCTGCAACTGTTTTGATACCCACTCCACATATGATTAGCAGGATAGTGAAAACAAATCCTGCTAATTAATTTCAGAAGAAGTAACATGAATGAAGTAGTTTCATAGTACTCCAATTCTAGAATATGGCCACATTATCATTACTATACAATTATTATGTTCTTATACGCACACTCAAGTGAAAATAAACAATTTCTGTTGTTCCATATACAACCACACTTGCTGATATAGTCACCAATAATTCACTTAAGTGTAGTCCTGCAACTTGCTTGAAAATATCGCAGCATTTATTGATGAAATAAACAAAAGCTCATTTTTATTTATACAATTTGAAATAAATGCTAGAAAAAATACTAAATATGAGAGCATTTACTGGAAGAAAATACTTCACTACAAGTAAACTCAAGCACTTATGTTTTATTCGTCAAAATATAACTATTTACCTCAAAAGCTTCTAATATAAGCATTTACTCACTTTTATTATCACCATAAATAATTTTTATAATTTAAAGAATAAAAAGTTATTCCAGGTGGTCATTCTTGAAGAAATGAAACAAAACTCATTGTACAACAATTAAAGAAAAGATATTTGCTTCTAGACCCTACCAGCTCAGAAGAAAGCAGGGACTCAATTTAAAGATTAACCTATAAAGCTTTCAAATGGGCCATTCACAATTGGAAGCAACAGTTTGACACCTAGCATCATGTTAAAAGATATCAACATATACATTTTAAATGATTATTCATCACTAAAGTAGTTTTTAATTAGCAAATTACTTCATTCAAATGTCCACTTAATATTTAGGGAAATTCACCCCCATTATTGGTTTACTATGTATCCCCCAATAGTTGACTATCTTATTCTTCAAATCTACATCGCATGCCACAGAAAATTCCATTTAGTTCCAATAAATAAATGTGAGAACCAAAATGAAACATACTCCACACTGAAGCCGCCGATGAAGTTCTTCAAATCTTGACACCAGATGAGAACTCTCTGACAACTGAAGTGTTTTCTTTATCTTCTCTGCCAAATATGTTTCTGAACAATCAAAAGTTGATCGTTCACTATACTGTTTTAACTGCTCAGCAAAACGTATATATACTGAAATAACTGCCTGATCTGTGAAAAACAAAAAGGTGAAGTATTATCATGATACTACAGTAAACATGATTTTTAACATTATTTTAAAACATTATTTCCCTTTTATGACTAATCCGGTAACCAAATATTTAAAACTTTTACTACTTGTTCTGGAGAAATGTCAAAACATAGTGACAAAGTTTAACCAAACTATCAAAATTCAAGTTTGAGGTTCTCACCCCCTTTGAAAACATCCAGACTTCAAAATTACATTCTTTCATCATCAAGAACAATCCACATTTTAAATGGAAAATGAATTTTAGTATGGAAATACTTTAACTTACCATTCTCAGATTTGGTTAAGCGCTTAACCAAATCAAACAACAGCTTCTTGGTAGGGTTACTTCTTTTCGGAGGCATGCTTCACATAAAACATTTATTTAAGGAAGGAAAAAAATGCCAAGTTATAATATCAAAACTCTCCCGCCCAATCTTCGCTACCATACCGCTGACATTTGTAATCCATTTCCGTTCATAATGAAGCAAAACGAAGAAAACGCAAATGGAGACTCGTTCTTTGTGATGGGATGCAAGATTCACGAGAAAAATGTAACTCGCGATTCACGCATGTTGAATTGAAACATGGTGTAAGAAATTGTCTTACACAGTGTATTAAAAGTACATTTTGGTTATACCACGGGGTTATGCATATTGTTTTATATTGCAAAAATATCCAATAATAGCTTTCTCAACATGTGCAGTTATACATCGTTTTCGATAAAGAAAGAATGCATCACAACTTTAGCATTTATTTCCACAATTCAGACAATTAAGCCCGCAACAGTCTACACCACTTATACTCTCTGGTCTACACCGAGGAATGCGTTGCGAGAAATGTCTTTATGTGCCACATGCCGATAGTGGTGATAGCAGTTCGAGATCAGCTGCGAGTCCAATTTCTTGTTTTATTAAATGATCTTGTGTAATTTTAACCAGTGAAATCCTTGGTTTGTTACCATAATCGTAAACCATTTGTTTAACGAGTTCGAATTGCGTAGAGAGAAATACAATACTGCATTGCATCAAAATCATTATTTAATGTAAAAAACAGGAAATATATATAAATATAAAACAGGAAAAATATGACGAAAAGTTCAATTTGGGGTATCTTTTTGCTTTTACAAAAATTACACAAATGTAATTTTTTTGAAAGATCTCTCACACCTTTTAATATGCACATTACCAGCAAATTGTAAACACTGTTGTATTTTTGAGTGTATATGATTAAAATAACTTACAATAAAGTTTTTCGAAAACTCAAAAATTGTCTGTGAAAAAGAGCTTCAAAATTCTCATATTTAGTAGCCATTTTGGGGCCATTTTCTTTAAAACGGCTCCAAATGTTACAAAAAGAAAATTGCGATTTAGGACGAGGTTTTAGTGTTCTTTAATATTTTAAAATTAATATTTCCGTTCCACCATTAGGAGACCGAAAAATTAACAAAATGTCAAAAAATGTAACCGGAAAATTTCTCCGGCCCGTGAAGTTAAATGGCATTTTAAACAGCATAAAACGGAATCAGTCCAACGCAGAAACGGAACGGTTTTTCGTGTCCTGCTGGAGGGAAAAAACCTTCATAAAACGGGATTTCTGTTAATTTAATGCAATTAGCACAGACACGAGATACTTTTAATGGAATGAATGCTTCTGCAAGTCTGTTTTAATATCTTTGTCCAACTTATGTGAGTTCTACACGTGGCAGCCGCACAGTGAAGGAAAGGGGCTTCCGTTATGTAGAATTCAACCTTGAGGTCATTTGTCTCTCAAGGCGTAGGCCTTAGAGGAATTCCCTCTCTCCCGACTCTCTAAGCGTGGGTAGATGTACGGGCATGGCTTCAATTCACGCGTCCCCCGTCTCGCGTTGACAATCGTAACCCCTCAAGGTTCACATTACTCAAGGCCATGCGAGCATGCCATATAGACCTAGTACTCTGGACTGTGACGCATTGTGCGCTGAAATAGTCTGCGAGAAGTCCGGGTGCAGCAAGGAGTTTATAATCAAGGAGGTCAGCCACTACCCAGTGAGGCGGTGTGTTTTTATGAGTTTCACAACAAGTTTGACAATGAAAAAAACATAAAACTCTAAATATTAAAATGTTTCAGCTTAGGAAAGCAATTGAAAAGGTGTTAGTAAGAGAGAAAACCAAAAAACAAAAACTCAAGATTAATGACAAAAAATACATATCAATGAACAAGTCGTGAAATATTTCCTTTTACCTAATTGTCAGAAAAAAAATTATGTTTAATGTTCATTTATTGGTGATATCTTCCATAAATAAGTTTTATGTTAGTATATGTTTTATAATTATATGTAACTAGTTTTAGGACGGAAATATCAATATAAAAAGTGTCATAAACAGACATCCCTTCATAAAACGGAAATCTCCCTAAACCAGAAAATTTTTTTGTTCCATCGATTCTGGTTTAGACAGATTTTACTGTGTGTGTGTGTGTATACACACATATTCTGACGCTTCTCCCTTATATATATATATATATATATATATGATGAAACGAATTATTAATATCATTACAACAATGATAATATAACGTTTCTAAGAACGCAGGCATTTGAATTGCGCGGTAGCGGAGGGAGCGCCGACTGAATCGGGCGCTGGAACCGAATCAGAGAGGAACCGAAGCGCGAGTGACCAACGAGAAAAGTCGGCAGTGAAGATATGGCTGGGAAATGGAAAGGTCGTTTACAAACGGCGCGGAAACAAAAGTATGAATAGTGTTGAAATCCAGACTCATCGAGAGTGGGAAGCGTAAGGAGGGACAATGTGGAGGAAGAAGGTATGCAGTGAGTGTAAATGGTTGTATTAGTGAAGTAAAGGAAAGATAATATCAGTGAATGAAAATAATCACGTGGGTAAATGTGTAGCGGCGGAGGCACGTCGAGTTCCGTGCGGCATCTGACTGGTAATGTTTGGTAACTGTGCATTAGTGATCATGCAGGAATAAGGAACGGTAATCAAAGTGATAGAAATCTCATCAGTGAACTATGTTAGATGGGGTGGAACCCGCGTGAATGCGGTAATGCATGGGAATGGACGCAAGGTGAAAATAGTGTGAACCCAAACTGTGCGGCTGTGAGCATCCGACTGCGAGGTGTGGGAGAAAAGGTTTATTACGGACAGAGAACTGAGGAACGTTGGCGGGCGACGCGTGGCGAGTCCGCTATAATGGTGGTGGGCAGCGAAATCGCGCCAGAAAGTGTTCAGCCGAGAGTGACTGCGGGCGCTTCGCGAGGCACCCGACGGCGAGCACCCCCCTACCTCGGCGGCCAGCGACCCGATGAGTCCCGAGCGCCGCCGGCGTTTCGCGAGACATCACTTCGTCGGCTGACTGCAGGCACGGCGTGGCGGCCCTTGCCAGGAGAAACAGTGTGGGTAAGAACGGACGTAAGAACATTGAGAAGGGGGTGGGGAAGGAATAGGAAGCAGTGATCAGTAGTGGAGGTCTCAAAGTCATTAAAATTGTGAGCAATGAGTGGAATTCTATGAAAATACAAAGTCAATCAATAAGAGATTGTTTAGGATAGGATGACGATAGAACAGATGTATTGTAAGGGAGAAAAACAACTAATTTTTGTAATCTACCGTTAAATAAAGATTCATGTTTAGTCAGATTACCTACATGTTTCCGTTGGTGAGGAGAATGGAACCCAGAGCCCATTCCCGGAAAAGAATCCCTGTCCCCATTAACTAATGATTGTTGTGAAGGGTCGAATTAACGACTCGTTTCAATATATATATATATATATATATATATATATATATATATATATATATATATTCGCGCATAGGCAGACGCGCAGACGAAAATCTCAGGGGAGCAAGATCTTACAAGTGACAAGGGCTGACCAAACACAGACATAAATAATCTATCAAAACACATAAATTTAATAAAAATCCAAAAATCAAACAAAAAAATTACAAAATTATAATGTTTTTGAAACACTCAAAATACTTGTCCGTCTTTGGCGAATTAGAAACTGAATTTACTTTTTGCAAAATAACATTTGCCTGAACCTTATTGACTTGTGCACAGTCTGCTAAACCATTCAACTACTTTATACAACATTTACTTTAAATCCTTTTATACAACAATAAACATGACCTTTTAAAAACATTACAAAACATAATCCTTTATAATTACATATGTTTTTCTTTTTCTCAGATCTTTGATCATTAAGGCAATTGAATTTACTAGCGTTTTCTGTTCATAGTCTGGCAAGGCACAAATTCTCTCTAGTTATTCGGCTGGCACACAAACAGAGTTCTGAGCGCGCCGCATGAAATCCGTAACCTACGCCATCCTTGGCCTCCCCCCCGTTCGGCGGTTACCGGACCCTGACGGTTGCAACGTTGCGGCAGCGAAGCGATCTCAGGCCCGGGCAGCGGCGTCCACGATGTAGATTACACGCGGCGGGGAGCCGGCTCTCGTCAGCGCGTCGCACGTAATTCGCCGACCTCTTCGTCTCGTTCCGGAACACGCAGCTCGTCCCGTCCAGGTCCGTCTTGTCTCGTCTCGCCCAGATACGTCCTGCCCTCGTTGGTACACTTCCGTGCGTAGACAATGCACGTCGCAATTTATTGCAATGCGAATAAAAAGTTCTTTTGCGTACAGTGCAGCTATGTATAAGCAGTAGATCGTTTTGTCCTTCTGCTGCACGTATTAGATTGCAGTGATCGCAATCTCACACCACTCAACTTCTTTTCCGAATTCACAGCGTTTCACTATTAATTTCTGCTCGAAACGTTCTAATTATTCAACTTTCATGACTTTCGTGCCCTATTTCCGACACAGTCTCACGGAATGCTTTAGAACTATTTCGACGTATTCTAGCTAACACAGCATCTATTGTGAAAACTTCTAAGTAACTGTAGATGTCGAGAGAGTAGCTGGGTGAATAATAAGCAAGTGCCAAGTGGCAAGCGACAAGAGAGCATTTCTTTGGCTGTCGGTGGTATTTATCAGTTCCTCTCCTCAAATATAGGGGAGAGTTCCTTCGCTCCCTCCTCTAGCGGACAGCTGCGCGCGTCGCAACCCCTTTCGCGCGGTCGGCCGGAGGTTTTCCCGGGCTGGCGCCAGGCCGCGCTCCCGCGACTATCGCCGTGCTTGCTTACAGAAGATACTGTTCCCTGGCGTCGCGTACGTTGCGTGGGCGTGCGTGGAACTTTGAATTTCTATTAAATGTCACTATATATATATTGTGACGATACCGAATATTTGGGGGATAAATTAATTTAAAACATGCGACGTAGTAACAGCTACTGCGTCGCAGGCTTACGCAACGCTTCTTTGTGCGTGCCAGGCCGGGCTGATTTGTTCCGTGCACGTGCCGGGAGGGGATGTCCGGCGCTCCCTTTGCCGGCAGGGCCTGTGTGTTTAGAGTTATGACCCGACCAGCGACCCGCTGGCGCCGCCAACCGCCCCAGGCGATCGGCGCACCCCCGATGTTGGAGTGAGAGGGTTGGGTGGAATTTTCCGTCAACTCCGGTTAGAGAACACTCCAGGGCATTGGTCAGAACTCATGTAAAAAGCAGTAACCTTTGGCCAATGGAGATGCACTTCTCAAAATTTGAACCAAAATTGTTCTAGAACTTTCGATGAAGGAGGAAGGAGTGGGGGTTACCGAGGCTTCGTGGGCAAGTGACGGGGCACGAGATTCACTGGAGAATAGATTCGGGGAGGAGAAGGGTGGAGAGAGCGGGTGCACGCACCTCTGCGGTGCGTTGGTCGGAGTAATAGAAGTCCCTGGCGAATGCACCTGAAAGGGAGGGATTATCAGTTATAGTATTTTATTTTATTTTTTTGTTTTGTGTTTTAGTTAATTAAATTATGTTTTTACCTCTAACCTCAACGAATTTCATTTCACGAGCAAGTAGCGTCCATCCATAGGCCTCCATTTCTTTAGAGAATCACTGCTCCTGAGCTAGCCCGGCAACTGCTTCAGGTGAGTGAAATCTAAGAGGGGGGACTTGATCGTCTGATCGAGCCCCGACGCCACCCGTGAGGGCCCGCGGTGCTGACATATATAATACAACGCTACCAAAGGCTCACATGTCGTGGGGTTACAAAGATTGTTTGTGTGGGTATGTGCGTGTGGGGGTTTACAAGAGTAGGTGGAAATCTTCAAAAGACACCATGTGGCCCGTACCACAAGGTAGATTTTTACTCACTAAAACCAGCTCCCTTCTCCATCCTCCCCGCGGAACCGCCGTTAGGCATTACATCAAGGGGAGTGGTTCAGAGTGGCTTAGTCACAAGCCACTTCTCTTCCTCAGATTGTAGGAAGGATCCAACGAGGATCAGTCGATTTCCATTCTTTCTTTATCTATTCTCCTGAGCTCAGCTATTATTGTCTGCGCACATGCGCTCACCGCATCCCAGTTGGTTTCTGAGGTGAGCATGCACCCGACCATTGCTTCGAGTGTCAGCAGGTCGATCCCAAGTATACTCATAACGCTGCAGATGGAATCGCGGGCACTGGAGGATCACTTGCTCGGCGTCCTCGATAGCAGGTTCACATAGTGGACAGAAGGGAGTATCCTCCAGCTTGAACCTGTGGAGATATGCCAGAAAGCATCCATTTCCAGACAACAGCTGAGTCAAGCAGAAATTTACATCGCCGTGTTTACGGTTGATCCACGGTGTAATGGAGGGAATGATGCGGTACGTCCATCTTCCTTTAGTGGACTTGTTCCGGCGGTCCTGTCATTCGAGCAGTGTTGTCGAGCAGTCTGGCTTCTCCTCTTCTTTGTGATACCGCCTCCGTCTCTCCTGCGCCAAGATATCGACAGGAGGCATCCCCGCGATGACGCACACTGCACCGTTTGACACAGTGTGGAACAGAGAGTATATATGCGGAATGCACAAGCTACCCGCTATGCTGATGATCTGTACCCTGACGGGTAACCTGTGGTTGATATTTCGGTGCAAAATTATCCCTCCGTTGATTTTTCACCTCGTGCAAAAGTGCCTGGTGGTCACTAAGGGTATAGTGTTCACTAACTCCCCAGAACACCCATTCTCAATAGATTATCTGACATGTACGTCAGATCTACAGCAGATCCCACGCCCCCTCGCCTCCCACGCCCCCAAGGTGTATATGTCGCTTGTGCTGGCGAGCTCTACATTCAGAAGGGAGAGGGATGCCAGAACCGCTCGACCTCGCTCATTAGTGGACGAACTATCCCACTCAACCGCCGAGGTGTTGACGTCTCCCGCTATCAGAAAGGGGGTTGATCCTCTTGCGTCATAAAGAAAGCGGTCAAGGAACTGCTCAAACTCGTCAATTGTCGCATTTGCTGAGGCATAACTGCTATAACAGTTGATTTTTACCCAGACGAATACAGCTCCGAGTCTCGTCATTGCTTTCTGTAATGTGTGTTTTGCACAGGCCCAGATTGCCGCCTGGTTGTGGAGGTCAGATACCCACGCTGTATCTTCACGGTTTCTATGCTGTTCGCATATTATTGCTAAACCACCCTCCCATTCCCTTACCGACTGTGCCAGGATATCCTGAATGACTGCGCAATGGTTGAGATTGAATTGTATAATTCTCATTTTCTATCGGTTATTACTTTCAGCGCTTTTTGGTACGATGGACACCTGATGCACCCAGTAGCATGTCTGCCTGGTTTCCCTTTTTCTTCACAAATCAAGCACTTTGCGTCATTTGTGCATGCCTTAGCAAGGTGATAATCACTACCACAATTCATGCATAAGTTGGAGCGGTCATGTGAGCTCTTACATGCTTTTCCGTGGTGTCCAAAATCCAAACATCTGTAACACCTCAGGGGGATCTTCTCCTCACGCAGAGTGTAGTTCACCCATCCTATTCTTACTTTTCCGATGGTCAACAATTTGTTAGCCACCGTAACAAGAAGGCTGACTATTGCTACCTGTCTTCCACCGTAGGCTGGTCTTAGAAATTTGACCACAGTAGCTGGGAGATCACAGGCTTCGGGAAGTTTGTCCACTAGAGCCCTGTACACTTCGTCTTTATTTGTGACCTCATCCAGGTCCTTCACCTCTATGGTCACGGTGTGAGTGAGCGCCCTCACATCGGCGTTCGATCCTAACACCGTCTTTACAGAGGACTGAAAATCTGTTGTTTGGCCTCTGGCAGACCGCTTCAGTTGCAGAAGGAGATCGCCGCCAGCTGTCTTCCGGATGGGCATGACATTCTCGCACAGATTCTTAAGCTCAGGGTCAGTTTCCATTTTTTTAAGGATGTCCGCGTATGTCAGCGCGTCGTTCTTCTTCAGGGCATCTGGTCATCAGGGCATCTGGTCTGGGTGGCCTTTTCCTTCCTTTGTGTGTGTGTGTGTGTGTGAGCGCGCGCGCGCGATACAAACGTCCGAATCTAGCTAATTCACGAATTAGGAGGTTCCCACATTTTCTAAAGTTGATGTGTAAAGTCTGAAGTAGAAATAGCTTCGACGGCTATTTCGGATTTCAGACAACACGATGCGATTCGCGTCGTTCTCGATCGTGCCGCTAGGAGTCTCATGATCGCCAGCACTGCTCCGATACAGTCGCGATCATTCGACTTGCAGTGCACGACTGAGAATGACGCGAAAAACCGTGAGATATTCCATTCTGAAGACACGCCCCCACGCGCCAAGAAATAAAAACCCGTGAGGGCGCCTCCACGCGCCAAGAAATAAAAAAAACAAGTATAGATGTACCCAAGGAAAAACCCAAGTGTAGATTGTGGTGACATTATTGTGGAAAGTTTCTGAAGCTAGTGAGAGACAAGGTGTGAATTTTCGAGTTCCACTTCGTCAGCCATCTCTTTCTATTTACCCGGTACCACCTAACCTTATCTCACTAAATACTGCCTCAATTGTAGTTTCGCCACGCAGTTCCAAGTCCGAGTCCAAGAGGGGCGTCAATGCTCCGCCCTTTACACTAAACAACTTGGAGTCTATGCAAAGCATAATTTCCACAAATTGCATGCCAAAACACTTCTCCCGGGCGCACAAGATGCCTCACTCTCAGACGGTTACCATACTTTGAAGATAGTGTCATGCGGCTAAATGGTGAATTCACCAAATGTCCGAAATCATACGTTCATTCATATAGCATTAAACAAAGAATCTAAGTAACATGCGAATTAAGCGCCTGATTCGAGAATTGACCCTATTTCGGATTTAATCCGTAATGCATGTACAATGGTGTAGAGAAACAAACACACTACCACCTCCTTCCAATTAGTCCCGCAGCATACCTGTACTTGGCGGAAATGTGGAAAGATACCGAAGAGATCGCGGCTGCACACCAGTAATAGGCAGTGGCGTACATTCAACTTCAGCACTAATGGGGTAAGCAGGAAAGAGAATTAAAATGACATTGAATCACATGTCGCATAATCAAACATTTGTACCTACTGTACATTCTACTGTGATCTTAACGGCGGCCTACTGTTACAGCACTGCTCTAACTCTAGCTGTGAAATCTTCGCTGAGGATGAGAGTGGCGCGCGCATTTCTTCATTCAGTTGCATTTCGTAATTATTTCTTCTTGTATATTATTTCAGTAGTATGCCTTCCCTTTGCGGCTCTCACACGCCACCAACCTTAATAAATAAGGTCTCTAAAGAAAGAATTTCGCTGAGATATGAGTAATTGCACTTTGAATTTATAAATATGAAGGATTTGTTTAAAAAACACATCTTAATATTCATATAAAATGCAACCCACAGCGCACGTCAGGATTTTTGAATCTACATCGTTAAATAACTCCTAAATGAAGCGTTCTAGGACATTAAAAACTAAAATGTTGAGGTCTGGCTTCAAAGAAGCGTTCCTTACACCGTAATCTACAGGATGGGATCTTCTTGACCACTCTATTACATTTTTGCTGGTTCGACGCTTCTCTATTCTACTTCACCTGTTCAGAGCCTGTAGAATCAGCAACTGTAGGTGAAATTACTAATTACTTGATATTCTATGTGATTGAATATCGCGGGTGTACCTTCTGCTCGATTATAAAGTTAAATAAGAATAGTTTGTATTGACAAGGGTGTATTATATTGTTATCATCAGTTACAAGGTGACGTATAGAACAAATGACGGAGGATAGGAGGGTTTTGAAGAAAAATATATATTACAGACTTAATATAGAAATGGGTCATTCCATGCAAAATTTCAGGTTTTCTGACAGTGAGTCTCAGATTTTTTTCATATTTTATTACATTAATCTATTAATGATGAACAGTTAAAAGACAATTTATGGAATTAATATCTTTAGCAGTTTAGCAACAATTACGGGTTAAATATGGACAATGACACAATATACTGAATAATGAAAACAATTCTGACGTTCATAAAATGAATAAAACTGTAAAAATGGGCACACTATTTTGAAGATAAATGATCATATTTTAAGCAGTTGATAATATATTAAGAATTGAGGTATTTGTTTATAATAAAAATGCTAATAAATTAAACAAATACATTTTTCTTCAAAAGTAATATTTTCTTTTCTTTCATATTTTACACACTGCAAGAAGAACCAATAAATAACCATTCTGCAAACTGTCGCGATTCAATCTTAAAAAATGCGTAAGTTATTAAATAAAAAGTATACGCGCGTTTTGAAAGTCGCGTGCCTTTGCCCAGCGAGGGGTGGGACAAGGTCGTAGGCAGGCACCGCCAAGTTCATTCCCTAGGGATATCCATCGATGCCTTCGAAAGGATCCTGGCACCAGTTTACAGACTTGATTTTCGCGTGTTACTGTTCAATGATACATCGTGAAAGAAAATGCCAAAGATTGTGAATACGTTTAACAGGCTTTGGGGCTGCAATTCTTTCGGACTTGAGAAGCACAAAAGTCGGGTGAGTAAGAGAAAGATAACAGAGGCAATGCGGAAGAAAATATCAAATTTAGTGGTAGGAGAAGCAATATATGATCTGTGTCGTCACAAACTATCCAAAATGCCGAATGCAGATAGTAGTGACTCAACTGAAACAGAGAGTGAAGTGAAAACGTCAAGTGAAGAGGAGTACGTAGCCCCAGGAGTTGCAGAGGAAGCCACTATCAGTAATGTAAACATTTTGGATCCTCTGGGTCAAACATCATTGTCATTGCGAAAACAAATCCGAGAGAAATCGTACGCAAGGAGAAAGGTGAGTGCCGTAAATAAAGCAGTTTCTGAATTATTTCATGTGAGTACAGAAAGCAATGAAGGAGAAGAAACGTTGACTCAATTCAAAGAAAAATTTTCAAATGTGAAAACAGCTAATGAGAAACATATGATTTTAACGTGTTTACCAAAAGTTGCAGTAAACAAAAAATAATGGTCGAATTTGGCGTATCTCTTCATGTAGCTCGTACGGCAAAATTAACACCTCGAGAAGTAGTTTTGCGAAATGTACCATCGCGCTGCGGAGGAAAGATAGTAACGCCGAGTGCTGACGAAGAGGGCTGGGCAGCTGAGATGAGTTCCGGTTTACGGAGCGCCGGTGTGATACTTTTATTCATAACTTTAAAACCATTCAAGATTCCATGATGAAATTAACAGAGTAGCTTGAAAGTAGTTTCAGCAAATTTTCTTCCCACAATTCAAGAATTTAAAAATATTACATTTCCATTTATTGCATATTTTAGGATTTGTTTACTTCCTAATTGTTGAAGACTCATGATAAAAACATATCTTTTGCGTAAAATTATCCTTTACATTTCTTCTACAAATAGTGTCACTTTCATATTTTTTGCTTGTTTGCATATCATCGGAAACAATCATAACGGAATGTCTACAGACTGCTAAACTAATATTTCAAGTGCCCATTGTTGCTAAACAATGGACTGATGAGACAAAAATATTGTACCTGGTTCATGCAGTTATCATGATTAGTAAGGTGGTAAAATAATTTTAAATTTTGATATGTAGTGTCAGATTTCCTACTTTTTTGCATGGAATGACCCAAATGGAAAAATAAGGAAAAGGGTGGGGTATAGCATGCGAGAATTCTCGCACGGGTACGCTAGTTTAAGTTATAATTTCATTCTCCTTGTAATACGTTTTATTTATTTCCTTGTAAAATGTCATATGTAAAGAGAAAAGGACCCAGAAATGTACGTGGTTCCCCTTTTGTTTGAGGCTGCACACCCGGGGCGTAGCGTCCATGGATGTGGATGATGTGTTAATACACTGACAATATCAGCTATTTTACTTTAAAATGATTGTAAATGTCATTGCATTGTCATTATATTGTCAATTTGTTATTTTCTTTTTCTACTACAAAATATTTCATTATATTTCAAACATTGCGCCATTGAGAATTCAATTGTTCACAAGGATGAACGAATCAGTCTGAAATGCCACCTAGCCTGCGCTGTGAATCAGATGCACAGTGACCTATTACATCCAGATGCCTACGTAAAAGCTGTCGTTTGACGAAACTTCATTGTTCTCTTCGGTGTTCGTAAGAGAACGATGTTTATTCATGAAAATTTTCGTTTTATTTAAGTTTTATTACATTATTTTAATGCATCTGGAAACTATATATTTGTAGCCAATTTAGGTTAGGGGTTGTGCTGGTTGAATGCACAAGGGTATCACGGTGTAAGGTATATAGGTGTGTCAACTAGCCGCCTTTTGAGCAAAATTTTTGAAGCTAGTTTGAGGCTAGTTCCTCGCTTATCCGTACGGTGCGCACGATCGGATTGGGCATTGATGATGGCGTATCGCGCATTTAGTATTTTCTGGTGTTTTCGTTGCAAGAAAGCTATAACCGTCATTGAATTCACATAATTCGGGAGCCGCTACTGTAAATGTATCGGAATCTTTTAAGACCTATTACAAAGACTGATGGTGGTATTAATTTTTTTTGGAATGTTTTGTAGCGAGAGCCATGCAAATTCGCAGTTATATTATTTAAGTACCAGAGAATGAGGATTTCCATTTAAAAACAGGCGTTGTAGTTATAACAACAAAAACAATAGGGATTACATTTACGAAAATCATTTAAACAGTGATTTTCCATTCATTTAACATTCATGTTGCTCAGCAGTCAACAGGTTTGTTCTTTGCAACAGTATATTCATCACTGCCCCTCATTGAAAAACAATTTCAGTGTCAATTATAATTTTCTAGTAATATTTTACAAATTAAACAAATGTAGTTTATTACAATTCAACTCAATTCTTTATTTCAATATTAATAATATTCAATTTGTACATACTATTTTCTGAAATAATAACAATTTTATGACTTACAATTCTCAAAATCACATAACCTACTTACAAGTAGTATACATATACAGTTTACATACATTCTTAATATCCTAAATATATTAATGTAACTAAATGTTACATAAGAAACTTATATACATACATTTTACATTTATTGCAGAAAAGTAAATTGGAACTTTCTTTAGAACTCTTTGACAGCTACTTACTACTCTGGTCAGAACTGATGTACTCGAATTTTGAATGTTGAGAATTGAAGATAGTCTTGGCCTCTTTTTTCTCTGCCTTGATGAAACCTTGAAGTAAGCAGCAAAGGACAACAGTCAACTGTTTTTCATTACGTGTCTGTAAATTGATTGATTTTCTCTTTCCTATTATATTTTTATTATAGATCATTGTTTTTCATTTGATAAATTATGCCAATTCTACTGGGTCCGAAATAATATGAATTGGACAATTTTGAAAATCATTGTGTTTGATAGTGCTCTTATTATTGAAGTATGAGGACAAAGTATGAGCCATTATTACTTTTACTGGATTAGTTTTTATTTTAAATATACAAATTATTTGTATGCTCTAATTGATCAAAGTGACAGAAATGGTATTGGTGAATGAGAAATATTTAAATTATAATTAAAGTTTTAAATTATTTTCTCATTTCTTGAGTTGCGTTCCCAAAGGCCAGATTTCGGATCTTTCATTGGGGGGGGGGAATTTGGACTTTATGGTGAACACGAAAATATTCGTTTATATGAATGGTTTTAATTAATTTTGCTGTAACTACATACACTGTTTTCAATTTTGTTAAATATTTTTTCTACTCCCGTTGTATAATACTGGCATTGGATGGCGACAACCAGTTACATAATGATGGCCATTTCGATACAGTTTTGATTATGATACAGGTTCTTGACCAATCACAGAGACGCTTACACACCAAGTATTAGGACTTCATTAATCATTGAGAATCGTTGCAGTAAATGTTTCGTTCGAGTGTGTATATTAAAGTTGCATTTAATATTATATTATGCTTCTGAATTTTAATTTCTTTTATTAGTAGTTATTTGTACGTGAAATAATATTGAAAATAAATTGGATTGTAATTTCACTTTGATCCTATTTGACTAGCGCAGTGGTAGTTATTACAAAGAACATTTGAGTGATGTTAAGTGCAACTCGTGCAGTGAAGATCTCAGCGCTGTACGTGTGCCTCACTATAGAGATTCTCGTTGCTTGTCTGTTACAGCTGTGTCGACGACTGAGAAGACGGAGGACGAATCACACCCGTGGCGACGAAAGGAGACTCCTGTTGGCGCATTTCATCCCCACCGCGCACCAGTGGAGGAAGGAGCCCGGCGCGCGGCGCAGACCGCGAAAATGGACCGCGAGAGGGCGTCGAGGAAGACGTCGAAGGATCGCCACGAACAGATGGCCGAGTTGGTAAGGGATTTGCAATCCGAGCCAGCGTACAAGCTAATTCCCCTAAGGAGGAACCACTCCCACTCCCCGGGCAGGGAAAGGAATCCCCTCAACCCAAAGGACGGTGGAAAACCTTCCCAGAAGAAGCAGCGCGTACCTCCAACTCTCTCCGCCCCAGCACCAATCCCGCTCCAAAACCGGTACACCCCACTCACCCCAAACGACCCAAACCCGCCTGCCCACTACACAAATAACCCACCCGCTTCCTCCATCCAAACCCAACCCATCCCACAGACCCAACCAACCCAAACCACCAAACCTAAAATCGGAGCTTTTAAAATTGACCTGGCCTCCATATTTTCGACTAACGACTTAACCAAGGACCTAATGAAAATTACAAATAAGCAAATGACTGTAAAATGTACAAGAACCGACTTAATGATCCAACCACTGACTGTAATGGCACACAACAAAATTAAGGACCGACTTGACCAGATAAGGACTGACCCAAGACTGAAGCCATTATTTTTTGTGACAATCAACTACCACTTCAACCGCGCGACAGAGGAGGCCAGAAACAAAATTGTAATAAAAGGACTACCCCCAGACTTTAACATCGACATCATCAAGGACAGCCTGACGAGACAGAAAATTACACATTTCCACGTTGCGGAAATGAAGAAACAGGACGCCGACGGACAGTTAACGCCACTTTACACGACCGAAATACCCAAACAGGACTTGACTACGACAAAAGCGAAACTAAGGACAATCGACCTGTATGGAGTCAAGATAGAGGACTATAAAATCTCTGACCGCGTGCCTCAGTGCCACAACTGACAACAACTATTCCATACAAGGACATACTGCCGACGACCAACGATCTGCGCCTACTGCACGCAGAATCATAATACCGATTCCTGCCCCCACATCCACTCCGAAAACTTTATCCCTAAATGCAGCAATTGTCAGCAACACCACCCAGCTTACGACCTATCCTGTCCCTATTTTATTTATTTTATTTACGTCAAAAACAGTTAAAAACTGCGTATGACGAGCTATGGGGAGAAGTGAATTTTGTGCACGTTTTCATAATTCTGTGGTCTCTATCCTAAACCATATTCTAGTCGAATTTTGAATACAGAAAAGAGAGATTTTTTTTCGAGTTTTGTTGACAAAATATTCGCTTCCTATATAATAAAATATATTTTCAAAGGCAAATTAGCTATAAATTCCTGCCCTGAACCCTCATGTTCTTCATGAAAGAATAATACTTTTTGCCGAGATAATATGAGAAACGATAATTTGAATAACTATATTTCCCACTGAAATTCAGAAGACGTGCACAAATAATGAAGTTACATTTATGTCCAGAAGCAAAACAAGGGACCATCTCAGCATTTGCTCAAGGATCAGGGAAACTGGACGAAAAACCTGATCGAGATGGGGACCATCAACCCAGAAACTGTGGTACAATACTTGTTACAGGTTCTTTAGAATTATACAGTCCACACGATAAATAATTACATTAACTATCATTGTTAAAATTAATTCTACTTTCCTTTTTGATGCTCGGTATAGTCTCGAATTGTATAGAAACAGTAATGCAGCAGAAAAGATTTTACTTGGGACTTAAACTTTTCTATTGAATTTAATCGTTTAATGTCTTCTGGCAAAGTGTTGTAGAGTAATGTACATGAATTGTATGTGAATTTTTTGTAGTGAGCTGTTGATACTGCCACCTGGTGAATATGATTACTACGTCGTGTGTTATACTTATAGACATCGGCGTTTGCTGAAAAAATATTCCCGCCCTTAAGTAAGTCATCACCTTAAGTAAGCCATCACCTTACATCACCAAAGCCCGAGAATCCCGAAAAATGAATATTCTAAGATCTAACTCCCTCCCACCCCCAACCTTCAACATGAGAACCTTCCCACCTGCCCAAGAGCAAACCCGATCCTATTCATCTACCGTATCCTCAAACTCCTCCAACCCACTCAATTCCCACAACACCCCACATCCTCAGCCCAAGACCTAAAAGATCTCCTTTCCCTACTACAATTCTTTAACATAAAGAAAATCCTCTCCAATATTAAACCACTAATAAACATCCTCACAGGCCCAGAGGACACCCTAATCAAAATAATCAACGCAGGAATTAAATTAGTTGAAATCCTGTCCCCTTAAATGGCTCCCAAACCTCGTTTCCTTACCTTCTCCTCATGGAATGTACGCGGCGCGATCAACCAGAAGAAACCCCTCCTTTCCCAATTCCTAAAGGACTACTCCATCGGAATACATTTTCTACACGAAACCTGGCTGAGACCTGACATTCCCTTCACCATTGCCAACTACATCCCGCACTGCAACGACAGACCCCATTCCCAGAGCGGAGGCACGGCCATCCTAGTTCGCAAGAACATCCCACATACCCTATACCAACTTCCCCCTACCTCAGCTCTCGAATGCACAGCAATTCAAATAGGCACTCCAGCAACTCCCATCATCCCTAATCTCCGCCTACAAAAAACCCCGTACCCGAATTCCCATCACTGACCTTAATATCCCACTTAACCTTCCATACCCTTTCATCCTGGCTGGAGACATAAACTGCAAAAACGTTTCGTGGGGCTGCCGGACTAACAACACAGAGGGACGAATACTGAGTGACTTTATTGACAACAACCCAACGATCCTACTCAACAGCCCTTCCGAACCCACCCTCCTACACACCGACTATCCCCACGACATCCTCGATCTCGTCCTCCACTCCTCCAATAAACACGTATCCACCCTATATCCTAAAAACGACCTCTTCAACCTCTCAGACCACCTCCCGATTGTCTTCTGCTCCACATCCACAACACCATATTTTACACCTAAACCCGCTCCCATTCCAGACACGAACTGGAAATCCTTTACGCACATCCTCTCCAAAAAAATCCATACTCCCTCCAAAATCTAGACCCCAGAAGACATAGACAAATCCATCCAGCACCTAATACACCAAATAAAAACATCATATAAAAAGAACACCTCCTACTCCCAAAATCCCCACCCAACCCTCCCGGACGAGATCGTACTCACTATACGTAACAAACGACAGATACAACGACATTACAACAAATAGAGACGCGACGAAGACAAGACTGCACTAAAACGAATACAACGACGACTACATACGATACTAAAAGACTACGAGATCCGCAAATACGACGACATTATAAATGAAAAAAGAACAGCCCAAATGCGATCCATAAAGTCATCAAGGCTTCTCGCGAGACTCCCATCACTACATCCCCACTTCAAACATCACCTAACACCCTCTCCTTCGATCCCCAAGAAATAACCAACTCCCTCGCCCAATCCCTGGCCGAACGCTTCCGTCTCGTCAAACTCCCACTCCCCAGCCAGGTAATCCAAAACTACTTATGCACCCCCTCCCTCCCACCGACACAACAACAAACTTGAACAACAACGGACGACGAAACGAGATATCATATTAAAACAATAGACGACAATAAAGCCCCCGGACCCGATGGAATCCTTCCTTCCCAACTCAAACACCTACTAAAGAACGCCATTCGCCTCATCACCCTGATCCTCAGCTCCTGCCTTGAAAACTCATAATTTCCCTCCGCCTGGAAGAGAGCACGTGTCTCCATGATTCCCAAACCCAGCAAGGATCATCGGCTCCCGTCCAACTTCCGCCCCATTAGCCTTCTCCCTATCATTGGCAAAGTATGTGAGAAAATCATCTTAATCCGACTCACTCCACTCCTAGATACCATAATCCTCCCCACACAATTTGGTTTCCGAGAGGGACGCTCTGCGGCCCTCCAATCACTTCACATCGCCATATCAATTGCCACTCCACTCCAAATCCCCCAAAGAAATCCCAGCCGTCTTCACCGACCTCACCCAGGCTTTTGACACCGTTTCCCATGACATACTTCTGATGAAACTCCACCCCCACGTGCCCCACCACCTCTTCTCCCTCATCAGAAGCTACCTACATGACCGATCCTTCTACGTCCGTCACCGCTCCAAAACCTCTCAATCTTTTCCCATCCAAGCCGGCGTCCCGCAAGGAGCTGTGCTCTCCCCAATCCTGTTCTCGTTGTACATCAACGACATCCCATCAACCCCCGGTGTCAAAACACTCCTTTACGCCGATGACCTTGCCTTCCTCGCTCCTGACGTCATCCCACAAGAAGCCCTCGCCCGAACCCAAGAAGCCCTCAATTCCTTCCACCTCTGAGCCAAATCCAATTAACATTACCATCAACCCATCCAAATCCCAAGCCATCCTCTTCTCATACCGAAAAAAACCCATCCCAGCCTCCGCCCCTAACAATCAACCGAATCCCGATCCCATGGCAACCCGAAATCAAATACCTAGGCGTCACCTTTTCCCGAAAACTTCTCTGGTCCTCCCATATCCAAAATACCATTACCAAAGCCAATCGTATCACCAACGCCCTTTATCCACTCCTCACCAACCAATCCATCCTCCCCAAGAAAAGAATCCTCGCCTATCTTTCCTACATCCGTCCAATTCTAACTTACGCTCACCCTACCTGGATAGCCAAATCTCCCACCAACCGCCAACCAATAGAATCCTCCGCCACATCTTCCGACCCCCAATGCACACCCGCTTTAACGACATCCGTTCCCAAAACAACCTCCCACACATCCTTTCCCACAGCCACGATTCCGCCATAACCAATATCCAAAACTTTATTTCAAACCCTACCTTTCAAAACCTCATCACCCCCCACCGACACATCCTAACCAATCCTCCACGCCACTCCCGGAAAAAGCATCCAATCGATATCCTCCAACTCCTTCCACCTATCACCTAGTGCGGTAGCCAGACGACGAATCATGCCGACAGACGAAAAGACGAAACATGACCTACGAATAAAATGACAAACGAAACTGACTCCCAAACAAGCAAACTCCGTCCTCTCAACATCCTACACCAAATCCTTCCCATTTCCCTCGTATGTTTTTTGAAAAAATTGAAGGAAAAAAACTAAAAAATAAAAATAAAAAAGAATAAAAAAACAAAAAATAAATAAAAAATAATAAAATAATAAAAACAAAAAACGAAAAAAATATATTAAAAAATAAAATAAAAAATAAAAATAATAAAAAATAAAATAAAAAATCTATTATTGTTTCCCACATCCTCTCCAACCCCTCCCTTCCCATCCTTTTCCCAACCTTTCTCTCCACCGTCCAAAACACCCTAAACAAAATAACCCATCACACCCAAGACTAATAACTTATCTATTTGCACAGCTCCTCAATCCTCGCCCTTGTGCGAGGGAGTGGGGGCTACAATACGCAGATTGAAGATTCCTCGTTACCAACCCAGGCTGAAGAACCCCTTTGGGGGCAGGCAGCCTCCAGGAAACGTCCCGGAAGCGACGTTAAGATCTGAACCCAAGACATTTTGTGTTATTTGCTGCTGCCGTGTGGTTGTCCTTAAAAAACCGCCCAATTCTTTAGTATAAAATATTTAGTGAATGGTAGTTCTTTCTGGTGGTGTTGACGTTTCCAGAAATGAGAGAAAATGCGAAAATGGTTACGTCGGAATATTATTGCCGCAACTTTTGTAGTCCCTCGCAGGCGCTCTGGTAAAACAAAGCCAGCTGCAGGTGTAGGGTGTCCGCTAGGTGGCCTTGGCTGAATCTTGCATGTCGACTGCCACGAAATGATTCAGTGGAGAAGTTTAACTTATAAAAGTTACCATAAGCCGTAGAAAACGTACCGTATGAAACTCGATGTAATGGGTATTAATGCACTCGTGTGAAGTTTACGATACTCGCTCGTTCCACGCTCGTATCGTAATTTCACACTCGTGTATTAATTCCCATCATTACATCATCGTTTCATAATGTACTATAATTGATTATTATTGAATGTTATTAATTAGATTAGTTGAACACAGAGGTGACGATCCTCATTGTTATTTGAACGGTCTGAACTGTAAATTCAACAATGCATTTTTCTCAGTGAATCATATATCGAAATACTGAAAATGTTTATACGTAACTGTAGGATACATATTTTTAAATCTACATTAATAAATTATTTTAATTAAAATGCAATCTTCTTTGCAAGGTGATAATATGAGCCTCCACTTTTATTTCGACTTGTGTGCGCATGTACATTAAATTGTCATATAAAGTTTATTGAAAACTCAACAGTTTTCTTTAAAAATGAGCTCAAATTTCCGCATTTTCAGAAAACCTCAAACACCGTTTTCTCAAAAACGCCTCCAAATTTTTTCTTCAAACATTTTGTACGGATAATGCTAATTGCAGTGTTTACGACGACATCAAATTAATTTTGCTGTATTATTTTGTTTCTTCGAAAATTACAAAAAATGTAATTTTGTTGAAATTTCTCTCATGTCTTTAATGTACACATTATCGGCGACTTGTATATATTATTGCATTTGTGAGTGGTAGTGATTCAAACGACTTCCAATAAAGCTTTTCGAAATCTAAATAGTTTTCTGTGAAAAAGAGATTCAAATTTCGCATTAACACATTTCGTAACGCTTAAACGCCATTTTCGTAAAAATGCCACCAATTTTTCAACGAAAATTTCCAGTTAGAACGAAGTTTTATTCTTCAATAATATTCTGAAAGTAGTTTTCCGGTTCTGCCATTAGGAAACTGAAAAATTGAGCAAATGTGAAAAAATGTTCGGGCGGCGATAGATGGTTGCTGGCTGGCGTAAGATGGGGCACGACCGAAAAGTCAGTCCCGACCAAAGAAATTAGGAAACAGCTACTACGAGAAAATCTGTGCCATTGGTAGTTCCTTTTTGTTTTGGCCCTAGAATCTTTGGTGGCATCTAAAACAAAAAAAAGTACAACCACAAGTTGTAGTGTATGTAATACAAGCCAGTTAAAGGTTGGAGCTCATACGTATATGTACGCTCCTATACGCACCATAGTTCGGGGCTCGTTTTACATCCATCGCCATATTAAAATTCTGCAAACTAAAACCAGTCTATGATAGTTCGAAATTACAGATTGAATGCATAAAAACAACGTTTAAAACATATTGTATTTCATTCGTTAAAAATCAGAATCGGTCTAAGCGAACTCAACTCTAATTAAAAGCCAAAGACACCTTCCAAAGCTTTAAGAACAGAGAAAACACGAACACCTCTGTTTCACATCAGCTCGCATATACAACTGAACCACAAAGCTATATTGGCAACAGGAGTAATTAGACTAGTTAAAATTGTTCCTACTAGAATGTTTGCGATATATGAAAAGATACCAAGGGGGCTCATATTATATAAATGGTTCCTATCACCACCTTTAACTTAATCCACATCTAATAAACGGGAAATACTATTTCTTTTTGAGAATAAAAATTTGAGTGTTATGACTAGTCCTGGGAATTTTACTCACAAAAAAGGTTTGGTTTAAGCACTTAAAATAGGCAACACAATTACGAAATTAGGCACTAATAGGCATTAAAATCGACGTTTGAGGTACTTAAAATAAGTTACAGAATGACTAAGTGTTGAATATTTGGGATGTCTGGGATTCTTGGCGAAACACACAGGCCTATCATTTAGAAACACATGCTACTTACATTTATTCAAACACGTTTTCATACACACACTCTTAACAAAATTGGAAGATTGGAAATTAGCCTTTGTCGTACCAATTTTTAAAAGTGGTGACAAAACTAAATTATGCAATTATAGGCCGGTAAGTCTTACGTCAGTGGTGTGCAAGCTTATGGAGCATCTAGTTGGGAGTTACATTAAGAAAGAATGGGAAATTAAAAAATGGCTCTACGATGGGTAACACGGGTTCAGGAGTGGTTATTCATGCGAAAGTCAGGTAGTCACGCTATTTCAGGATCTAGCAGATGAAATTGACGCGGGCGGGAGAGTAGACGCAGTAGTTATAGATTTTGCTAAAGCATTTGATGTCGTTCCACACGATCGGCTTGTACAGAAATTAATGAATTCAGGCATAGATCCCAGGGTGGTGGCATGGATTAGCGAGTTTCTGCGAGATAGAAAACAGAAAGTCCGAATTGGGCAAGAGTTATCTTCCGGGGCAAGCGTTACGTCAGGAATACCGCAGGGGAGTGTCATTGGACCCCTTCTATTTCTAGCTTTCGTCAGTGATCTGCCGGCGCAATTAACCTCAAATGTTCGGCTATTTGCAGACGATTGCATAATATATCGTAGTATTAATTAAAAGAGATGAAGAAATACTGCAAAGGGATCTTGATGCGTTATATTACTGGGCGGAAAATAATGGAATGTCCATAAATAGCTCTAAAAGTAAATCCATCACTTTTGGCAGGGGTCATAATTACAGTGAAATACATTACCGTTTAAATAATGACATTATTCCGAGAGTTTCCTCGTGCAAGTACCTAGGAATTCATTTCGATAGTAAATTAAGTTGGAAAAAAACACGTAGATTTTATTGTAGGGAAAGCCTGGAGATCTCTTCACTTTGTAATGCGCATCCTAAAAAAGAGTACGGCAAACGCGAGGGAAATTGCTTATTTATCTCTTGTTCGTCCAATAATGGAATATGGAACAATTTGTTGGGATCCGCACAAGATTATGCAGTGTAAACACTTGGGAAGGATTCAGCATAGGGCAGCTAAATTTACTTTCAGGGACAAGAAAACGTCAGGGTGGGCTTCACTCAAAAACAGGCGATCAGTAGCAAGATTCTGCGCCTTGTATAAAGCTTATAATGGTCATCCAGCTTGGAAAGAAATTAATCGGCGGCTATGTATTCCTACATACATCAGTAGAGTGGATCACAGGCACAAAATAAATTTAAGACAGCAGAGAACGGTTGTCGGGAAATTTTCTTTTACAAATCGAACGATTACGGAATGGAATAGATTGCCTGCAAAAACCTTTGAACCCTTTCCTCAAAGTGTTCAACAGTTTAGGAAATTAATTTAGGGTATTATTAAGTAAATGAGGGAGAATAGTGGGTTATATAGCAATGCATAAGTGTTTTATTGTGAAGTGAGGTGTAGTGCAGTGTATAGCAGAGAAATAAAGAAGGAAATGTTTTCAGGTCTTAATGAAGTGAAGTGCAGTGAAGTGCAGTGTGATACTAGTGCAGTGTGTGTGTGTGTGTGTGTGTGTGTGTGTTTTCTCTTAATGTAATTTAATGTTTTATGAATCAGTCAGTTTTTATATTATTATCATTATTTTACCATTATTATTACTACAATTAGTATATAATTTGCTAGTTATATTACCTTATTCTTATTGTTGTTATTATTATTATTATTATTATTATTATTATTATTAGTGGTATTAGTGTTCTATATTACTGAAAGGCTGTATATATTTATGTTTTTGTAATTAGCTGCCACCGGGTTATGCCCAATTGCAGTTTAAATAAATCTAATCTAATCTAATAATATTTATCTTTTTGTGCACACTAGTGCCGACATAAGAAATGTAAATATTTTACTACCAACACTAAGCCAGGAAAAAAAGTAGACATGAAAAAGTTATATTTCTGGCATATAGAACTTATATCTAAAGATTAAATTACGCAATTAAAGTACGCAAGAAAAAGTATTTGTACATTTATGATAGAGACTACAAGCATATTTTATTCACTTTCATAATTAGCAGTATAGTATATAATCAATATTTTCTCAAAATTTTCTACAATAATGCTGTCTTGTCTATTAAAGTCATTTTTAAGGCTGAAAATGAACTTTTTACTGACATAGATTTATAGGAGGAAACAAATTTAGTTACATTTTTCAAGCTCACGTCTCCTGGAACTTTTTCACTCATCCCTTCTTCCCACCCACCCCCAAAAAAAACTTGTACCACACGACACATTTAAACACTGAGCAGTATTTTGTAATATACGTTTGTCCGAGAGTAGGCTTTCGCCTGGCCTGTCTGTCGCTTTCCTCGCCTGGACTTCGCAGACGACGCGCTGCGGCGATAAGCGTCAACCTGCGTTAGGAATGGGTGCAATTGCCCAAGAAGTTCGTGCTGATCGGAGACGAGCGTGAAACATCCTTATTATGTTGACTTGCAGGGCTCCTTTTGCACGGTATTTTGAGTGAAAGATTTCGGTGCGTTGTTCGATCACACAATATTTGCATTTCGGAAAAGTTTTTGCGTTTCCGTAAAACGAATTTCAAAATTTAGCATTTAAAATACGATCGTTCTTGAAAATCACTTGTTTTAGGCAACAACATATTAAAATAGACATCAACCGCCCTTTTTAGGACATTTTAGGCATATTAGATACTTTCAGTACATCTATTTTCTCATGATTCGTAAACATCTGCAATTACTTTTCACGACATCCTAAATAGGCATTTGTCCTAAAATCAGAGATCTAGTTATGACTCATGATTTTAGGCATTAAAATGTTTAATTTCCAAATAAATAACGTTTAAAAGCAATAGATAATTGAAAGAGGATTTATTAATAAGGGATGTTCAAAATAACGCTGAACACTATCCCGCGCGTTTTATAATACTGAACCAATTTATTAATGTAAATTATTCGATCAGCTTAATCAAATTATTGTTCGCTTAATTATTATTACATTTCTTCTCAAAATACAGAAAAAAATAAATCTTTTCTATATAAATTTGAAGATCTACGAAATGAAATGGAATATATATATTTTGTAAATTTGTCCCAAGATTGGGGTGGGGGCAGTTGCCCCCCTTGCCCAGCCTGAATCCCGCCTCTGTACATACCCTAATCCAAAACATAGGCTACGCCACTGCTGCACACTATGCTCTTGGGTAATTTTAACCCGTGAAATTCTTCTTTTGTTCCAAAATCGTAGATTTTCTAAAGGATAGAATGAACTCGAATTGTCTGAAAAGAAATAGTTTTAGTTGGATTAAATTTAAAGCGTAATTTTTTATCATAACACACATGAAACACAAGAATTCCTTGAAGCGGCTCCAAAAACAAATGTTAGCAGCAGATCGTGAACGACAATTGGAAACGTTTTAACAAACAAAAACCTAAAATAACTGCTTTTCTTACGAAGTCGAAGGATAACGTCCTAAATGGCAATTTTCTTTGACAAATTTGGAGCCGTTTTGATGAAAATGACTTTTAAGCCCTACTATAAATGCGAAATTTGAAGCTCTTTTCACAGATAATTTATGAGTTTTCGAAAAACTTCATTGGAAGTAATTTAAAGCTCTTTAACTTAGAAATACAATACTGTTTAACAATTGCTGGAAACGTGTATATTAACGATGTGAGAGATCTTTCAAAAAAATTACATTTGTATAATGTTTGCAAAAACAAAAAATACCCCAAATTGAACATTAAGTCATATTGAAGAGTGTAAGTAGCACTATCCGTTAGACAAGTTTGAAGAAAATATTTGGAGCCATTTTTGACAAAATGGAGTTTGAGCGTTTCTGAAAAAGCGGAATTTTGAGTTAGTTTTCACAGAAAACAGTTGAGTTCTCGAGAAACTTTGTATAACCTTATTTAAAACACATGCACTCATAAATATAATAAAATGAACAAATTGCCACTAATCTAAATATTACCGACGTGGGAGACAAGTAAAAAAAATTACATTTTTGTAATTTTTGAAAAAACAAACGAATAGAGCCAAATGACATTTGTACCATCTTATAGGATACATTAGGCACTTTCCCTACCGAAAGTTTAAAGAAAAAATTTGGAGCCGTTTGTGAGAAAATCTTTTTTTCGTAATTTTTTTAAATTGCACATGTTGCAAACAATATTGCACGAAAGCTACTAAAAGTTGAAAAAAAAAGACCTTAAAGAAAGATCTCACTTTGGGGAACACATTTTATGCGAAGGAAAAATCTATATCTTCAATTTAGTAGTTGGAGGAAGATACCGAAAAAAAATCAAACTTTTGCAATTTTCGAAAATTCAGAGTTAACCGTGAAAATAGCACTCATGCATTGTAAGTGTATTTTACTCTATTCTTAGAACAAATTTCATGAAAATATTTGGAGCAGTTTTTGAGAAAATTTTGAAAATGTTCGGGGGGGTTAATGTAAAGTACCCTCAAATTTTAAAAAAAGTTTTTCAAAATCTCAAAGCTTGGACTAGCGCCAGATGAACGAGGGTTTCTTCGAGTGATTTAGGAGCTAGTTGTGTTCACGGACAGTCAGACAGACGGACGTTTTCCTTGAAAAATCTATTTTTTCCTGCCGAAAATTTGCCATTTTTTTCGAGCAGAATTACATAACTTTCCCTACACTACGTATATTACTCCCTGTATACGTATGTATTCGGGAAAGTAAAAACTGACTTCATTTCCGGAATCGGTTTGTCAAGAATATTATAAATCACTACTGAAAAATTATATAATGATCGGAAACTTTAAATTCGCAGGACAGTGATATTAAAGACGATATTCTGCAATGTATCTATCTATTATCATTTTACATAACTGTCATAAATTGTTCCAGAAAGTCTAGTCAAAAGTCAATAATTTTCAAATACTTCGATGGGTGACTAGTTGTTTTAACAGAATCAATTCATTCATGGATGAATAGTTTTTCCATTATAATTTTTCCATTCTCTTCATGGTACTACCATGGTTCTATGGTATTACCATTAGTTTTATTCAATAGATGTCAATAAATAAGTAATATGAGGGGTTTCATTTATAACTATTTCAGTAATGTGTTAATTAGTTTTAATTCTTAACTATTTCTTCTGTATAAATTAAGATAAAAGGATTTTATAGATTTAGCAAACAATCCAGAAAATAGAAACTGCTGGAATTGTTGTCCGAATCAGCGCCCTTGGGAGAAACTATTCCAGAAGGCGTTGCCCAAACGCGAGTGACGCAGGAGTCCCTATCTGTTGGACTTTAGTGAAACTAACATGCGAGCGACCCTAGTGGACAAAATGAGAAGTCCGACCAGATGCTAAATCCATGCAACCACCAAAAATAGGCTTGGTACGTTTGATCAAAACTTGTTCTTGCAATTATTTTTTTAATCCTCAGATGAAATAGATCATGTACTAAATATATAAGTTTAGTTCAGAGGCTTGTGTTAAAATCTCATGAAAGATAAAACGAATGGAATAACATTTTAAAAAGAAAAGTAGTTTTTGGTTACCTTCGTTCTTAATAATAAAATTGAAATTTTAAAATCTCAGTATCTCTCGAATAAAATAAGAAAAAGCAAAAAATATAAATAATTGCGTTATTTTAAATCTTAAATCAATAAACCGTAAAAATAATAGAAAGTTCTTTAAACCTTTAAAAGGAAAAAATCGTAACCTTGTAATCACCAAATTTTATGATTGTCATTCTTATAAAATATAGTCACTCAAATACATTTGGACTCTTTAATTACTGTCGAAGATGTAATGCATTATCTCGAAGTATAACATACCTTCACTAAGTATAATGTACACCGCTTGTAGCTAGGTGGCTACGGTGGTTAAAACATCTCCTTCTGTAGGTAAGGTCGTGGGTTCGATTCCCTTCCGTGGCCTAAAATTTGTAATATGCTTTCGCACCGGTAGAAAATGAGTGGCAATATCTAATATCCCGTTATATTAAGCCGGCTGCTAAGAACACAAATGTTCTTAACGGTGCGCTAAATACGGGTACAGCAGGGAGCAGGAACCGGTGTAGGGGTGCGGTTTATTCGCGTAACCCCTTACGATCCTGGTACAGTCTCACTTCCTCGCCTGAATTTTTTTTTTTGGGGGGGGGGTGAGCTCTTGGAAATATCATGTATCCCAATTGTTTTCCAAGCTGTTTCTCAATCCAATTTGAGCTCTTTAAATTTTCTTCCCTCGTATCTACCAAGGAACGTTACAAAAGTGCTGGCCCCATTTTCGGCGAACTCTAAATTTCCAAATATTGTGAAAGTTCATTATTGAAGATTGAGTTTTTTTTTTGTCGTAAATGAAATTGGTTCAGTCAGTTATCAGTATGACTTAACTGTTACTGAACAATAATAATGGGAGAAATTATTTACTATTAGAGAACCATTCACATTCTTGAGAAAATTGCATATCTCTCGCCGTTCTTTCATTGTGCTTGAAAATATCAATTTTTTAAAATTTAAATGGAAATTTCAGGACTAGAAAAATCAGGGAATTTGGAAATCTGGAAAGCACAAGAACATAGCTTTTGAAAATATTTTCCTTCATAAAACTGCTCTTCAAAGACAAATCTTTAAGTTTACGCACAAATTTTAGAAAATTAGTGGTTTACCTGAATTTTTTATGAAATAAGGCAACGCACCGAACTTTCGAAAATTCCATAAGTTACAAATAACGCGAGAAAGTATGCGCTGTAGACTATAACACTACCATTATAACACTTCTACATTAACAAGAGGTATACGCAACACGTGCGCGAAGCACGTATTACGTAACTTCCTATTCAATGACGAGGGCCGTCGTTCAGTTGGATGGGGCCCCCAAGTATTGTCTGAAAAATTTATTATGTTATTTTGTCATAATTTATTATATATAATAAATAATATAGAAATATTGATGACCCAATATGCTTAATATATTTGGTCATCAATATAATATAAAAATCAAAGTATGTGTTAATCCTCCTCTTTATGGTAAGCAAACGAAATATTAAAATATTATTAAGAAGGATGAGATTAAAATCCTATTACGGTTCAGATAATTTTAAATTGCTGTTTCAACTTCCTATTAGAGAACAAGAATTAATTAGAGGGTTTGTTTGATTATTTTTTATCTGTAGGACCCCTTAATTATGGGGGCCCAAGGAACAAGCCTCTCAGCTTGCACCCAATGACAGCCCTGTCAATGACACACAGAGGCATATCTAGGTATCCAGGCGCCCATGGCAAACAGAATTAATGCCCCTGTCAGAATACTTCAATTTAAGGGTTTTTATTTGCTTTAGCGTATATATTCTAAATAGCGCCCCCTTGTGAGTGGTGCCCATGGCACGTGCTATATCTGCCGTACCCTAGATAGCCTCTGCACTTATACATTTCCTGAAATCAAATATCATACTACGAGGTCCAAAATGGGTTCAGAAATGGCAATCTGTAGGTCTAGCCATCTTTTTTGTATTATATACATACAAAATTTCATTAAATGACACATACTTCTTTTGACTTGTCACACATGATTTGTGCTATATTGAGGCAGATAAATTATTTGATTACGCATGTAATAATTATTACTTAATTTGGAATGCAAATTTTAACTTGAAGTTTTAGAAAATTCAGATTAAACAGAGTTATTAAACCTATGCCATATTCATAAGTTACTTCTCTATTTTACCAAGAAATTTCCAGAAAAAAATTGGGAGCTATTTTTGAGAAAATGTTGAAAATGTTCAAAGGGCTTCTGATGAAGGATCTCCAAAATTTACAGAATTCTTTTCAAAAATTGCAGGACTTCAATTCAGACCAATCAATCAGGGAATGTTCATTTTGGAAAAAAATCCTGCGATTAATTCAGGCTCTAGTGTTGTTCACAGATAATTGCACAAAGAAGACAGTGAAAAAAGTTCTGAAAAGCAAAGCAACACATTTTTGGTACCTGGGAACCCCAAGAAGTTTTTTTCCGGTGAAATCAATTTTTTATAGCCACAAATAATTTTACAAACAAATGAACTATGTATTTTACTCAGTACACAAGAGCGCAAAATCAAAATTATTGGTATCATGGACCCACTTATTGGTATCAACTTGTTTTTCAGTAAACAAATTGACTTTCTCTGCACTACATTATGTTCTCTTACTACATTGTACTAAACAAAAAGTAAAGACAGTTTAATGAACAAAAACCTTCATTGGTTTTTTAAATATTTACCATAACATTTCCAGGCAATACTAAATTCCCTGAATTTTTGCCAGATGTAGGCTGTTGGCAACCCCAACAGTTGGATTTGATCAGCCAGCTTTGTTTCATTACCCTAACAAGTAGGTTATTTGTGCAACCCATTTAAACAGAGTGCTCCTTGGAAGAGTTTTAAGAAAAATACAGTAACATTTTCAATACAAATTATTTACAGAATATATTTATTCATCCCAAAGATTTATATATTTACAAACTCAAATATGGAAAATTATCTTTTAATATACACAGATATACGATGACCAAATATGCTTCCAATATTTGCAATGCTCCGTAGTCTTGAAACATATTAGCGGGTGCATGTGATACGGGCTTTTTATCTAGTTCAGATTGTTGCAGCTTTAACTAACGCTGAGTTTTCTTGACAAGTTTCATGCAAACAACTATCTTGCATGCTGCTTCCTCAAAACCAGGGGCCATGATGAGTGGTAGAGTTGTTTTAGCAAAGGTTTTATTAGCTTCTTCTGCAAAATTTCCCTGAAAGAACAATACAACAGCCAAAAGGCTAACCAAAACCATTCACAATTTGCAGGAGCACCCACTGATCATAAATTTTACTTATAATAAGGTTGGGAATAAAACAAATATATTTAAATCACAAATTCAAATCATACTGCACACTACTCCATGGACCTAAGTAGCAAATTATTTACTCAGGTGGAGCTACATTCTAATGCAGGATGAGGATTGCAGTAAGGCAGGTGAAATAACTACAATATTTTACAAGAATTAAATATATTTGTACAAAAAAAAAATAAAATAAAATAACAACAACATACAGAGTATTTCTCTATTGTCAGAGGGTAACAGAAAATGACTTCAACATTTACAAGCTACATATAAATAAGCAGGGGGTAAAGGGTTGCATCTCAAGCGGGTTGGCAGTTTTCACCAGGATTGCTTGAGGGTGTATTTCATTACAGTTTGCTCACTGGCAAACTAATGGCCTCGTGCAGCTCTGAATCCTCGGAGCACGACCACTCATAAGCAATATATACTACAAACAACAGGTATATCCTAAAAGGACAGAACTCGTCAACCACTCTTTGAGGCAAAGAAATTTCATACTCTAATCTACATACATCTTTTGTAATACTTTTCACAAAATTTTCTTGCAAGGACAGGTAAATTCCTGGCACCTTTCAAAGATGTTGCTACTACTCAAGGTAACAACAAGATCAATGCCATATAATGGCAGTGAATTTAATACAATGAATATAGCAAAAACTTCACCAAGGGAAAATGTACACACCCTATCCGTAGCAGATGTAAGGTGAAGTAGTCTCTGGCTTTGCCATTAAATCAGCAGAACAAGTCCTTGACAAGAACAACCACTACCAGGACTTGTGGAACACAAAAAATGTCCCCGACTACTCCGACTCTTGTAACAGAAGATGATTCTGTGCCGTAGGTCTGAGACTACAGGACATCACTGAAAGAGGGGCAGGCAGAAGAGCACGAGGGACAAGGATTGTGAAGAGTAGAGGACAGAGATTTCTTTAGTTTTACAGAGGAATTTCGAAGTTGACGTCGAGCTTGGCAGCTCGGGCCAGGCTCACAATGTTGGACAGTTTCACCACCAGACGAGCAGCCTCATCCAGATTGTCACAGGCCAGGATTTTTAGGCCAGATGAAGCAATCAGCACCTTGGCGTCATCCACATTCGTGCCCTGTAACGTTGGGAACAGATGCAACTCACAGCTGCTATTTTAGCAGTTAATTTCTTGAGGAGAACTTGGGAAGGTATAACTTAAGAGGAAAAGGTAATTATTTTACGAGGGATTCAAATTAACAATGAATTTCATTCAGTGAATGGAAAATAGGAAAACGAAAATGGACAGCAACATTAACAAAAAATCTTGCATAAAAAATATACTATTGACAAATTTCAAATTTCATGCTTGGAAGAAACTAAGAAAATTAAAAAATTGGTAAAATCTATAGGGAAATAATAAGCTAACATACAATTTTCTTTTACCCTTTCTCAATGTCCTCCCTCATTTTCATTGAGGACGTACAGACTTTCTTCACATCAATTGAAGACAGCCAATTTGACTTATCTGAGAGTGCAGTGACCCTCATGCATCACTAATAAAATGAGTTTTTTCCAATATCTATCATATCAATTATGCCCTACCTGGAGTCGGCAAACAATTGGCATTTTCAAATTGAGTTCCTTGGCAGCTGCAATGATGCCTTCTGCTATTACATCACATCGCATAATTCCACCAAAAATGTTCACCAAAATAGCGTGCACCTGAAATCATGGAAAAAATGTAAGTAGACAATCTCAGCATGTCTCTTGAAGCTACAGCATTATTTAAATTATAAATGATTCTTTCAACAAACACCAGCCTTCAATAAGCTCTGAATAACGTCCTTGCAGATTCTAATAGTTTATATTTTTATAAACCACGATAAAACTTATTTAATTTTACTTAACTTTCTGGTAATTGAAATTAAATTGAAATCAGTTTGATAACACAAAACAATGTTATTTATTATGCAATATTACACCTGTTGAGTATGGATATTCATGTGAAATTGAAGATAAATACATTCAGTAATATTCTTAATCTTACTTACAGAATTCAGAACTCACACAATTGTGATTAAATTGTAATAACTAGAGACCAGATGTTAAAAAAATATTGAAGTTAGGGGCTCTAAAACTTAGTATTCATGATTCCCAAAAAATTACTTACAAACACCAACATACAGAACTACACTGGTCGATGGGAACTATGCCCTACGTACATACCAGATGTTTTTGTTTTTGAGAATAATATAATAGAAGTCGCATTAGCATATACTTTCTCATTTTATCTGTAAAGGATACATAATACTTTTATTGTAATATAGCAAATTGTGACCTACTAACCCTTCAGCCCTCCTGGGAAAGACTCTCTAGCTTAAGAAGAATGTGAGACACAAATCTACAGTTTTCGAAAGTTCAGAAGTTTTAATAATACAGGTAGCAGTTAACTGATTTCGTCTGAATCTGTGTAAATACATTTTTCACAATCATGCATAAGGTCTGCAACTTCATGCACACCTTAGTGTCCCTTATATAAAAATTTTAGTCTGAAATGTGCATACCCCTAGAATTTTTATATTTGATAAATCTATTTCAGATATGAAATTTTGTGCCAATAGAGCGACATTAACTTGTGCTGACTTCAGAGCTCTCAAGTCTTGAGAGATGTTAATTATACACATTTATTTTATAAGGTTGTGCAATAATTTAAAATAATGGCCCCTGAACAAAATGCATGATAGTAAAATAACAAATTTTTCAAATAGAATTTAAAAAAACTTAATTTTTAAGAAGGTGAATTATTCTTTGAATTTCTAGTTTTTAAAACTACTTCCCTTGATGACGAAATTTGAGGCGAGCGTGTTCTACATTCAATAACAGCTTCACAAAGGTTTTCCCAAGTTTTCTAAGCAAAGTGTTATTTTTTGATAACATTTTTATTAGCAATCTGAATTTACTTTTGTGAACAAACATCTGAACTGATGTAAGATGTTTATATTGTTAGAGAGAACATAAACAGGCCACAAAAATTTATTTTTCTTTTCAATGAATAAGAACTAATTGTATCAACAGCTCCTTATATATGTTGTCATTATTTCTGGTTTCTTTTCTTCAGACTCGCAACCTCTTGCATCATTGTGAAAGGTGCTTTGAACAACAACACACTTGTTCTTTTGAGGCACACACAATACTAATGTTGGGTCACTCGCAAAAGCAAAAGCAAAAGTAGAGTAGTGGTTTGTTGTGGCCTTTGTCTGAAGTTTTGGTGGTATAGAAGATTTGTTTTTGCGCATAGTTCCAATGAGAGTGAAGTCTCGTTTCAGAAGCTTCTGACCCAACTGTTATGATGAAAAGAAGTTGTCAAGGGTTACATTGTTACCATTCAGATGTGAGGATAATTCTACCACAACATTTTATTACCAGATTTTGTTCTCTAGCTTGCACTTCTTGTTTGCCAGAGTATGGCTGAACATTCTATATGTAACGTGCTTCATTTCCCCAAATTTCCCTTCGTATTTGCCAAGTCTTTGGCATGTGCTGCTCAAACCGACAATTGCCTTGAAAAAATGACTAATTATTCATTGATTGCTACATACAATCTAAGATTGTACAATATTGGCAGAGGAAGAAATGTATCTGAATACTAAGTTAAAGTTTCAGAAAGAACAGTCTTGCCGTAGTATAGAGAGCTGAGATTTTGCAAGAGAATAAAGCAGCTGTTCCTAGAACTTCGATAGTGTTCTTATAGTATTATTCAATGAAATATTGTCATTGAACACCAAGAAGATGGTCTCCAAAGACAATATGATCCTTGTGTGTGTGTGTATTTGTTGTGTGTGTGTAATTGTTTTGATATTGCTGTAATTGTTTTAAACTTTCCCTGTTAACGTTATTTATTATTGCTATTTTGTTATCGTTCTGTAATTATTGTTCTGTTATTGCCCTTGGGTATCGTTTCTTTAAAGCTATGTCTTCTGACATGTCAGAAGAAAGCAGCAAATATGGCCAAGGCTGACCAACGATTTATCTTGTAAAGGAAAAAATAAAATCAAGTAAAGGCGTCCCTCTGAAAGAACAATCCTGTGAAAACTGGGGAAATATTTGTGATTACGGGAGAGACAGAGAGAGACATAGAGAGACAGAGACAGAGAGAAACAATTGTGGGCCATTGTTACCCCTTTTAAAAGTAGTACAGCAATCAGCTAATGCTCCGAATTGGCACATAAATTCATTGAAGAAGTGTGGGGAAGAGAAGCAGAGGAAAAAACATGGCGTTTTTTGTTGACAGTGCGCACAATGTAGTGATCTCAAATAAATATTTATGAAGTCAGTTATGTTGTCAGTGTAGTTTGAGAATAATTGGCAAGGGATCAGAAGAGTTAAATTTCGTATTTATTATATTTCTTTTACTTGTTATGAATTTCTCAACATTCCTCTGTTTACGTAGTTAGTGTTCAAGAGCAAGAGGTAGAGCTTGCAGTATGCAGCAACACCGCCCCTCCACACTTAAATGTCAACTACATTCTAATCTTACTTGTAATTTAAGGGATCTTTCAGAGATCTCTAACCATTAAGAATATGTGTTTTCCCTAACATCAGGTCTCTAGTAAAAACTAAATTTTCTTGTACTAATTCATGTCATTTCCATGGCAACTACCAATAGGGAGTTTAATCAAGAAATCTACAAAGGAGCACAGTAATAGAAAGCTTTCTAGACAACTTTACTAATTATAACTATACCATATCAATATAAAAAAGAACCTAAAACAATACAAACATTTGCACTCCAATTAACAGACCTTTGGATCAGCTGTAATAATTTTGAAAGCTTCTTTAACTTGAGCAGCAGTAGCACCGCCGCCTACGTCTAAGAAATTAGCAGGTTCTCCTCCATGTAATTTGATAATATCCATTGTTGCCATAGCCAGACCAGCCCCATTTACTAAACAGCCGATATCACCTATGAAAGATAACAAAAAAAATATGGAACATATGTGCATAATTCTTGGATCCCTGGTCCAGGGTTCATTCTAAAATTAAATCTATTTTGAGATAAAATTAAAAAATTACCATCTAGTGCAATATAGTTAAGATTAAACTTGGCAGCTTGAACTTCCTTTGGATCTTCTTGTGTCCAATCTCGTTTATCAAACAGTTCTTTCTGGCGGAAATCAGCATTATCATCAAATCGCATCTTGCAATCCAGAGAGAAAACTAGAACAGATTAGAACAATAGGTTGAATGTGACAGATCAACAATTAAAGGTGACTAATAAGCCACAGTAGAAAAGATCTTTAGACAAAACTGTGAATGACAGTACTCTTATTCAAAATTTACTTTATGATGATAATTTGGAACTGTTGAAAACAATTTCAAAACTAAGAAATGCAACTTAAACTGTACAATTCAAAGGTACACTAGATAAAATTAAATAAAAACACGAGTAATGGTCTCATTATCTCCACTACATCCAACTAGACATTTTGACACCCGGTTGTTTCAGATGTGGTACTTCTGACAAGGATAAACAACACCACCAAATTACATATTATATATACTAAGATGTGGAGGTACTAAAAAAAATAAATTTTGAAACATTATTTTGATTTCTAACAACAGTTTTCATGCAAGTGTCAAAATTAAAAATGAGGGATCGACTGACAGAGCTGGGATGACAAGACAGTAAGGCAAGTCCTTTAGGTGTTGCGAAAAATAAAACTCACATGAGGAAGTACAATGTTAAAATGTACTGATGGTTTCACTTTTACAAATCATTCACTGTTTTTATTTCCTTTGCTCACACGAATAGAGGTAATTCAGCTACATTCACTTATCTAATTTGATGAGAACAAATACCAAAATACAATTCTCACTGAAGCAATATATCAACAGTAAAATTTCTTTATCATGAAAATTTAATTTTACAAATTATTTTCAATTTCCCAACAATTAACTTATGAGTTTTATGTAAAATAGTTTCACGTGAATGAGATTTTTACTTCCAGTTTTAAATATTTAAAATTTTCCATTTTAACCTAAGTTTTCAACTTTGATTTTGTTAAAATTGTAGAATGACACAATTATTGAAATTCATCCTGTTGTACAATTTCAAAGAATTCTACTATAATGAGTCATTTGCCTTCATGAATGCAATGAATTTACTGCATTAGGTGTTCTCAAGAATCAATTTCATTACAACAAAATTTCACTGTAACAAACTAATTAAAGAGGTACCCACAAATTCGTTATATTGGCACAGTAGTGAATTTTTTCAAAATGTTTACTTTCTCACTATGGAGTAAAGAGAAAGTTATAAAATGCTGGATTAAAAAAAAGTGAATTTTGGTAGAAAAACTCCTATTACAGGGCCCTGGTAACTAAAAAGTGAATAAATCCAGTTACTAAATTTAGAAAAAAAAACCCCTCTAACACAAGGTGTAACTAGAATCCATGTTTCATGAGTCCTTCGTACTGAAAAATCGAATGACAGCAAAACTTATGTCAATCTGTCTGCTGCCAATAATGTTAGTGGCTAAACCATTCAGTCCATTTTCTCCAAAATTGATATTCCGCATTTGATCTGGATGATGTTGCTGTCTCTTGAATTAACTGAAAAATATTTTCTCCATGTCCCTATAGCTGTTCCTAAAATCACGCCTCTCGCACAATTTATCGCCTAAAAGCCAATTGAGCCATGTAATATTAATGTCAATATTTCCTTTCCTGTACAACTGCCAAGAGTATTGAACTGCAATCTCAATACAGAATGCAGACTAGTCACTACCACTTCTTTGACCTGAAGGATACTCGGTAATTTGAAACATTTTTGTCCATTCTGTCCACACCCTCCCATATTCTAGTTGTAGTATGATACTGTGTGGATGAGTAACAGAACCTTTTTTGTTCTGTTTTCGTGACCACTGCATGACATCTACTGGCTCAACCGGATCACATCTAGTGATGATATGGACAGCCCGGTTGTTGTTCCACTCAATAACTCCATAGTTAGTCTCAGTGCGATAATAGTGCGTACCTCTCGCTAGCTTCTCCATTATTGCTTTATCAATCAGAGGACACTTTCCAATTCTGTTGGCTATTATCATTCCAATGTACCTGATTCCTCGGACCTTTAGTTTAATAGCCAAACCAATGGTTGAGAAAAAACTATCTGCTTACATTTTGTAAGACAAGGGAAGAAGAATTACTAACCAGTTTTCTTACAACATATTCCCCCAATTCAATGTCCTTAGGTTCCCTATCTTTGTCCTTTCCGGTGTAAATATGGAATTAGATAAGGTATCCAATAGAATCACATATGCACATCTTGTAGCCGAATCAAATAGGTTTTTCTTCTTTGAATTACTTTGAACCAAGTCTCCCATATTATGGAATCATGCTATCCATTGACAACTTTTCTACTAATCGTGCATGTTTCAAAAATCTTTCATTCAAAAGGTTTATCAAGAGAGAACAGTTTAGCAAACTTGTCAGTTGAATCAAGTTGGGTATTGTATGTGCAATGAGCGTACCTTTTTAGTAACTCAAATCTGTTTCTGTGCATTGCAAGACTAACTATTTCATTATGTGACTCCGTTCCTTGTTCTCACAACCTCCTCCACCTTGGCACTGGTCCACATTTTTCCAGTTGTATTTCCATGTATCGTATCTGGGGGATAGGTTCCTGAGATAAACATGTTGCATGATCTTGTGATGAAAATCCTAGTGTAGATTCCGAAGAGGACTGGTCTAACGTAGGCATTTGATCATCTCGGTTGCTGGCCCCAATACCATCAGCTACCAGCTCTTCCGCTCCTTCGCAGATACTACTAGATTAATTTCCGTTCAATCTTTCTGCTGTTTCAACTTACACATTCTACTACACTCCCTAGCTCTCTACAACATGCACCCATTCATGCCCGGAGTTCCCATTTGGGAACATTGCAATTTCTTGTGCAACAACTGAATCACAATCTACATTATTTTCTAAAATGATAATGTTTCACCACCATACATATCTAAACTATATTTTACAATACTAAAATTAATGATATTATATTATTACAAGTGAGTAAAATTACTTTTTTGAAATCATAGCGAGTGAAATTACGAATACATATTTCTTTGTGCCGTGGCTTGGCTCAGGTAGAAGTAAATAGAACAAATGACTGTTAGTTTATTTTCTCCACGCAAGTCGAGACCTTCAATCAAAATAAGAATGCTGCATGACATTGTTGACCTCTTCCAGAAACGAAAATATTTTGTGGAAAAAATGTTCCCAAATGGGAACACCGGGCAAAAATGGGTTAAACCTGGTTTCTCTGTAATCTGAATAACCCCAACATGTCTTCCAATACTCTATTTTAGTCACTCTTTTGTTAGATACTATTATTGAAAAAATTTTGTTTCCAATGCATAAGTGAAATTTATTATTTGATTATGGCTAATCAATTCAACTAAGCTGTAACCCTTAAAATCTGTCCTACATACAGCGAATCTTTGCAGGATAATGCCGTATCTTTCCAATAATTGTATTTGAATTATTCAGGCTTGGGTTTGACCATCTCATTTTTCTGAAATTTCAATGTTAACAACCATTCTTTCTACCTACATTCTCTCTAAGGCAAGTGAAAACTTTTAGACAGATAGGCTGATAGTAGAGCAACATATAATGCAAACATGGATGTCTGTGCACAGCAATTTCCACACAGTGGCAGGCAATAATGTTGAACACTAACTGGCTCAAAACATTACTCGAAATGCTTTGTAGCACTTGGAAGTTTACTTCACCGAGATCTGTATTGTGCTGAATAAGCTAGTAAAATTACCAACGAATCTGAGAATCCAACATGGTTAGTAACAATGTGGATACACCTTCCTATGATTCATACATCTTTTATTGATTGATATACCATGCATATATACATGAATATAAGAACTTTTTAAATAACATTTTTATTTAAAAGATATTACTTGCAAATGTGGAATCATCAATACATTTCAATAATTCTGGACAGGCACCCCAGGCAGGTTAGGTTTCTTGGAATGATTTTTCGGTGGGCAGTGTTCGAGCATGGATGTCTCTGGCATGTGGAATTTGGATGGGCTGGGAGACATCAGAGAAAGTAATTTCAGTTAGTACCACTTCTAAATTTTAGTTTTAGCCACAACCATTTCTCATTGATTTATTTCAATTATCAAAGTGCATGCCATAAATTAAATTTTAAAAAATGTTTTAACAGACTTCATTAACATAGGGTGGCTATAATTAAACTTTCCCTACAGGATGCATAATAACAAGAAAACAAATTACAGTACGAGTACCAGACTTGTTAGTATTTCTGTCCACAGTATGGGATGCATGATTTCTATGTGTCACAGCGCCAACGGCCAGTTCCAAATATTGCCACCATGTGCCATGATCAGGCATAGTGCTGAATAGTCGCGTATACTGGACCAGCTGCCATGCACTTATTGATGAGTCAACACAGGTTTGAACAAACAGAGCAGGGCGTTACTGGTGGAACTCTTATCAAAAAACAGTAGTGCTGCAGCTGCACTTTGAGAATATCACTTCGCTGAAATGATTATGGAAGGGTCCTCTTTTTCAATCTGCTTTGTGGAACATGATGATGTTCAAATCACCTGGGGAACTGAGTGGCGCTCTGGGAAGAGGCTGATGACCAGTGGAATCACAGGAGGTTGATGAAATCACTGTTGCTTTGGCTGTCCATTCTATCCCAGCTGAAGAATCCTAAATGCCACTGTTTGGAAAGCGCTTAGAATAATTTTCAAACGGTGTCTGTTCAAGATCCAACCCATATAGACACTTGCACCACCAGATGCACAACTCTTTGACTTCTCTCTCTACACTTTCTCACGAGGACTGAAGTTGATGTGACCTGCCTTGGACTATCCTATGGACAGACAAGGCACAATTTTCTGACGGGTGAGGTGAACACACAGAATAGTTGAGTGTGGGGATCTTCACCGCTAGGCAATGTGCATGAAATTCTTTTGCATGGTCAACTTTTCACTGTATAGTACAGCTTCATAGCGACGTTCATTCATCCATTCTTTCATGTTCGATGTTCACTCATCAATTCATCACTTGCACATTCATTTCTAAAGAGGCTGGCACTCAAGGACCAAAGACATGCAATGTGATTGGTCAGCATTACTGTGATATGCTTCGCCAGCATGTCACATCAGGCATATCAGTACTATGCCTCATCATGGCATCTGATGGCCATATCTGGAACTGGCCCGTGGCACTATGATGCAAAGAAATTATTGCACCCCATACTCTGAACAGTAATACTAGCAAGTTTGGTACTCTTACTGTAATATGTTTCTTTGTTATAACATGTTACGTAGGAAAATTTAATTATAACCACTCCATAGAAAAAATCTTAAAAATAAAAAATAATTAATTTTTCCCTCTTAAAAATAAAAAAATAATTTCCCCACTTTTGTCAAGTTCATTCATCAATAACTTATGTGACAATATTAGTTTTAAGATTGAGGGATTCCAGTGTTACGATTGAAAGTTGTGACGAAAACAACAGAGATGGCGGCGGCAGCTGTGGTCAGAGCAGTAGAATAGGTAACATCATCAGTCCTCTTTATTAAATGCAGGCTAATGGGGGAACTCCTACACTCTGCTGCCAGTTGGGGATCTTCATAAAATTTCTTACTCCTTCATTTTCAAAAATGATGGTCAACTAAATGCTTTTACAGATACCATGTTATAGATTCACGGCCTAAATGTTTTATAAAAATAAAATTAGAATTAAAGAATTGGATGTCCTTGAAAATATTGGAGGACATGACACCCGATGCCTGAATACGTCAATATAATACCTTATAAGCATTTTGTTTTTTCTTTCCCATATACGTATATATACACGGAGTAAGATACATAGTACAGGAAAAGTTGCTATGTGAAAAAATTATGATTTTCGGCAGAAAAAAATTCATCGGCGGGCCCTGGTAACGAAAAAGTGAACTAGTAGGGCCCTGGCAACGAGGGGAATAAAGAAAGGAAAAGAAAAGAAAAGAAAAAAAAAAAAAAAGAAAAAAAAGAAAGAAGAAAAATAAATAAATAAATAAATTAACACGTGGTGTAGCCTGAATCCCTATTTTGTGGGTCCTTGACACCGAAAAACCAGTTGAAAGCAAAACATGTGTCTGTCTGTCCGTGAACACCACTAGAGCCTAAACCACTCCTAGGAATTTTTCCAAATTGAAGAAACACCTGTCAATCTGGAAATTTCAATCAATCTTGAAATTTTGAAAAACTTTCATCAAAATTTGGGGGTACTTTATATGAAGTCCCCCGGACATTTTCAAAATTTTCTCAAAAACTGCTCCAAATTTTTTCTTTAAATTTCTTGTAAAAATAGAGTAAAATACACTATAAAAGTGGCATAGGTTCGATTTTCACGGTTAACTCTGAATTTTCGAAAATTGCAAAAGCTATAATTTCTAATTTTTTTTCAGCCTCTTCCTACAACTACAAAATTGAATATATAGATTCTTCCTTCAAATGAAACATGTTCTCCATAGTAAGTTCTTTCTTTAAGGTCATGTAAATTTTTTTTGACAATTTTAGTAGTTTTTGCTCAATATTGCGAGCAATATGTGCAATTTAAAAAAATTACAAAACCAAAAACAGCTCCAAATTTTTTCTTTAAAATTTTCATAGGGATAATGTCTAATGTACTTTTTGAGATGACATAAACATCATGTTGCCCTGTTCTTTTGTTTTTTCAAAAACGACAAAAATTAAATTTTTTAACTAGTCTCTCACTTTGTTTATATTTACATTTGTGGCGATTTGTTCACATTATTAGTCTCTCACTTTGTTTATATTTACATTAGTGGCGATTTGTTCACATTATTATATTTATGCATATCCGTGCTTTAAATAATGTCATTTAATGTTTCTCAAGAACTCAACCATTTTGTGTGAAAACTAGCACAAAATTCCGCATTTTCACAAATGCTCAAATGCCATTTTCTCAAAAATGGCTCCAAATTTTTTCTTTAAACTTTTCAAACAGATAGTGCTAATTGCACTCATTAATGTGACATAAAGTTCACTTTGGGATATTCTTTGGTTTTTTCAAAAATTACACAAACATGATTTTTTGAATGATCTCTCACACCGTTAATATCCACATTACTAGCAATTTGTAACCACTATTGTATTTGTGAGTGTAAGTGCTTCAAATGACTCCAAATTAAGTTTTTTAGAAACTCAAAAATTGTCTGTGACAAAGAGCTTCAAATTTCACATTTACAGTAGCGCTTAAATGCCATTTTCTTAAAAACAGTTCCAAATTTTGAGACAATATTTCAAGTGAAAGAACAAGACAAATGAAACAATATTTCCTTTCTACCATGAGAAATCCGAAAAATTAAGAAAATGTCAAAAAAGTTTACTTTTGGCTTCAATAGATGGCAGTTGGCAAAAGAATGTGGCAAGTCTGACTAGTTAGCTGAGACCAAAGGAAATAGAAAGCTTATACGGGAAAGTCTGTGCCATTCTGTCACATCATTACTTTCAAGGTGCCAAAAGGTTCTTGTCTAAGGGATTGATATTGCCATTAGATCTGTCATTTTCATTTTCAGAACTTTAACTTGAAACCTATTGACAGAAATAAAATGCATTTTTGATATAATTTTTATCTATTTACCTTTCTATTTCTTACATTGAATGGCTGTAAAGAATATTTGAAAATAATTTCTTACAGTGCAGATTTGAAATAAACGTTTCCAAATAATAACGTTATGAAAATTATCAAAAATAAATGATTTTTATTTTAAAAAATTCTTAACGATAAAGTATTTTAAAATAAAATAAAATAAATTTTTTTAAAAAAATATCAAATGAAATTTTGGGTAATTGCTCAAAACTTTTTACTCTATTTCACTCAGGTGCTTTTATATCATCTTTTCACAACCCCAGTTAGATAAATTTTGACAGAGGGAAAAGTCAAGTTACTGTGCGGGATAAATTTCATGATATCTGAGGAAAAGGGTTTGTCACTAAAAAGAAATATTGCAAGTCATTACACAGGAATAAAACAAAAAAATCGACGAACTATAAAACATTTGAAAACTTACATTTCCCACTTGAATCTTCAGCATATGGGTTCACTTCAATCAACAATGCATCTTTCTTGAGAAATAAATTGTATAAACGAACCAACATCTCGGCTGTGTCTTTGTTATCACCAAGACCAACTTTCTTTGCAACAGATTGTGCTTTTTCTTTTGATAAACCTGAAAAATCAAAATTAATATTTTTAACCTTACCATTTAAACTTCAAGAACAAATTTTGAATGAATGGTTACGTAAAACTTTTTCAATAAAATAAAATTGACGATCCCACAATTTACGTTATCTGTATTTCTACATTCTATTACACTCTTACTACCTTGAGAGATACTAAAATAAGATTCAAAATGATTATGGGCAGGCCTGACTGAAGAAAACACTGGAATTTTCACGAAGTGATTACCCATGGCCAAGGTAGGGTTACCAGATGTCCGTAAACAGCTAAGGACATGTCTGTATATTTAGCGATTGTCCTGGCATCCGTACTTATTTTCCAAATCAGCAAACTGTCTGTATTTTCGCGTTACACAAACCGATCGTCTTTTCAAGCACTATTTTCTATTGACTATGAACTATTTTCTTGAGGAATTTGAATTGTTCATGTGGATGACCCTCACTTCTGAACTAAATTGGAACGAAGTTGAACAGACAATGAGGTATGTCATTAGTAAAGGTGTTGTGATAGATGTTAAAATATTTGATCAATTTATACGTTTTCAGAAATATATCTCTAAACAGAAACAGGACCCTGAATTCATGGGCCTCCACAACATAAAGAGTGGGCAGATTATCTGATAGTGATCTGAACGGAACATGTTGCTATACCTATCCACAAGGCAAATATAGAAAGAATTTTTTCTTTAGTTCTACATTAGTTCGCAACGGAATAAAGAGAGAAATAGATTAAATATTAATTCAGTGAAATGGCTGGTGTCAGTGAACTTTCATTTAAAAGAATTTTCGTGTCGAGAATTTTACGACTATCTGAAAGCTAACAAATCCCTTCTGAAAAAAATTAGCTCAGCTTTTAGTATACTCAGTATTTATGAATACAGCATGAGTGTTACAGCTGTTTCAAATTCCAAAAGTGTAAATATCAATTTTTTAATATGTCCTGCTTTTCACCCATTCCCATCTGGTAACCCTAGGCCAATGTCTCAAATATTTTTTGTAAACATTTGACAAGCATTGAAAGACTAAACTATCACTTGAAAAGGTTCTAATAATAAAAGGCCATAGTGATGAAACAATAACTCTTGGCCTAAAAAAATGAATATTGGTATGCAACTATTAATAATATGACATATGACCTCTGTTCACTACATTCTGGAATTTTTGAAAATTGTAAATTTCCATAGTGTAATAATAATTTTTTCTTAACGTGTCTACACCTTCACATAGAAAGTAGGGAGTCAATAAATAAAAAAATTCCTCAATATTAGATCTTCAAACATTTCAAGTATATTGCTTGGAAAATATTAGTTTTTGCAGAATATTGATTTGAAATATACAGGATCACAATGATGAATATAATTATATATTTATAAAATACTGTATATCTATGTCCTGTGTCTGTTGCTCAACTTCCACCTAGATAGCTGGAGTTCACAACCCACTTGATTGAATATTTTTGCTTGTTTTTTTTCTTTAAGCTTTTCATTAGAATAGAGCACAACACCACTGAATTCAAAGGTAGAAAGCCATTTTCATTTAAACTTTAGAAATTTAAAAAATAAAAGTATATATTGCTTGAACTCTGGCACTCCATTTGGTTAAGGATTTTTGAAAAGGTGGCTTTCCTACTGGTGGATTACAAGTTGTGTTTTAATATTAGTAACAGTACCAATAAAACAAGAAAATATGTGCTTTTGTAGTACCATTACTTTTATTTTGTGAGTGTGTTTTATACTGACTGATAGTGATGAGCGTTTCTGAAACGAATAAACAAATAAATAAATGCAATGAATTCTTCACAGATATTTCCAAATGTTTAAACCACCTCACTACTCTCTATTGGTAAAGAAACTTCTTTCATATTATTCCTCAGCCTGCATTTCCACTATTTGTAATCATTTTAAAGTAATGCAAGAGTTTACAACTCCAAAAACAACAACAACATAATTTATATTAATATGAGTACATATCTGAAGATTTTACTTGATTGTGTAAATTCAACACAGTTCGAAATATTGAAGGGGGGTTGAGGGAAGAGGAGAGGAGCCCCTCATTTGCGCCTATTGCATTTCTATAATGGTGACAATATTCACTGAAAATCTGACTGATGCATATCAACATTACTAATTTCTGATGTATGCAGAAACTGACAGAAACCAATCCAGCCTTTGGCCACACGAGAGATGTTTATGGATTTTGTTATATGCTCAGCAAATTGGGAAAATCCAAACACAATGAAACAGTTCTGATTTTTATTGAAAAATGCCAATATTTGTTTGGGCTATTCCATTGTATCTCATTCTGTGTGCACTGACTGAATGCTCATTCCCAGAGTGCCACTGCTGATGCGATGCAATAGGGCTTAAGAGGCCATGTGCCATTAAATATTTGCAATGTATATGTTGCATTATTGCACACTTTTTTTATATTCTTGATAGGTTAAGAACTGTTCTACTGAACATTTTCTATACTACATTACTGCAGTGTTTGAGAAGACTGTTTTAGTTAAAATATTTAATTTATTGCAGTGTTGAAAAAGAGAATTTTAATTGTTGTCCTTGAAACAGTGCAGAGTGCTACTTTTTGGAAAACCTTTTTGCATGGTTTTGTTTGGAGTCATTCTTGATACTGTGGGACATTATTTTTCTACAATGCATTGAAAAAAATCTAGGATAATAATTATCCAGAAGTTGCTCATTTTTCCAAAAATGAAAAATTACCAATCAATTCACACTAACACTAGAAAATTTCAGTTTCACAGCAAAATTAGAATGCTTGGGATTTTACTGCAGACAGTTCTACTAATTTCATGTGTATTAATTAAATAAGTAAATTGCATTTTAGGATAGTTACTGTAACAACATATTAAATAAATAATTTGCTTAGATTTTTAGTAAAGCCCAATTTATGAATTAATATATTTCGACACTTTTGACATATTACATACCTTCCGTAATGTCAATAGGTTCATATATAATTGCCTCAGGGTTTTCTGCAGCTACTTCTTCAATATTCACACCTCCTTGTGCAGATGCAATCAAAACAGGACCCTGCAATTTATAAACAAGCAAATTAACTTTTTAAAATTAGAAATTGCCATTACATATTACAGAGGGGTTCAGGCAGGGGAGAGATGAAACAACTCTTAAATCAGGCTATAAACAGTAGCTGTTTCCACTTACAGTTAATAGGATTCAATTGGAGAAGATTGCTCTAATCTACTCAACAAGACCAGTTCTCAGGAATCAACTGGCAGACTCCCCAATTCACAAATATTTTCATTATACTTACTTGAAAGGCACGTTCCATCATAATTGCAAAGTAATATTCTTTTCGAGGAAACTTTCTTTCAGTGACCATGACAGCATTACAAATTCTACCTTTTTCTCCAGTTTGTTTCGTGATCAAGTAATCACCAATCATTTTACTGGAGATTTCACTCGCCTCTTCTGGCCTAATAATAAAAAAATATCTACATGAAGTTTCGAAATATATTTTTAAAACTACCCTCCAAAAATTGTGGTTACTTACGTGTATACCATTCTAACACCACCTTTCAATCCATTTTTGAATGCTCCTTTACCACGGCCACCAGCCAACACTTGAGCCTTTAATACAATATCTTTAACATTTAAAGATTTTGCGATTTCGGCGGCTTCTTTTGGGTTCTTAGCCACACCGAAGTTTGGCACTGGTACACCCGCTTCCTTCAGGAGAGAGAAGCTGATGTGCTCGTGTACATTTAAATTTCGTTGTGGCTGTTGCCATTTCGTGGGGATTGAAGCTACTAGAAGCTAAGAAAAATTAAAAATCATTAAGTTAAGATAGTCGATATTATTGGCCCTTAAGACAACCGTATTTTTCTTCACAAAATGTTGTGATGCTAATATTTTCTCGGTAACAAGAGTTATAAGAACATTCCCAAATACTTTTTGGATGCAGATTTAACAAGCAAATCCTACGATTTAGTTATTTATATATGTTGTTAAATTATTTGGCATTCGGCCTACAATTTTACAGCAGGCAGCCCACCCATCATAAATGCTTTCTTTAAACAATTTCTTCATCAATCCGAACTGTTGGTTTACCAAATTCATGTTTATACCTCTAGTTTACCGAATGAAAATTTATTTCTAAACGAAACATACCTTTGGCCCGTTTTTTCGTGCAAACGTCTCAGCTAGAACAAGACTCCGGTACAGCATTGTTGCCATCTTTTTCGTCTAAGTTCAGGTACTACGTTACACAAGTATAAGCTGAAGGTCATACGGACACAGAAACCATGCACCATTAAAATTCAAATGACATTTCAGTCAACATGCGCAATTATAAACGGGCACAATTTCAATTTATCGGCATGCAGACTTCACGCAGCGCTTCACCTTTGATCCCAACGACAACGTTCCGACGACTACTCGCGACTGGCAAGGAACACATGGCGGGCAGTATAAGGATCCACGCGTTGATAAATTAATGCGATCAAAGATCAAATTCCGACGCGAGAAGTCATGCTCGAGTCACGCAATCAAACGTATCCAGACATACACTTTATTAAGTTTCCTGTCAACGTCCTGGCAATTCGTGGAGACCCGAAAATTCTTCGTTATGTATAGAACTGATTGCTTTCCATAGAATTAAAATTGATAGTGAAATTATTCAATAAGGATTCAGAATCACATAATTTTAATTTATCAAAGCTATTATTTTATGAAACAGTGATAATAATAGTACACTCGCTGGGTAGCACATTTAGTTTTCCAAATAAATGGATTCACTAACATATTAATTTTAATGAAAACTTTTTCTGTAAAGAATATACCAAGTTCTGAAACTAACTCATTTGCATGTTCATATCTGATAAAGCAATAGTTTCAATAAATTATATCAAGGATGAGGGCAGAAAAGGGCAAAAAAACAAAATAGACAGTGCTGGTTAAAAATCACACATTTTAATAAGAATAAAAACACTTGTCAATGTGAAACAATATTGTAGAAAAAGCTCTCTGTACTTAGAATTTCATAGCATCAACACAACAATCTCAAAATCACTCCTTTTATAATGCAAGACTGAAAACAAAGTTCATACAAATGTATATATATGAAAAGAAATAAATTTACAAAATGTAAATAAAACTACCCATTGTTATGGGTTGAAAAAACGTAAAATCAGAAACAAAATGCAGGTTAAGTTGGTGTCTTGCTTTCCAATTTACTATCCTCAATTAGTCAATAAATTCCCAAGGATAAATCTAAGAAAATTGTACATTTAATATATTCCTTTAATCATATATTTTTTTACAGAATTTACTGGAGAAATAAAATACAATAAAAATTTGATAATTTCATACATTTCCAAATAGTACATCTGTGTTTTTTAAAATAAATATTATATCAGTAGCAATACACTTTACTTTCTCCAATGATACAAAACTACTATACAGAACATACAAATTATTTTCATAAGTTACTCAAATAAGAATGAGTATTTCTTAAATAATATTATAAATAAATTACTTTTCAGATACAGCAACTTCTATTGGGAAGTTCAAATTACTTCTACCTTTATAAACAGGTCATTCATTAATTACTCAGCTGCAACTAACTGGAAGATTAACTTCCTGCTCTCAGACACAGCTACAAGAACACAACTGCACATTATCAGTCATTTAACAAACACATGACAAATCCACTTAGTAGCAAATTATGTATTCGGAACACAATTTTACTCAGTTATCACCCTGGGCATATAAAGCTTCAGAGTCGTCAGAAGTTGTATGCCGTTTGGAAAAACGTTCACTCAATGTCATGCGAGTTGTGCTGGCAGACGGCTGCCCCATATTTTCAACCACATTTTGCTCGACCACCAAGGTGGGCACTAACTGAGCAGGGCTCTCTGTCATTTTCCTGGGCAGACCATTATGAGCAGTATTTCTGGTACTTCCGTGGAGAGCCACAGTCTGTCGCACAGCATTGAGTGATTCAGCTGCTGAAGCAGTAGCATCACCTCCAGCTGCAAGGTCAACCTGAGGCCGACGGTTGGAAATACCCAGAAACTGGTTTCTGCGTAAACCTGGGAAAATTGTTGTAAAATTAAGCTCTTTATATGCAAAATCAGAAAAGAACATTAATTTTTTTTGTGAAAATAAAATTACAATGATATCTTAAAACCAATTGTTATGATAATAATAATAATACTAATACTACTACTACTACTACTACTACTACACTACTACTACTACTACTAATAATAATGAAAAGCACAGATAATTATTCTCCATTGTTTCAAATATTTAGAGGATTTTCAGGATATTTACAGGATATTCAAGAATTACATTTTTGGATAAATTAAAAATTTAGGAAGAAGAGCAAAGAAGTGAATAACAATGGGTATTAAATGGGTGTCAGGTAGCACTATATACATATAAAAAGAGCCAGATTTAGATACTGCTTGGCCCTGAAGCACAAAATTATGATTTGGATCCCCCTCTAGAAAAAAAATCCTCCAGAATTATATAAAATAAGGTTACTTAAAATAAAATTACTTTTTGTTCATTACTTTTATCCATCAGTTTTTAATACAAATTTTTCAGCACAGTAGAGTATTTGATCAACAACTATTTTATAGATACAAACATTTTATGGATTTTTTCCAGCCATAGGGTCCTGATACATGGGGGACCATGAGCAACCGGTTATTTTGCTTTGTTTCATGAATATGAATAAATTTTATCATTACAACAATACAAACTATGAATGAGAATATTTAAGGTAGATGATACCTCTACTTCGTTGCCATGTCCTTCTTGCTCCCGGGGCAGGATGCATTGCATATTCGTTCTGAATGTTCACCAACAGCTGATTACCCCCACTGTCACCAGCTCCACTACATCAAAAAAGAATATAAAGTTATAGTTATCATTACAGAAACATTAAATTTTGTCTCAAAATAAAGGTAATTGTTACAAGTGAAAAATTTATTTCAAACTTGGAAGTAGAGTATTTAGGCCCGCAATCAAGAAAAATTAAGTGGTGCAACAGAAAGGCACAGTCTTTCTCTTAGTAAAATTTCCTAATATCCTTGGTTGCAGGCTAGCATTACGGTCTTGCCCCCGTCCTCTAGGCCGTTGCCATCTATCGCCGCCCCAAATACACAGTTCGGAACATTTTTCAATATTTTGGTTTCATAATGATAAGAACAATCGTTTAAGTTCTAGTGTACATGTGAAATTTTAAGGTCTTTTTCACAGGAATCTTTCGTGTTTTCGAGAAACTTCATTTGAAGAACTTTCACTCACAATTGCAATAATGTATACACATAGCTGTAAATGTCCATCTTAAAGGTGTGAGAGATATTTAAAAAAATTAAATTTGTGTAATTTTTTAAAAACCAAAGAATTCAGCAAAATTAATTTTATGTCATCTTAAACACTATAAGCACTATGTGTACGGAAAGTTTGAAGAAAAATTTGGAGATGTTTTCGAGAAAATGGCGTTTGAGTATTTCTGAAAATTCAGAATTTTGCGCTTGTTTTCACAGATAACTATTGAGATTTTAAGAAACTGTTAGAAATCATTTAAAACACATGTACTCATAAATGCAATATTGTGAACAAATCACAGCTAAATAATAATGATGTAAGAGGCTAGTCAAAAACTTACATTTTTGTAATTTTTGCAAAAACAAAATAATAGAGCAATACGGCATGTATATCATCTCATAGTGTACATTTTGCACTATCCCTACCAAAAGTTTAAAGAAAAAAATTTGGAGCCATTTTTGAGAAAACCTTGAATTTGTTATTTTTTATTTTGCTCATATTGCATGAAAACTACCAAAAGTTTCAAAGTAGTGGTTCTGCAGAAAGGCACAGACTTTCCCGTATTAGTGTTCTATTTCCTTTGGTCTCAGCTATTCGAAGCTGGCACATACTCAAGGCAGCTGCCATCTATGGTCTCTCAAAGAACATTTTTTTCACTTAATTTTTGAGTTTCCTAATAGTAGAACAGAAATATTGCATTAAAAAACTAAAGAACAGTAAAACCTGGCAATTTTCTTTAAAAAATTTGGAGCTGTTAAATAATGGGAAAGTAAAAATTGTACGTGACCTTAATGAAAGAACTAATTATGGACAACAAATTTCATTTGAAGGAAAAATCTCTATCTTCAATTTTGTAGCTGTACGAAGACGTCGAAACAATTTCAATCTTTTGCAATTTCGAGAATTCAGAGTTAACCCTCAAAATCGGACATATGCCACTATTAAAAGTAATACACAGAGTAATATACGTAGAAGAGGGAAAGTTATGTAATGCTGTGGAAAAAGGATTTCGAGATTTCACCGGAAATACACGTCTTGGGGTCCCCTGATACTGAAAAGTTTTTTTATTTATAAATTTTATTTCAACGTCTGTCCATCTGCGAATACGACTTCCGCCTACACTATATGTAGATTTTATTTTCAAAATTGATATTACCCAGTCGATCTGGCCCGACTCGAAGCGCTGCGATTTTGAAAAGCTTTCTTCAAAATTTGGGGGTACTTTACATGAAGCCCCCCGGACGTTTTCTTAATTTGTTTTGAAACACAAAAGTTTTGAACATTTTCGTAGTTTTCGCGCAATATTGCGGGCTCTCTGCTATTGTGCTTCAATGTTTAAAATCATCAAAACAAGAATGAACTGTTTGTTGTACAAAACAAATGTATTATGCAACTATGAACAATACAGGAGGCGGCAAATAGAGTTCAGCCTACGGACGGCATGCTAAATCCGGCCCTGTCCATGTGGAACAATGCGGAAATCTGTCTAATGTGAACTTAAATCGCGGTCCTGCCAATCACAAATTCTACAGTATTTTATTGCATAAAGCGGAATCTTGTATAATACGGAAAAAAAATTTTGGTTCCTTAAGGTTCTGCTTTGAGCATCTTGTTCTCGTATACGTGCGTATATATTACGGAGTAATATACGTGGTATAGAGAAAGTTATATAATGCTGCGGAAAAATCAATTTTGAGATTTCAACGAAAATGTACATTTTGGAGTCCCCTGATACCGAAGCAGGTTTTCTTCTTCTTTCTTTTTACCTTCCTTCAAAACGTCCGTCCGTCCATGAACACCACTAGCGCCCCTAAATCATACGTAGGATTTTTTCCAAATTGAGGAAACCTCTGTCCTCGAGTCGAAGCTTTGCAATTTTGGAAAACATTCTTTAAAATCTGGGGATATTTTACGAAGTCCCGGGGAGATTTTCAAAATTTTCTCAAAAACTGCTACAATTTGTTTTAAACTTTCTTGTAAGAATAGAGTAAAATTAGTGGGGCTACAGAATGGCACAGACTTTCCCGCGTTTGTTTCATATTTCCTTTGGTCTCGGCTAGCTATTCGGACTTGCCACGCACTCTTGCCAGCTGCCATCTATCGCCGCAGACATTTTTTAAAAATTTTTTCAGTTTCGAAACAGAACGGAAATATTATTTTATGAATATTAAAGGGCAATAAAATCTCCTAAATGGCAATTTTCTTTGAAAAGTTTGGAGCCGTTTTTAAGAAAATTGCGTTTAAGCGCTTCTGCAAATGCGAAATTTGAAGCTCTTTGTCACAGACAATTTTTGAGTTTCCGAAAAACTTCATTTGAAGTCATTTGAAGCACTTATACTCACAAATACAATACTGTTTACAAATTTCTGGAAATGTACCTATTAGCGATGGGAGAGATATATAAAAAAAAAAACATTTGTGTAATTTTTGAAAACACAAAACAATACGGCAAAATTAACTTTATGTCATATTAAACTTTAAGAATACATAAAAAATTAGCACTACCCGCACGAAAAGTTTGAAGAAAAAATTTGGAGCCATTGACGAGAAAATGGCGTTTGAGTGTTTCTGAAAATGCGGAATTTTGAGGTATTTTTCACATTAAACGGTTGAGTTTTCGAGAAACTTAATATGATACTATTTAAAGCACATGTACTCATAAATATAATAATGTGAAAAATTCGACGCTAACGTAAATACTAATTTCGTGAGAGAAGTCAAACAAATTACATTTTTAAAATCTTTGAAAAAACTGAAGAATAGAGCAATATTGCGAATAAGACATCTTATAGAGTGCATTTGGCACTATCCCTACACTACCCTACTAAAGTTAAAAAAAAATAATTGGAACAGTTTTTGAGAAAATCTTTCTGATATTTTTAATATTGCATATATTGCACGAAAACTACTCAAATTTTCAAAAAAATGTATATGACCTTAATGAAAGAACTTATTACAGACAATAAATGTTATATGAAGGAAAAATCTCTATCTACAATTTTGTAGTTGCAGGAAGCCGCCTTTGTAAATTCAAACTTTTGCAATTTTCGGAAATTCAGAGTTGACTGCGAAAATCGGACCTACGGCACCTTTAAAAGGGATATAGTTATCCGGGATTTGGAGAAAAAAATCGTGTTTACATGTCGATGTTGCTGTACATTGCGATTAAAACGTCGTTAGGAAGGAGGCAGAGAAACGTCTTAAATACAAGAGTTTGGAAATCGAGATCAGCCGAATATGGTGCGCAAAAGCAGAGGTCGTACCGATAGTTACCGGAGCTCTAGGAGTTTGTTCCGCAAAATTTGTGTAAGAACGTGTCTAAACTCCCAGGTAATTCAAAAGACTGGGAAGTAGAAGAAACAGCTTTATTTGGAACAGCCCACATTTTGCGCAAAGTATTGTAGAGGCACCGACAGACCCTTGACAGACCTCAGGTAGCAGGTTGCAACCTGGAGTAGATTTTATATTCTGCCGACACATAATATCTTTAGTCGTGATGTAGAGGAATAATAATAATAATAATAATAATAATAATAATAATAATAATAATAATAATAATAATGGAAATCGAGATCAGCCGAATGTGGGGCGTAAAAGCACAGGTCCGTACCGATAGTTATCGGAGCTCTGGGATTTGTTCCGCAAAATTTGTGTAAGAACTTGTCTAAACTCCCAGGTAATTCAAAAGACTGGGAAGTGCAAGAAATCGCTTTATTTGGAACAGCCCACATTTTGCGCAAAGTATTGTAGAGGCATCGACAGTCCATAGATCTGCTCCTTAGGTAGCTGGTTGCAACCTGGAGTAGATTTTATATTCAGCCGACACATAACATCTTAAGTCGTGATTTAGAGGAATAATAATAATAATAATAATAATAATAATAATAATAATAATAATAATAATTTATTGCAATTTTTGCATTATAAAATGAATTAAGTATTATCATGTAAAAACAATAACATAAAAATGTATAATATAAATGAATACTTACAAAAATATATCATTAGTCATGTCTGCAGCATTGTTAGGGTGATAACTACGTTGCCGAACAATATAGTCTGAACGGAAAGTGCCAGCCATTTTCCAATCATTGGTCAATCTTCCTACCTGTGGACAGATGAAATTCAATATAAATATTTCCTAAATTTCATCAAAGATTTAAAAAAAAATCTATTTTAGAGACACTGTGACAAGAATAACACAAACTAAATCATATTACTTTTAAGTTAGAAAATGTCAACAAAAGAGGTTTTTATGAAAATGTGCTGCAAAGAAAAATAAGTAAAATTCAAATAACTTACTACAAAGCAAACAATGAAAGCAAGAGAGAGAAAATAACAACAAGCTGTTTTAAAACAAAATAATTAGAGAAAGCAGTTATTTCACATTACAGCAAACAAACATGCAAATTATTTAACAAATTAGGATAGGTTACAATTTAAAAAACAATAGAAAGTGAAATAGTCATTACAAATTGAGAGCAACAGACATCCCACATTGGTGTTAACAATTTCATGCAACATAATTTAATTCACACAAAATTAAAAGAAGATTAACATAAAAATTAACAATACAAAAATAAAAATTTCCATCAATTTTCAATTAACCAAATTTTAGCATTGAATTTGCTTTTACATTTTTTTTGCATTAAAAAAAAACACAAACACAATTATAATAGATTGTTTTTCCACTTTCTTTCTTAGCAAGAACAGTGAACGAGATGAATGTAATAATAAAATCAAAGAAAATTACATGGTACAATAATGAATACTATCTGATATTAACCATTTAGTTGGATGTTTAATAAATAGTTTTCAATATATAAATATATTCTGATCTTGTTTTTCCAGTTATTTGAAGTAATTTTGTATTCAATTAATTACAATGTTTATGTAAACGGAAATAATTAATAAAAAATGAATAATTCTTCATTGTAAATATCAAATGCCAATACTCACAACAAGAATTCATTCTGTTAACATTCATCAAAAAAAATATTCTTTCCAGATTAAATCCCCAGTAACCATCACCTATAAAACTTCACCATCATTAATGTCATTCCACTAATTATAAGGTTTTTCCATTTTATCTTTCTCAGGCATAAGAAGGAACATCTTAAGATGAGAAAATTATGTAATGCAGCGCGAAAAAAACGGCGGGATTTTAGGCAGAAATCCTTATTACAAGGCCCTGGTAACGAAAAAATGGATAAATCCAGTGGCTAAATTTAGGGGAAAAAATCCTCCAACAAGTGAATCCTCCATGTTTTATGACTCCTTGATACCGAAAATCGATTGACGGCAAACTGTTTGTCTGTGAACAACTCTAGCGACTAAACCGTTCGGCCGATTTTCTCCATTCTCCGATCGATCTGGCTGATGTCATGGCCCTTTGAATATTTGAAATAGACTTTTTAATTTTGGGGGGTACTTTACATGAAGCCCCTGGAACATTGTCAAAATTTTCAAAAAAATGGCACCAAGAATTTTAATTAAATTTTGCTGTATGACAGTGTGAAGGATGTTGAAGCGAATGACACATGTTTCATGTTGAATACTCCGATTTTCGAAATTTTTTTCGGCGTCTTTTCACAGCTACAATTATGAAGATACCATTTTCCCCTTAATCAAATGTGTTCATTAAAAAGAGGTTTTTAAATAAGGTATTGTACGATACGATTTTTCAAAAACATGCATATTTTTGGCGAAATTTTACGTCAAATATTGGCAATTTTTATTTTCTTTAAACCATTTTTTCTTAAAAAGCACAAAACATTTTCTGATTAAATTGGGACCTTATATAGCATAAAGGAAGCTAAAGAGAACGGTGCAGGTCTCATGTTCGTTGAAATGCCTGATTTTGCAAGCAAGTAAAACTATTTTTAAAAATTCGGCCTCTTCCCACAACTACAATTGTGAAGATACAATTTTTTCTTAATGAAATGTGTTCATCAAAAACAGATCTTCAAATAAGGTCACGTTGAATTTTTCGAAAATATGATTTGCGAAGAAATTGGGCATCAAAATTAATTGCCCGCTCTGAAAATCCTTTATTTCCTGATCGCAATTTCAGAGTCGTTTTGAATATGGTGGATGCTACTTATGTTAGTATGTGTATATTATTTCATCTTTCTTTGTTGAATTCTTCACTGAGAGAAATGCTGTAGTGGAATGAACTAAATAAGTTTAGTAAGCTATCGTATAGTAAATACAATTATTCGTGTAGTAAGATTCACTAAACGTGATTTAGTTCCGTTTAGTACATTAAACAACTCGTAATCGTGAGTGAATGAACAAAGAGAATTGTCAGTGGTACTATTCTTGTTTCGTAGATAAAATCATTTGGTGAGATCTACGTTTCATGTCGTCACACTTACTAAACTCTGTTTAGTAAGCACTGGTTACTAAATACTGTTTAGTAAGCGCGCGTTCTCAGCAACCTGACCAATTGAAATTGCTATAGAACCAGTCTGAAGTGTGGGAATTCAACGCTGTATATAGCATTATATGCTATATAAATGGCGAGTTTAATATTTTACCTGGTTTTCAATAATTATGTTATATTCTAAATTAATGGTAGAAATACCGTCGACAGCCCATAGCCAGTAACTTATCCATAGCTGCTCTACTAGGCTAGGGTCGATCAGGTAACCGAAGTTAAGGAAGTGCAAGTCCGCGGGTCGGAGGATGGGTGACCGCTGCGGAACCCCAGTTGCTACCTGCTTGGAGGGACCGAAAGAAAGTATTCCCTTTCACGTTCCTTTAGTTATTTTCACTGCACTGTTTAGTAAATAGTACTCAATGTATTAATCAACGGAACGATTCGTTTAGTTTTCTCCACTAGATGCTTTTCGACGTCCGTTAAGCTGGCAAAGCCATTTTCAAAAACACATTTTCTCTATACCCAGAATTTTGTGCTATTTTTGTGCTTTCCAAATATCCAAAAATTAATTTTTTGCTCCAACGGTTTTTCCAAAAATGGGTGGCTTTGCTGGCTTAATGTTAAGCTGGCAAAGCCAATTAGCCAAAACAAATTTTCTTTATACACAAAATATTGTGCTATTTTTGTGCTTTTCAAATATATAAACATTAATTTTTTGCTCTTACCGTTTTTCGAAAATTTAGAAAAAACGAATTTTCGAAATGCCCGGCAGGCGCAACAACTACGCGTAAGAAAACTACTCGTAGAAAAAAAAACTATCCATCAAAATTAGATTTTCTTGACACAAAAATAACCACAAAACAATTCTCTATACAACAATGTTGTTTTGAAATATTCAACATTTAATATTCCCTATAAATAATAATAATTCTTTACACTACTGTCAAGAAACAACACAATTCAAGTCATACAATTCCTCATAAAAACTAAACTACTCAATATTTCGCAATGTCCTTTCCCAACAAACAGAACCAACATTGTTCTAACAATGTACACACACGCTGATTTTTTTGCTCTCAACGTTTTTTTGCAAAATTCAACAAAACCACTCACGAGTCACCCGCAACAACGCACTCTCGCAGGATAAGAAAATCACTCATCAAGGCAAAACTCTAATTCAAAATCAATTTATCCTCACATAACATCAACCACAATACAATACAATATACAACAATATTGTTTTTAACTTTTTTATTTTCGATACTATCGAAGAAAAAATTGTAAATCCTTTAACTGGGTACCCAAAAAACACACCAATGGAGGCACATCAATCCTACTAAATACTAAAATACTCAACACATCGCATTGGCCTTCCCCAAGAAACAAAATCAAACTTCATTCTAATAAACCACACTTACAATGATTTTTTGCTCTAACCGTTTTTGAAAAATTGAACAAAATGACACGTATGAGGCGCAAGATAGGGCAACTCCGCCAAGAACAAAAACAATCTTCGAAGGGAAATATACCATTCAAAAATAAAATGTCTTATCACAGAATTAACAACAATACAATGCACTATGCAAAAGTATTGATTTCAAACTTTGACTTTCGATACTATCTATAAAAAAATCTAAATCATTACACTGAAAATAAAAAAAAAAGACGCATGGAGGCAAACAAATCCTAATAAATACTAAACTACTCAACCAATTGCATTGTCCATTTCCAAGAATTACAATGAAATGTTGTTCTAATAAACTACACCAACAATGATTTTTTTGCTCTCATCGTTCTTTTGAAAATAAAACTCAACTTCGTATGAGTGCACGGGAGTGGCGCGACCTCCGGATAACAAATGCGACGGAAGGAGGAACACATGTCCTAATAAATACTAAACTACTCGACAAATCGCATTGTCCTTTTCCAAGAATATCAACGAAATGTTGTCTAATCAACTACACCAACAATGATTTTTTTGCTCTCATCGTTCTTTTGAAAATAAAACTCAACTTCGTATGAGTGCACGGGAGTGGCGCGACCCTCCGGATAACAAAAGTGACGGAAGGAGGAACACATTGTTCTAATAAATACTAAACTACTCAACAAATCACACCACGACCACCAAATTCTTTTCCACGAATAACAATGAAAAGTTGTTCTAATAAACTACACCAACAATGATTTTTTTGCTCTCATCGTTCTTTTGAAAATAAAACTCAACTTCGTATGAGTGCACGGAGTGGCGCGACCTCCGGATAACAAAAGCGACGGAAGGAGGAACACATGTTCTAATAAATACTAAACTACTCGACAAATCGCATTTTCTTTTCCACGAATAACAATGAAAAGTTGTTCTAATAAACTACACCAACAATGATTTTTTTTGCTCTCATTGTTCTTTTGAAAAAAAAACTCAACTTCGTATGAGTGCACGGGAGTGGCGCGACCTCCGGATAACAAAAGAGACGGACGAAGGCACACATGTCCTAATAAATACTAAACTACTCGACCAATTGTATTGTCCTTTTCCACGAATAACAATGAAATGTTCTAATAAACTACACCAACAATGATTTTTTTGCTCTCATGGATGTTTTGAAAATTAAATTCAACTTCGTATGAGTGCACGGGAGTGGCACGACCTCCGGATAACAAAAGCGGACGGAAGGAGGAACACATGTCCTAATAAATACTAAACTACTCGACGAATTGCATTGTCCTTTTCCACGAATAACAATGAAATGTTGTTCTAATGAACTACACCAACAATGATTTTTTGCTCTCATGGATTTTTTGAAAATTAAACTCAACTTTGTATTAGTGCACGGGAGTGGCGCGACCTCCTGATAAGAAATGAGACGGACGGAGGAGTACATGTCCTAATAAATACTAAACTACTCGACAAATCGCATTGTCCTTTTCCAAGAATAACAATGAAATATTGTTCTAATAAACTGCGCCAACAATGATTTTTTTGCTCTCATCGTTCTTTTGAAAATTAAACTCAACTTCGTATGAGTTAACGGGAGTGGCGGGACCTCCGGATAACAAAAGCGACGGAAGGAGGAACACATGTTCTAATAAATACTAAACTACTCGACAAATCGCATTGTCCTTTTCCAAGAATAACAATGAAATGTTGTTCTAATAAACTACGCCAAGAATGATTTTTTTGCTCTCATTGTTCTTTTGAAATTAAACTCAACTTCGTATGAGTGCACGGGAGTGGCGGGACCTCCGGATAACAAAAGCGACGGAAGGAGGAACACATGTCCTAATAAATACTAAACTACTCGACAAATTGCATTGTCCTTTTCCAAGAATAACAATGAAATGTTGTTCTAATAAACTACGCCAACAATGATTTTTTTGCTCTCATTGTTCTTTTGAAAATTAAACTCAACTTCGTATGAGTGCACGGGAGTGGCGGGACCTCCGGATAACAAAAGCGACGGAAGGAGGAACACATGTTCTAATAAATACTAAACTACTCGACAAATCGCATTGTCCTTTTCCAAGAATAACAATGAAATATTGTTCTAATAAACTGCGCCAACATGATTTTTTTGCTCTCATCGTTCTTTTGAAAATTAAACTCAACTTCGTATGAGTTAACGGGAGTGGCGGGACCTCCGGATAACAAAAGCGACGGAAGGAGGACACATGTCCTAATAAATACTAAACTACTCGACAAATTGCATTGTCCTTTTCCAAGAATAACAATGAAGATGTTGTTCTAATAAACTACGCCAAGAATGATTTTTTTGCTCTCATTGTTCTTTTGAAAATTAAACTCAACTTCGTATGAGTGCACGGGAGTGGCGGGACCTCCGGATAACAAAAAGCGACGGAAGGAGGAACACATGTCCTAATAAATACTAAACTACTCGACAAATCGCATTGTCCTTTTCCAAGAATAACAACTAAATATTGTTCTCATAATCTACACCAACAATAATTTTTTCGCTCTCACCGTGTTTTGTAAAATTAAACTCAACCAAGCATAATGTGCTCCTTAATGGCACACCGTGCCAAATTACGATGACACTATTCCAACCCAAAATATACTTCAAAATTCAGATGTCTTTACAAACCATTAACATCATACATTGCACTACGCAACAGTATTGTTTTCAATTGTTTGACTTTCGATACTATGCTATATGCATAACAATCTAATTCGCTACACTGAGATTACAAAAATCCATCGATGGAAGCACATAAATCCTAATACATACCAAACTACTCCACAAATTGCATTTTCCTTTTTGCTACAGTAAGAAGGAAATAATTTTCTAATAAAGAACACCAACAATGATTTTTTTGCTCTCACCGGTGTTTGGAAAATTAAACTCGACCTCCCATGTGTGCACCGGAATGGCAAATAACAAAGACACTATTCCATATGAAATTATTTTTAAAAATTTAAGTGCTTTTCAAAAGCATCAACAACAATACAATGCACTACGCAACAGTATTGTTTTCAAGACTTCCGTGTTTTGTCTTCCGATACTATCCATAAAAAAATTCTATTTTATTACACTGTGAATCCAAATACCCACGGATGGAAGCACATAAATCCTAATGAATACCGAAGTACCCCACAAATTGCGTTGTCCTTTTCCTACACTAAAACAAAATGCTATTCTAAGAAACTACACCAACAATGATTTTTTTTGCTCCCACCGTTTTTTGGAAAATTGGCCTAACCACGTATGTGTGAACCGGAATTACGCGCCCCGCCGAATGACAGGAACACTAGTCCGAGCAAAAATATTCTTTAAAATCGAAACCGAATTCGAATTCGAAATGAAATTCGACAATTCACAGTGAAGGTCAGGAGTTCATAGCGAGTGTAATTGAGGCAGGTGATTCATCTACTGGTTACTACGACAAAAGGCATAGAAAGAGCAGCGGCATACATTGGTGTTGGAGTAACTAGCATTAAAACAATTTCGTAAGAAAATGTTACACCGAATGAAATAAGTGCTGTCACGATTTTATGCGTAATCAGAAATGCTCTGTGATTTTTACGTCCGTGAAAAGCAAGTGCGCACGTTAACGAAAATGCAGTCTATAATTAAAGAAAAGATAAATTTTCCTTGGGGAGAAAAGTCACTTTGGATGTGAATGGAACATATGGAATACAGATGGAGGTGTAATTCAAAACGAAAAGTTTTGGTCGAGAGAGCATATTGTAGATTGGAGAACAAGAGATCTCATCCAAATGAGGATGTTAGGGAAAGAAGGCCGTCAAATAGTGTATTGACGAGAGGTGGATTGACAACAACTTTGTATTCAAAAAGTGCTGGCACCATAATGATATAATTGGCGTAACGGCAAATGTAAGTGTATCAGACTAATTGCAGTTCATGCTGGTTGAAATAATGGTTTCATTAACCGTTTAAATACTAACGGGGAAAAGTTTTTCCAGAGCATTTCAACCCTGCCATACCAATGGGGTCTTTTTCGCTTGACCTCCAGAGGCGCGCGACAGCTCTTATCTATCGCTTGCTGACGGGTGAAAAGCAGCTGCGCGGCGATTCTCACGTTTGGAGCTCCGACCTACGTCATCCGGCAGGGATGTGTTGATGGAGGACTGTCTTCACGCGCGAAGACGGAACGTGGTCCACTGTGACATTTCATGCTTTTACAGTGCGCCGCAGTTCCAGAAACATAGGAGACCATTGAACCCCAGAAAATCTTCGTCGGGAGACGCCCGCTCTAACAACTAAATAATATCACATAACACAGTAAGAACAGAAGACATGATTTCTGTATGTAGTTTATAACGGAATTTGTGTTAAGTATGGCATATACATATAACTTCCTCAAAATTTCTTCCGTAATATCTTATTTTAACTTCGTATGTAATAAAAATTTGTGCCAGAAAGATATTTTTCTACAGTAGCAGATAACAATAGGGTAAAATCAAGTATATATCAGTGCAATAAATATATTGCTTTTATAGTTAGTTATGTATTGTATTGTATTGTATTATTTGCAATTTCCTAATATTTATTCTATTGGCATAAACCAATGACGTGGTTCCATATAAATATCTCTCCAGCCAATCAAAGCATATCTTAGGGTCTTGTACTTATAAGTAGCACTTCACTGTATACTATCTCGCGTCACACACCACGGTCATAACAAACTCTCCTCGGCCCACGTTTCTCACGGGAGATTGCAATCGTATTCTGCTAAGAGTTTCTGATTGTGATTAAGTCGTGTACTTTTTGAAGTAAAAATGGCTCGTCGAAAAATATCGCTAACAACTCGCGAAATTGAGTAAATTTTTTAAGTGTCAGTATATATACAGTTTACATACGTCTATGTCCAGTCTCGAAGATGATCCAAGCTAATTTACTTACACATTATTTTCAGCTGCGATCAAACTGTCCATTTTTAAACATTGATTCCGTTCAAGACCCTAAACCTCTACGATTTAGGTTTCCCCACGGTGTACGAAAAAGACTTCTTACGAATTTAAAATAAAATTAAAGAAAATAAAATATGTTTTTCATTTTTGGAATTGATTTTTATATTTTTACTTTCGCAAACCACTTTAAAAAATCCTAAAAAATTACACTTTTCATAGTTTTATATAAATCCAATATCCTCAAAACCTACTTTAAAAATATTGAAAATATTTTTTCGAAACACAACTTTGGAATTATTTTTCATAAAGTATTGTGCACATCTTTTTACAAGTGGGAAATATTTTTTTAAAATTTTGAAACATTCTAAGTATATAGGCATTTTAAAAATCAAATGCGGAAAAATCCGTTTTGCACGCAGAGAGAGTGGAGTAAAGAATGAAAATTAGTAGGAAAAAATGAAGAGAATCATTGTTGTTATGCTGTGTAAAGATATTTAAATTTTGAAGGATACTTTTGCTTCGAATAGTGTCATAGTTATGTTTAATTTTCAAAAAAATGGTAAGAGCAAATAATTCATTGTTGGTGTAATTTATTAAAACAATATTCCATTATTATTCTTGGAAAACGACAATGCAATTTGACGAGCAGTTTAGTATTTATTAGGACATGTGTGCCTCCTTCCGTCGCTTTTGTTATCCGGAGGTCGCGCCACTCCCGTGCACTCATACGAAGTTGAATTTAATTTTCAAAAAAATCCATGAGAGCAAAAAAATCATTGTTGGTGTAGTTTATTAGAACAACATTTCATTGTTATTCGTGAAAAAGGACAATACAATTGGTCGAGTAGTTTAGTATTTATTAGGACATGTGTGCCTTCGTCCGTCTCTTTTGTTATCCGGAGGTCGCGCCACTCCCGTGCACTCATACGAAGTTGAGTTTTTTTTTTCAAAAGAACAATGAGAGCAAAAAAATCATTGTTGGTGTAGTTTATTAGAACAACTTTTCATTGTTATTCGTGGAAAAGAAAATGCGATTTGTCGAGTAGTTTAGTATTTATTAGAACATGTGTTCCTCCTTCCGTCGCTTTTGTTATCCGGAGGTCGCGCCACTCCCGTGCACTCATACGAAGTTGAGTTTTATTTTCAAAAGAACGATGAGAGCAAAAAAATCATTGTTGGTGTAGTTGATTAGAACAACATTTCGTTGATATTCTTGGAAAAGGACAATGCGATTTGTCGAGTAGTTTAGTATTTATTAGGACATGTGTTCCTCCTTCCGTCGCATTTGTTATCCGGAGGTCCCGCCACTCCCGTGCACTCATACGAAGTTGAGTTTTATTTTCAAAAGAACGATGAGAGCAAAAAAATCATTGTTGGTGTAGTTTATTAGAACAACATTTCATTGTAATTCTTGGAAATGGACAATGCAATTGGTTGAGTAGTTTAGTATTTATTAGGATTTGTTTGCCTCCATGCGTCTTTTTTTTTTATTTTCAGTGTAATGATTTAGATTTTTTTATAGATAGTATCGAAAGTCAAAAGTTTGAAATCAATACTTTTGCATAGTGCATTGTATTGTTGTTAATTCTGTGATAAGACATTTATTTTTGAATGGTATATTTCCTTCGAAGATTGTTTTTGTTCTTGGCGAGTTGCCCTATCTTGCGCCACATACGTGTCATTTTGTTCAATTTTTCAAAAAACGGTTAGAGCAAAAAAATCATTGTAAGTGTGGTTTATTAGAATGAAGTTTGATTTGTTTCTTGGGGAAGGCCAATGCGATGTGTTGAGTATTTTAGTATTTAGTAGGATTGATGTGCCTCCATTGGTGTGTTTTTGGGTACCCAGTTAAAGGATTTACAATTTTTTCTTCGATAGTATCGAAAATAAAAAAGTTAAAAACAATATTGTTGTATATTGTATTGTATTGTGGTTGATGTTATGTGAGGATAAATTGATTTTGAATTAGAGTTTTGCCTTGATGAGTGATTTTCTTATCCTGCGAGAGTGCGTTGTTGCGGGTGACTCGTGAGTGGTTTTGTTGAATTTTGCAAAAAACGTTGAGAGCAAAAAAATCAGCGTGTGTGTAACATTGTTAGAACATGTTTGGTTCTGTTTGTTGGGAAAGGACATTGCGAAATATTGAGTAGTTTAGTTTTATGAGGAATTGTATGACTTGAATTGTGTTGTTTCTTGACAGTAGTGTAAAGAATTATTATTATTTATAGGGAATATTAAATGTTGAATATTTCAAAACAACATTGTTGTATAGAGAATTGTTTTGTGGTTATTTTTGTGTCAAGAAAATCTAATTTTGATGGATAGTTTTTTTTCTACGAGTAGTTTTCTTACGCGTAGTTGTTGCGCCTGCCGGGCATTTCGAAAATTCGTTTTTTTCTAAATTTTCGAAAAACGGTAAGAGCAAAAAAATAATGTTTATATATTTGAAAAGCACAAAAATAGCACAATATTTTGTGTATAAAGAAAATTTGTTTTGGCTAATTGGCTTTGCCAGCTTAACATTAAGCCAGCAAAGCCACCCATTTTTGGAAAAAACCGTTGGAGCAAAAAAATTAATTTTTGGATATTTGGAAAGCACAAAAATAGCACAAAATTCTGGGTATAGAGAAAATGTGTTTTTTGAAAATGGCTTTGCCAGCTTAACGGACGTTGCTTTTAGTCCCGGGTACGACCTGTTTAGTTAACATTACTATACGTGCGTTAGTGTGTTTAACTAAACAGCAGTTTCGTAAACTTGACTAAGCACTTTGTTCTACGAAAATCTACTATACTGTTTAGTTGAATCTATTACGTGATTAATTGTATGAACTAAACATTTCTCTCCGTGTTACATTGTAGCTTTTGTTACACATTTACAAATTAATATTTTAGAAATTATTTAAAATCTATTTGAAATAAAGATTGCGAACTTTCAGTCGCCCGCCCCCAAATTACGCGGTTGGACGCTATGCTAGTTAGAATTTGTATATTATTTCTTGTTTTATTATTATTATTCCTCTGAATCACGACTTAAGATGTTATGTGTCGGCTGAATATAAAATCTACTCCAGGTTGCAACCAGCTACCTAAGGAGCAGATCTAGGGACTGTCGGTGCCTCTACAATACTTTGCGCAAAATGTGGGCTGTTCCAAATAAAGCTATTTCTTGCACTTCCCAGTCTTTTGGATTACCTGGGAGTTTAGACAAGTTCTTACACAAATTTTGCGGAACAAATCCCAGAGCTCCGATAACTATCGGTACGACCTGTGCTTTTACGCCCCACATTCGGCTGATCTCGATTTCCAAACTCTTGTATTTAAGACGTTTCTCTGCCTCCTTGGTAACGACGTTTTGATCGCAAGGTACAGCAACATCCACAAGTAAACACGATTTGTTCTCCAAATCCCGGATGACTATATCCGGTTTGTTTGCTGCTATCGTGCGATCAGTTTGAATTTGTTGGTCGTACAATATCGTACACAATCCAACAGACGTCACCGGTTTCGGTGAGTGTTCGTACCACTTGGGGCATGTGTTCGGAACTTCGAGGGCGGTACAGATCTGCCAGTGGAAGTAGCTACACACCCTGTCGTGTCTTTTCAAGTCTTCGGTCTTTGCTAGGATTGGACAAGCTGAGACAGTATGATCGATGGTTTCTACGTGTTCCTGACAAATGCGGCATTTATCATCTTGGGAAATTTTGAGAACCGCTTTATCATAATGTCGTGTTCTCAAGGCCTGATCTTGGGCAGCTATTACAAGTGCTTCCGATTCTGGCTTCATTCTTCCCCTTTTAAGCCACATAAATGATTGATCTTTATTGATCTGCACCTTTCTTTTTAGATATTGTCCGTGGAGTGGTTTGTCTCTCCACGATTTCTTTAACATTTCTGTGTCTCAAATTTCATGTTAAGTAGCATCAGAAGTTCAGTGTCTCTGTCATTCTGGTTGTCTTGCATAGTCTTGTTCGCAATGCTTCTTGCTACACTTACAATGCCTCTGTTTCCCATTCTTCGGTCAGATTTCATGACCTGCTTCATTAGTGGGTCGTCTTGATGGCTGACTACATACTTTCCCATCCCGGTTATTGCATTGTGCCAGGAGGCTTCAATTTGTCTCGGGCCTCTTCCTCTTTCCTTAAGTGACACATAAAGTCTATGTACATCAGCTCGGGGGTGGGCAACATGATGCATTGTAAGCAATTTTCTGGTTTTTCGATCCATGATGCGAATTTCCTGTTCAGTCCAGTCTACTAGTCCGAAACTATTCGGTTACAGGCACCGCCAAACTACCTATTGCTGATATTTTATTCCTCGAGTTCAGAGCGGACTGCAGGACAAGTCTCACTCGTCTATAATACTCCCTGCGAATTCTCTCTTTCATTGTGTCGTTCGAGGATGGTCTCACATTCTTCAATGCCCAGATATTTGTAAGTTTTACCTTGCTCAAGATCTTGAATCACAGTGTGTCTATCAACTTCAATGTTCTCGGACGTGGTCATTTTGCCTCTTTTTAAGTTGGCTTTTGCACTCTTGTCAAGACCAAACTTCATGCAGATGTCATTGCTAAAATCATTGATGACAGCATTTGGGAGAGAATCGCTTCATTCTTAGAAAAAACTTTAAGATCATCCATGTAAAATAAATGTGATACTTGCCTTTCATCACCATGGAGCTTGAAACCAAAGTCAGTGTGCGACAGCTGTCTTGATAGAGGAATCAAACTAATGCAAAACAGCAGAGGGGATAGTGAATCTCCTTGAAAAATTCCCGTTAATCTGAATACTTCTGGTTTCTACTAGTCCCTTTCCGCTGTGGATTAGTAACCTGGTGCTCCACGACTTCATACTAGCCTTGCAAAACTCTACAAGTCTAGGATGAAATCGATAGATCTCCAGGGTCTTCAAAATCCAATCATGTGGTACACTGTCAAAGGCCTTCTGGTAGTCAATCCAAGCCATGCTTAAATTCCTTTTTCGTTTCTTTACATCATTCAAAATTATTTTATTGAGAAGCAAGATTTCCTTACAGCCATAGGAACCTTTACGACATCCTTTCTGTTCAACTGGCAACAGATGGTTCTTCTCTAGGTGCCCTATACATTTTGTCAGCAATGGCTGCACTTATAAGTTTGTACATTACTGGCAAGCAAGTAATTGGCCTGTAGTTCTTCGCCAAAGAGCTGTCTCCTCCTTTGCGTAGCAAATACGTAACGCCGCGAGTGAGCCATTCGGGGAGTTCGTTAGGGTTTTCTAAAATTTTATTAACAGCCTTTGCAAGATGAGAATTTAGTGCTGTTAATTTCTTAATCCAATAAATCTGGATCTTATCAACCCCAGGGGATTTCCAGTTTCCCATATTCTTAATTGTTTGTCATAGGTCCTCTTTCGAGAATCCTTGAGCATGTTCCACTGTTTCCACGAGTCCATTGGCAGCATCAACTTCAGATTGGAGCCACGATGCGTCTTTGTTGTAGAATCTGGTTTCCTTCCAGATTCCTGACCAAAATGTTTCGACGTCATCTTTTGAAGGAGGGGCAGCATTGCCATTCGGTTTTTCAGTCAGAATGCGATAGAATCTCTTCGCGTCTGTTTCAAACAACCGGTTTTGTACACGGAAATCGATTCTACGTTTGTACCGTCTTATTCGTTGAGCCCATGCTTGGATTTTTTCTTTTAGCTTTTCAGCTACCATTAGCCTTGTTGTGTCTTTGTCAATTTTGTATTTTTGTTCAACATGGAGTATTTTTTGTTGAACTTTGTACGTGTGGTTTGACTTAGAAGATGCCTCGGCTAGGAGTGATATTTCACGCCGTGTGTCGGCTATCCGTTTCATAATTCTTTTCATCTACGGAGGTACGGAGCTTTTTACTCTGTCTGGCTGTCGGTCATCGGTGTTCTTGGCTGGTCCCAAGATTATCTGAGATACTAGATATCCAGTTGCATACACGATGTGATTGATTTCAGTAATATCTAGATCTCTACTTGAGGTCTGTACAACCTCATTTAAGACAGAATTCGCTGTTTCTATCACTCTCTTAGCTTTAGCATTTTCGTAAATTCTCCTCAACGATGCACGAGATTCGAATGGAAGCAGACGAACTCGTTCTATCTCGCATCGGAGGATGTCCCGCGTCATGTCCTTATCGTGTGACTCATGGCCAGATGAATTTTCACCACTGACGGATGTTTCATTTGGAAGAGATGAACCTTGAAGTGGATCATCGTTTTCAGGGATATTAGATGGTTCTAAATGTTCGTCATGTGGATGGTTTGATTGATGAACATACTCTGCGTTTCTCTGGATGTCTGCAAGTTGTTCTGCTGTGAATTTTCCACTGCTGAGTATGTATCGTCGTTGACAGGCAAGCTTCTTTGAGTCTAGGGTAGGTCTCATATCTGGGTTCCGCTCTCTCCATATCTTAAAAACTTCTATTTCTGAGCCCCCATTTTTCGCTTTTGCATAGTAAAAGCACCACATCACCTCCATTAATTCATCCCGGGTCCATCTCTGACGATGGCTTCGGGCTACTGCCGGCTCTGGGTCCCTGGGACTAATATCCGTGGGATGGCCAGATGACAAGGTGACATTAGCTCGGTTCCTGAGCAGGTATGGGGCATTGTTAGAACAAGGCACGTTAAGGTTCATTACATTGCTTGTTCTGTTCATTTTGCTCATTGGTTTCAAGTGAAGATTCGCAGGTAGCAAGTTCGAGTTCGCAGATCACACTTAACATTTGGGTTGTTTCCTGCGATCCGTTACTGCGACCCATAGTGGCCTCGGGGCATCCCCCCGTAGGGTCCAGCAAGGGGTCCCTCCGATCGCCAGTCGGCATTACTAAACCCTACGGGATTTTCACTGAACTGCTGAAGGCAGCCTCCTTCGCTGGCTAATGCAAGGTTCGGGCCTCCACTATAAGCAGTGGCCTGGTGTGCCAACCCAGTTTCTCTCCTGTACCCTCTATGGGCCGATAACAGGAAGTCCAAAGGTTCATGACCCTTCCCTCTCTACTTACTTCCCACTCTCCTCAAAATGGAGTACTTCTTCGTCGGACCCCTCACCTTCAACCTATTCAGCAAGGGAGACCCTACCAGTAGCTAGGCTACCACTGACATAGCTCTCAGGCTCCTGGGGGTACTCAAGCTCCACCACCAACTCCAAGGTCGTGTACTCCCTAGGTGGAGTTGTTGTTGTTATTATTATTATTATTATTATTATTATTATTATTATTATTATTTCTGTTATTTCATTTTAAATTGCGTCCTTTAATTCTGTTATATGTGAAAACTAATCGATAAGCTGCCATTGTTGATTGTTGTAACTCATTGTTGTAACGCCGCAGTGATGAACAGAAGGGGACAATGACGGCTGGGTTTTGTTCGCAGTAACATAAACTAATACTTTTATATATTTGTAGAATATTACAACACCATAGTGTTTAATAATACCTAATAAGTCTTACTAATACATTTTCGTGAATACACTGCATACCTTCTACAATGAATTTACAGCCAGAAATATATTTTTATTTTCTTACGCTTTTTCATTTAAAGTTTTGAATAAAAATATGTTGCTTGAAACTATTTGATTTTCGCACGAAGTGTTCTACGATTTCAAATGAATTTTACAAAAAATTATGGCTGAGATGTGTTAATATGATGTGATACGAATGGAAACCTTTCTCAATAAACACGACGCGTTTTCAAATTGCCAACACGGATTCCGGAAATCAAAATCTACAGAAACAGCCATTTTTTCTTTTCTTAAGGATGTTGCCTCATCATTGGATCAAAACGAAGCTACTATTGGAATATTTTTAGATCTTTCAAAAGCTTTTGACGTCATTGATCATAACATTTTACTTTCAAAATTACCTTCATATGGAATCCGTGGTATTGCTCTAGATTGGCTATGTTCGTACCTTAAACTACGATCTCAGAGAGTAGAAATACCTTACTGGAATGATGGAACTTTATGTACACACCTTTCCGGTTCTTTGCCAATTGCACGTGGAGTCCCGCAAGGATCGATTTTAGGCCCTATTCTTTTCCTATTATACGTAAATGACATGCCGTTAGCGATTCGAAACGGAAGAACAGTTCTCTTTGCGGATGATACAAATATTCTTTGCAACAAAGAAACCGTAAATAGTACAATATCAGATGTTTCAAATTGGTTCCGTAATAAAAAATTAATAGTAAATGAAAAGAAAACTGTTTCAATGCAGTTTTCCATATCAAATAAAAAATTCTGTACTCCACTGAAAATGAACGGCCATTGACTGATGTTAATGTAACAAAATTTTTAGGTCTATCAATTCAGTCAAACCTCAAATGGAATGCCCACTTAAATGAATTGAACACAAAATTAAGTTCATTATGCTACGCGTTCAGAATTCTTTCAAATTCCGTCAGCCTTCACACAGCTCGTTGTGTATATTTTGCCAATGTTCACTCCCGCCTGAGATATGGCATAATATTCTGGGGAAACACATCTTATAGCTCCCAGACTTTCAGATTACAAAAAAGAATTGTACGAATAATAAGCAAATCCAACCCACGTGATTCTTGTAAGTCTCTCTTTATTAATCTAGGAATTTTACCATTACCATGTCTCCTGATTTACGAATCAGTAGTTTTTGTCAAAAATGACTTACTTAAGGGCGGGAATATATTTTCAGCAAACGCCGATGTCTATAAGTATAAAACACGACGTAGTAATCATATTCACCAAGTGGCAGTATCAACAGCTCACTACAAAAAATTCACATACAATTCATGTACATTACTCTACAACACTTTGCCAGAAGGTATTAAACGATTAAATTCGATAGAAAAGTTTAAGTCCCAAGTAAAATCTTTTCTGCTGCATAACTGTTTCTATACAATTCGAGACTATACCGAGCATCAAAAAGTAAAGTAGCATTAATTTTAACAATGATAGTTAATGTAATTATTTATCATTTGGACTGTATAATACTCAAGAACCTGTAACGAGTATTGTGCCACAGTTTCTGGTTTGATGGCCCCCATCTCGATCAGGTTTTTCGTCCAGTTTCCCTGATCCTTGAGCAAATGCTGAGATGGTCCCTTGTTTTTCTTCTGGACATAAATGTAACTTCATTATTTGTGCACGTCTTCTGAACTTCAGTGGGAAATATAGTTATTCAAATGATCGTTTTTCATATTATCGCGGCAAAAAGTATTATTCGTTCATGAAGAACATGAGGGTTCAGGGCAGGAATTTATAGCTAATTTACCTTTGAAAATATATTTTATTATATAGGAGCGAATATTTTGTCAACAAAACTCGAAAAAACTCTCTTTCTGTTTTCAAAATTCGACTAGAATATGGTTTAGGATAGAGACCACAGAATAATGAAAACGTGCACAAACTTCACTTCTCCCCATATCTCGTCACACGCAGTTTTTAACTGTTTTTGACGTAAATAAATAAATAAAATAAATACGGAGAGAAATTGTGGTATAAACAGTATTACATAAACATTAGTAATGGCGAGAAAGTACGCGTTGTTTCAGCACCACTAGTTTATGAAGATAATGTCATGTAAGGTTGTTCATACATTGTGGGTACAATACTATGTTGTTTTTGTAACTGAAGAGAGTATGACTGAATAAAGTATTTCTTTTAGCAGACAATGTTACTTTGCACGAATACAACAGGTAAGTAGACGTGTAATTTGAATTCAATGAATCTAAATAATATGAGATCATAGCATTCGTATCATGAAACAAAGATTAATCATATGGAATGAAGGAAAGGAAGCGCATGCAATAATTAGAATTATTTTATTCCCATACCCAAACTAAACATCCCCGACCCCAAAATGAATAAAAATATAACGAGTTAATAAAAAACCAAGTCCGACAAATGATTACAAATCGATTAGTAGAAAAGTATAAACCCAATTCCATTTGAAGAGGAAGGCCGTGAACGCGTGCAAGGCAGCTCACCGCGAGCGCCGAGGCCGAGGCCTGGTCCCGGCGGCCGCGCTGGTTGAGGAAGCGCGCGGCGCGGCGCACGCGGCTGCGCACCAGGCGCTGGTGGGGCTGCGGCCAGGGCGCGGCGCCCGCGCCCGCCCCCGCGCGCCCGCGCCCCCGCCCGGCGCCGCCCGGAACAGCACCAAGCGCGGCGGCGCCCGCTGCCCGCGCCCCTGCAACAGCCGCTCCGCCGCTCGCTCTTCCGTCCGCCGCTCGCGCCGCCTCCGTCGCTGCTCCTGCCGCCGCCGCCGCCGCTGTCGCTACACGCTACTTACTTCCCCTACATTACGATCTCTTCTACTCCCTCTACAGTCTTTGAGGAGTTACGCAAAGAAGGGATCAGTTTGACAGGTCGGGAAACAAATGAATGCCGTTTAGAGCGATGGCATTGTAAGACATGGAAAATTCCTTAGGAATGAGCTAACTAATCGAACGCATTAGCGAACTGAATGCATGGACATAACCCGCAGTTACGTTCTTCGCAGAAACTGTCAAAGCGGCCCCTTCTTATAAAAAATCTATACGTACCAACGCTGCTACTTGTACTACGCTACAGCTACACTGTCTTCTAGTGCTGCTATCTTAATAGTACTACTACTACTACTACTACTACTACTACTACTACTACTACTACTACAGCTACGAGATTAATTACAAGTATGTACACTCTCGCGTACGAAGGAGAGAAAAGAAAAAGGAAATACACTAATATATGACTCCAGCATTCATACTCTCTTTAGGAATAAATGATAGATTAAAAGAACTTGTATGTGTAAATAAACATGCATCGAACCTACTCAAACGCATTGATACAGTTATTGTAATCACTTCCAAAAAACCACTTTCAAAGAAAAAAAATATACAACTTAAGGCTAAAAACACAAATAAACCCAGGTAATTCCAATGTGTTTTAGGTTGTAAAAGAATACTTGGTACTTAAATTTGCGGAAAGGGGCATAATATAACCGGTAAGCCAGTTTCTAACTCTGCATTAACGTGTTTCTGAAATTAAAAGACGTCATTCAGTGTAAAATTAAAGAAATACAAATTCTTATAAAATAAGTACACAATTTTAAAAACACACTGGGAATCAACATATCAATTAATGTTCAATTACTGTCCGTACTGCTACTACGAACAAAATAGCATGAGCGTCACAGAAACAGGACCGATCTCGTTTATTTTTTTTAAAGTATTTTTTTTACAGAGACGGGACGTACCACAATGACGAAACAAAGCAAAAATTAATTCTAAATTAACACGCATTAATCTTTAACGTGTTTTCATTGTTCGTGTAGAGGATAATCAAATGGGAGTTTTTAAAACAAAGATTACAATTTTAATTGCATTCCTAATATCTTTCTACAGTAGCAATCTTAGTTTTTAAACTCCGTAATTCTCCAATTTTCAGCAACATTCTCTTTAATTTCATTTTCGACTACATAACGTACAAAAAAATCTGAACGTATTGCAAATGGTCTTGGCAACATCCTTCTCAATTCACACTCAACTGGCAGTCAACAATTAGAAAACAAAATTCGTACCAATACCTCAACGGAAAAAATCGCAGTGTTATCGTCTCTATCAATTAAATTTGTACATCAAACGGACAAATTGTCATAAAATTGAGGTCTCGAATAAAGTATTGTACATCACACGATAAAAGTGACTTTTCATGACACGTCGGGATTCCTAGGTTAGGCCCATCTATTTCGACCGGGAACTCTCTCGTCTAGCCATGGAAACTTCCACTTCCTTGCGTTATAATTTACTATTGATATCTTTATGTATTGAAGTAATATACTAGTATTAATTTTTTCTTTTTGTTTGTTTTTGTTAAGATTTTGTTTCAAATCAGTTTCCTAACTAAAATTTGATGATAATTTCATCAGATAAAACATTTCGAATGTCCCTGCAAGAGGATTTGCATAGTTTATTCGTTATAGGACAAGTTCTTAAATAATATGTAATATATGGGAAATAGAGCAAAGTAAATCAGATTGAAGGAAGGAAGAAATCGATAAAGGATGCAGCTATTTAAATACTACAAATTATTATTAATGAAGATACCTTAGAGCACATGAATAATTTAAAATCTGGAATCCACGTTACACATTAAGTTCCAGTAAATGCAAGATTGTTTGCTATTTAGAACCTCAGGACCCGAAAGGCATGCGAAAAATTAAACAAAATGATAAATCAGCAAAGGAGCAATTCTTGTGAGAAAATGTTCTAAACCACTAGAAGGGGTAGTAATGTACGAAAGAATGTTGGAGTGCAATAACGAAAATGGAAGCTACTATTTTTTGTGCATTTGATAGGATAGTGCTCAAGAAAAATAGCCAACTACAGCTGAATCAAAGGATAATGAGCATGGAATAGTTTTATACCTGAAATTTAAAAAAACGTGATTTCATCAATTTTGTCATTTTTTTTTTCTTCAAAATTTATATTAGGTAGAGTTTCATCAACAAACCAGACTGATACTTAAGCGCAAAACGTAAAAAAAGTTAAAAACATAAGTACCCTTCATGGGTGAATATCTTTTGTGGGAAGACAATTTCTTGAGCTAGGAACTTCCTATGAAGTAAAAATGATAGACAATTCGTTTAAGCCTGGGACCCCTAAGTATGAAATAAATGCTAAAGCTACCAAATAACATCTTCGATAAGAACTATTGCAATACCAGCCATAGTGTGTGGTACGAGCATTTGTGGAACAAAACAAAGACATAATAAAATGGCTTTTTGAATACTTATTGTTTGTAAAAATGAAAACTACATATTTCCGCCCTTCACGAGGAAAGGCTCAAATAAATCATCACTAACTCACTAAAAAAGCCAGGTTTTTCATCTCATAAGCAAGCGGAACCTATACTATCAGAAGATTAATTTTAACCACTCGAAGCTTCAAACACAAGAGCACTGAAGGCAGGGAATTCGATATGGGAGCTGGCTGGGAGAGGAGGAACATTTCACAATCGAAATCCTCTCATTTTTCACGAATTAACAAGGAAACGCTGCCATCAGAGACATTAAAAGTACACGTAACAGGCAACGCGCTCTTCTCGCTAAGATGAAGTTGCTACCGCAAAGTGCAGGCCACACGTAAGGAACGTAGGGTCAATTGAGGGGACGGAGTGGCTATCGCACGGAACCGCGTGACGCGAACACGAGCGCGCGAGAGGCGTTGCGCTGGTGCGTGCGCAGAAGGGAGACTTACCCGCGCCATGGGCGTGAGGGAGCGCGCGCTGCGCACGGCGCTGCGGCTGCGGGAGCGCGGGCGGCCCTGGAGGGCGGCGGCGGCGGGCGGGCGGCTGCGGGAGCGGGACCGCCCGCGGCTCTGGGAGCGCGGCCCGCGGCTGCGCGAGCGCGCGCGCGCGGCCGCGGCGGCGGCGGCGGCGGCCGCAGCGGCGAGGGTGCGGCTGCGCGAGCGCGACCTGTTGCCGCCCCCGCCCCCGGCCAGGCTGCGGCCGCGACTGCGCGAGCGCCCGCGCGGCCCGCCGCCCGCGGGGCCGCGGCTCCGGCTGCGCGCGCGCTGCTGCTGCTGCTGCTGCTGGGAGTCGCCCCCGGGCCCCCGGCTGCGGCTCCGGCTGCGCGCCCACCGCTGCTGCTGCTGGCCAGCGCCCAGGCCCGCGCTGCGCCCCCGGCTCGCACTGCGCCCGCGGCTCGCGCTGCGGAAGGCGCCCCCGCGCGCGCCGCGCCCGCGCCCGCGACCTGCGCACACCGCCGGCAACGCCCCGTCAGCCACGGCAGGCACTTCACTCGTTGGGAGCTCTTTCCCCGTCACATCTCTACAATGTAACTTCCTCAAATAATCTCTCCAAAGAAACAAAATTATCCTACTTTGAAACGAAAAATATTCTACACGTTTTGGACCAAAGATATGTGCTGCCCCTGACGATTCCATTGACTTCCCCTTAAATTAAAAAAACTGTACTATCTTCGTTTTTCTCACGTTTTTCTTTCTCTATGCCTGTCGTTAGTTTTCATTTTGATACATAAAAATGAGAGAGAATAATGTCCATTGTTTCTTTTTTATTCATCATAATTGAAAGAATAATATTTCTACCTCGACTCCGAATAAAAATAATTTCCCCAAACATTTCCCCATCCTTTATGTTCTCCATTCTTTCCCCACAACGAAAAAATCCCTTCTTTAGAGACGAAATTTCCCAATCTGACTATCCTGCACTCTGAGCCCAAAAGCCAAAATAATTCTTAGTTTTCTCGATTCATGAAAAATATATATAATCATTATGAATAAACTGGAACATTTTTATTTCAAGTTAACAATTAAAAAAATTTTTAAAAAATCCATGGCTTGCCCGAATTCAAATCCCCCACCACCACCCCAGGAAAATACGTCTGGATTCGCCCCTCACTTACCTTCCAATGCTTCTTAGTTTGTGTTGCTCCTCCTAGCCGCTAAAGACACTATAGTAAATGAAAAATATTTTCCAGTACAAACCAACTTCCTCCATAAGACTGCCATTGCGTTTTGCACTTACGAACATTTCGAATCAGCCACCCAAATATACATTTTAAGACGATTAACAACACCCTCATCTATTATTAATATGAACTGAACTATAGCAGAATGCGGCGTTTCAACATTAGGATGGATTCTAAAGTAATTCAGTCGTCTGTGAGAATTAAGTATTATAAATTTTGAATTACTCCTGATATAGTATCTCAGAATAAATGTTACAAACTTCTAATACTTGTAGATCGGTCGAAAATAATAACTTCTTGCCAAAGAAATGTAGTGAGAAATTTCATACAACGGAGTTACACGTGTGACGTATTTTCCTGATTGTGAGACAATTACTTATGCATACATGTTTGGCGGGTCACGTTCTGACTCAGTCAAAAAAATTCCATCTACCTGTGGAACATCAGCGCATACAGGTTTGCCCTACGTTCCGGGACAAATACTACATGTTTTCACTTGTATTAAATTTTCCACTAAATGTTCATTGCAAAGGTAAGTTTTCGATCCATCTATATGCTCAAGCTGTTCTGAGCCATTCTGCTTAAAAAAGTGGAAAAACATAAATTTTACTGTTTGGCAAACAAACCAGAACACACTTGACGTCTTTATGAAAATAAAAACACTAAATATCAAAGGGACTTTAAGTGAAATGTTCGCCTGCTTTGGGATACTGTTTGGATACTATTCTTGTCCCCCTGACGTGTCCCATAATCATTGCTTTTGAAAGGGAACTTCTAATACAATTAAAGAACTCGCTTCCTTTAATGCACCCTGGAACTAAAAACAGGAAATATCGTGGACGCAAACGGTCGCAAAAACCACCACACAAGCATCAAAGTGTGAGGCTTGTAGAAGCCGTGTGGAATGTTTGGTAAAAAAATCCATATCCCAAATTGAGTTTCTTTTGTAGATCATTTTGATCTTCAGAAAATTTATTTATTTCTTTTTTGCATGACATGGCTTCAGAATAATCAGCAAATAAATAATTAAATTATAAATGATTATAAATCTGAACCTCACGTACAACTACACATGGACCTCCAACTAAAAGTCCGGCGGCGGCCCTTCCCAGATCGGTCTCAAATCGAGCCTAGCAGACCCTTTGATTATCTGAGCGGCAAGCTTTTTTGCATTTCCCCTATTTGTTAAGTTCATTGGGAGTCCACTTGTGCAGGTTTTAAGTCTCTTGGTCATGTATATGGGCATTTTTATTTTCTTACGTATTACGAACTTGCGTACAAAAGAGTAAGAATTGTAATGCTGCAGTGCAACGCAGCGTTTTTTGTCAGAAAAGCTCCTATTGTGGGGCTCTGATATCTAACTAGCGGTGCTACAGAATGGCACAGACTTTCCCGTATTATATTCTATTTCCTTGGGTCTGCGCCAGCTATTCGGAATTGCCACTTACTCGTGCCAGCTGCTATCTATCGCCGCCCAATGTTCATTTTTTTTGACATTTTCTTAATTTTTCGGTTTCCTAATGGTACAACGGAAATATTAATTTTAGAATATTAAAGGACAATAAAACCTCGTCCTAAATGGCAATTTTCTTTGACAAATTTGGAGCCGTTTTTACGAAAATGGCGGTTAAGCGCTACTAAAAATGCGAAATTTTAAGCTCTTTTTCACAGACACTTTTTGAGTATTCTAAAAGATTCATTTCCAGCATCACTTCCTCTTTTCAAAACTTAATCACACCCACTATATGAATCAGAAAACTTTTGTTTTTTATAACGTAGGCGCACACCTAGTGGTTAAAATGCAGTTTAAGACGACATAGAAGTAATTTTGCTGTGTTCTTTTATTTTTTCAAAAATGACACAAATGCAATTTTTTAAAATGTCTATTACACGCTTAATTCGCACATTTTCAACGAAACTTATGAACACATGGCACTTAATAAAAGACATGTCTCATTTTGGATGAACTCTGAATTTTCGAAAACAGCAAGTCACAAATAATGAGAGAAATTATGTGCTATTCTAGTGCCACTAGTTCATTTTTGTCCAGATATGGAGTCCAAATTCACCATCGTGCGTCACACCCACATTCGACACCTTACACCATATTTTTATTGGATACATCGTTTCGTTTCAAAACGTGTGCTGAATTCAGAAAGTATTTTCGTGCTAAGAAGCGAAAACACAAGAACAAAATAATTAAATTCGTAGAAATTTACTACCTACGAAGTAATTCATCCTAGAAAATTGAAGATGTGTAGATAACAAGTAGTGGGACTTCAACAGCGCGTACTTTCTCGCATTATTTGTAGCTGTTGCGTAATATTATACTACTTGAAAATTTATTGGCGTAAATTTTAACAAATTACAAGATTAGGTCAAAACAACATTTATATTATGCTATTCGGCGCATTTAGCTCTATTGATCCACCAGCTTTTGAGAAAATCGTGTTGTCAAAATTACATGGATAATACAATGGAAAAAAAAAAGCGTGTTGCAATTTTTGGGGCGGGTCTTTTTGAATTAAGGCAACAGCCTAATTTTGTATTATTTTCTCACCTCCAAAACTTTCAATGTTACTTTGTTTGAGAGTTTGGCAAGCATGTTTTGCATAGATACATATTTTAGTTTTTGTCGCTGTATTACCTTAAATCCGACAAAACGAAACGTGTCACTAGCGTGTTCAGAATTCTTGGAATTTCTATACTTGAATTGTCGAAGTTTTTAATTGGCAAGAAACGTTTAATATAAATTAATGAGATTTAATATAGTTAATACCGGCAGATAATTATGCCATATATTGCACCTGCGAAAACGTGATAAAACTAGTGGTGCTACAGAATGGCACAGACTTTCCCGTATTAGTTTTCTATTTTCCTGGGTCTTCGCTAGCTATTCGGAATTGCCACATACTCTTTCTTGCCAGCTACCATCTATCATTGCCAAAAGTACATTTTTTTGTCATTTTCTTAATTTTTCGGTTTCCTATTGGTAGAACAGAAACATTAATTTTAGAATATTAAAGAACACAAAAACCTAGCCGTAAATGGCAATTTTCTTTTAAAAATTATGTGCCGTTTAAGAGAAAATGGCGTTTTAGCACTACTAAAAATGCGAAATTTGAAGCTCATTTTCACAGAAAATTTTTGAGTTTTCAAAATACTTTATTTGAAGTTATTTGAAGCACTTACACTCACAAATATAATCATCTTTACAAATTGCGGATAATGTGCATATTAAAGATGTGAGAGATCTTTCAAAAAATTTACATTTATATAATTTTTGAAAAAAAACAAAAAATAACTCACAATAAACTTCACGCTATACTAATGAGTGTAATTAGCACTATCCGTTACAAAAGTTTCAAGAAAAAAATTGCAGCCATATACGAGAAAATGACGTTTGAGCATTTCTGAAAATGCCGAAATTTGAGCTACTTTTCACAGAAAACGGTAGTGTTTTCGAGAAACTTTACTTGACATTATTTAAAGCATATACACTCGTAAATATAATAATGTAAAAAAATCGCCGATAATGTAAATATTAACGACGTGAGAGACAAGTAAAAAAATTTACATTTTTGTAATTTTTGAAAAAACCAACCGATAGACCAAAATGGCTTGTATGTCATTGATAGAGTACATTACTTTAAAGAAAAAATTTGGAGCCGTTTTTGAGAAAATTTTGTTTTTGTAATTTTTTAAAATTGCACATATTGCACGCAATATTGCATGAAAACTACCAAAATTGTGAAAAACATTTACATGACCTTTATTAAAGAACTCAATATGCAGAACAAATTTTATTTGAAGAAAAAATCTCTATCTTCAATTTTGTAGTTGGAGAAAGACGCCAAAAAAATTCAAACTCTCACAATTTTCGAAAATTCAGAGCTGTACATGAAAATCGGACCTATGCCATGTTAAAAAGTGTATTTTCCTCTATTCATACAAGAAATTTAAAGAAAAAATTTGGAGCCGTTTTTGAGAAAATGTTGAAAATCCCCGGGGGGCTTCATATAAAGTACCCCCAAATTTTAAAGAATCTTTTTCAAAATCACAAAGCTTCGACTAGAATCAGATCGACTGGGGAATATCAATTTTGAAGAAAATCGACCGAAGGGTTTAGGCGCTAGCGTTGACCACAGACGGACAGACGGACGGAATGCCGTCAATCGATTTTTAAGTATAAAGAATCAACAAATCATGGATTTTGACCACACCACGAGATAGAGGATTTTTTTTCTTAATTTAGCAACTGGTTTTATCCACTTATTCGTTTTCACGGCCCGGCAATTAATTTTTTTCCGCCGAAAATTGGCCATTTTTTCGCGCAGCATTACATAACTTTCCCTATACTACGTATATCACTCCGTGTATACGTACGTATACGGGAAAGTAAAATATTGCGAGCGCGACGTACCGAAACGAACTTCAGAGCGATGCAGTCTTTCCAAACTCCTTTCACTAAACTTATAACTAAAGTGTTTTCCAAACAAACATCAAAAGCATTTAATGCAAAATTGTGCATTTATCATTATCATTATGGAGAGGATTTTTATGCCTTCAAAATCTTGAAATACGATTTTAAAAATATACATTTATGAACTAAGCATTCTGAAATATGCACATTAATATGCAATTACAATTAAGTATTTTATTACCTATAAAAGACTTTCTTTTACAAATTTTTCTACCTTCGCTTTCGGGAGAAATATTTGAAGCAAATCTTCGCCTTAGTGCAGTGCACTCTACGTCTTGTTGCATTTCTTCCGTGTGGTTTAAAAATATATATCAAGAAATATCCTACATTTGCACAAATCTTCTATCTATAGAAACTAAAATAGAAGGCTGAACTAAGATAAACGCTCCGAAATAAGCAGATTCTATGAAAAGATGAAACGTTTTGGAGATTTAGTTAGTCTCTATTTTAACGAAATATGAAAAATATGCGGTAATAATTCCACGAATATGCACGAACCAGAAAATTCGGCCAAATACGCACTAACATATTAATTAAATAGCATCCAATTCTAACCAAAAGTCAAGAAATTTCACTTAGGTATGCTCTGAAGCAACAAACAAAAATATGTAAAATCATAGAAATCCGCTCCGTAATTATAATTACGGAGTGATATAAAATGGTGTTCCAAACACTTTCCATTCAAGCTTACGCTCACAATGGTTATAGCAATCCATTCCATTCATTATCACTGACCCTATAAGTGGGAGTGAGAAAGAAAAAAGAAAAAGAGAGAGAAAGGAGAAAAAAGACAGGAGAGCGAGAGGAGAGATACACAGTCAGAGAAAGGGAGAGACAAACAGACAGAGAGAAAGAGAGCGAGAGAGTCAGAGAGAGAGAGCGAGAGAGTCAGAGGTAGAGAGAGAGTGAGAGAGTCAGAGAGAGAGCGAGAGAGTCAGAGAGAGAGTGAGAGAGTCAGAGAGAGAGCGAGAGAGTCAGAGAGAGAGCGAGAGAGTCAGAGAGAGAGCGAGAGAGTCAGAGAGAGAGCGAGAGAGTCAGAGAGAGAGCGAGAGAGTCAGAGGGAGAGCGAGAGAGTCAGAGGGAGAGCGAGAGAGTCAGAGGGAGAGCGAGAGAGTCAGAGGGAGAGCGAGAGAGAAAGAGAGAGCGAGAGAGTCAGAGAGAGAAGAGTGACTGACCGAGGGCGCTGTTGTGCTGGCGGGCGGCCGGGGAGCCCCTGCCGCGCCCGCGGCCGCGGCCCCGCCCGCGCGCCCGGGCGCGGCCGCCGAGGCCGAGGCCGAGGCCCAGGCCCAGGCCCAGGCCGAGGCCGGCGCCGCCGCGCGCCTGCTGGAAGGAGGCCCTGGCGCCGCGCGCGCGCCCCCGCGCGCCTCGCCGCAGCGGAGACCCCTTCACGCCGTCCTTCTTGATGATGTCATCTGCCACAACAAACACACTCTAGAGAATACCTTCTTAAACGGCTTGTGTTGGAAAGTTTCAACCGCATGGTTCTCTTACGGATTTTACGGTTTCACAAGATATCTCCGTGTCCTATAATTAAGAAACAAAAATATGCAATGGAAGTGTCATCCTTCTCAAATTTTTCATCACGATTCAGTATGTTTCATTTCAGTTTTCACAAAAACGAATTTACTAATTTCGATTTTGTACACCCATTTTCAAAATATACATTATACATGCATTGAGCATCGACCTGAACCTTCGGTTACAGGGAGCGACGAAACATCGTGCTATATTTTCGTATATGGAAAGTAAATCTCTGATGTGCTGAGAATTTTACTGCTTTGTTGATTGTCTTTAATGTTTCGGAAACTTCTATTCTTATAATTGTATATATATAATCACATTGGTCTTATTAATTTGACCAAACAACTACAATATCAGTTGACTAACCCGAATAAATGACGTCATTACCCTGCCTGCATAACGAATTCTTGAGCAGTTCTTTTAGCAAATCATTTGTATTTTAAGTTTTTGTTAAAAAGTCGAAATAGGGAGGAGGTGTGGGTAAAAAGCTACCTTCAATGTACTACATGTAATGAATTATTTCATCATTGGCTCTGTGGAAACTTGATGAAATGTTGATTAACCTTCACTTTAAACACCTTAAAAGTTTGTAAACTGAAGACGATAATACAGATGTCTAATAAATACACCAAAAACGAAAGGAAAAAAAAAGTTAGAACAAAGGGACAGATTCACAACAAAATGTTCTTTGCTTAAATTTCAATTGCGTTTCACATCCTTTTCATCGTACAAGGATTTCGGAATGGAAAGGTTCTCCAAACAGTGATTAATTTTAAAATTTGGAAATTACCTGTTGTAAATAATGTATCGTTTAAGCGAAAATAATCAGAACAAAAGTGATTAACGTAAACATGTTTAATAGTTGAAAGATTTAAAGAAATATTTCCCCTACATTTCTTTAAAGAAGTGGAGCCACTGCTATGGCGAATATAACTATTGGTGCTACAAAATGGCACAGACTTCCTGGAAGAAAAGTTTTTTAATTTCCTTGGTGTTGACTGTCTTTAGGTCATGCCACATGCTCTTGCCAGCTGCCATGTATCACCGCACAAAGTATATTTCTTTTAAATTTTCTCAATTTGTTTTGGTTTACTAATAGTAGAATCAAAATAGTACTTCAGGATTTTAAAGAAGAGTAAAACACAGTCTGAAAAGGCCATTTTCATTGAAAAATTTGGAGCCGTTATTAAGAAAAAGGCATTCATGTGTAATTGTAAACTAGAAATTTGAAACTCTGTTTTCACAGAAATTTTCTGAACTTTCGAAAAACTTCATTTGAAGAACTTTTACTAACAAATGCAATAATGTATTCAAATCGCAGGAAATATACATATTAACTGCGTGAGAGATAATTAAAAAAATTTAAATAAATAAAATGGAGCCATTTTTGAGAAAATATTCAAAATGTCCAGGGGGGGTTATGTAAAATATCCCCAAATTTTGAAGAATGTTTTTCAAAATCTCAAAGCTTCGACTCGGGTCAGATGGACAGGGGTTCTTAAATTTGGAAAAAATTCCTATGAATGGTTTAGGAGTGTTGTCAAAGTCGATGCCAAGAGCGGGAGTCCGTGGCACGAGTGCCACGACGAAATCGCCCCTCCACGTAGTTCATTACCCCGCCATCAAAGACAACACCATCCCTATTGTAAAACGGCGGGGTTACTAATAGTTCCATTTCCTGACGCTAGTTGCGCAGAGAAGCTCGTGGCATGCTACGGTGCCTTTGGAATACCTGTATTTTTAAAATATTGATTTTGCTCGCCGATGACGAGCAAAATCGGTAGTAATTCTTCCCTGCTCCTGAACTTTAACCGCGAGTATTATCTGCTGAGGGGGCAGGACCACTTAATCACGACGTTACTCAACAACGCAAGAGAAAAAAGGTAAATGAGATAACAGATGGTATTATTAGTTCAGACCTTTATCCCGCTCGTTCCGTTTCTGAACGTTGTTCGGCCTATTCGACATCCGTTACCTTTGTTCTATCTCGCGTCACTCCTTATTACGCAAGAAGAAGAATATGCGACGATACTCTCGAAAACGAAAACACACTCGAAAATATCAACCTTGACTCTTTTGGAGATAAACATGTAATCTTCACCTATCCACTTTTCAGGACAACAGACCAACAAGGAACTTCCTTATTTCCCCACGTACTTGCCAAAGCGATGTCCTTAGCTGTTTAACAAACGAGTCTAAATACCCTAGAAGTTGCAACAAATAACATTCAACTTAATAATGGTCGGACAATGAGTCATAGGCATTTCGGTCAAACTGAAAACATTACGCAGACTTATCTTCTCGAATGAAGTGATACAAAATGCACTTCGGACACGCCGCTGTGTTGCATTGCATGATAACTGTGCTCGCGCACGAGCGTGACGAAGATCGTATAAAAAAGAAAGAAAGCAGGTTCAAAGAAAGCGTTAGCAATCACAAAAAATCACATATTTGATATCAAAGGCAGACTGGCAACGATTGAAACGACTATAAAAGAATATCCTACTTAGCTGACCTTTGAAATATTTCAGACAAGTTTTTGATACGAATCGGACCATTCATGCTATATCTATCCGCACAAGCTAACAAGCCTGAAGAGGAAGAAAAAACTATCAACAATTTAATTATTTAGACACGCACATTTCGAGCGCTCGTGATCATCGAATTTCTGTCGCATTTGTATTTCCACACATGCGGCGGGACTTACCTATTTCAGTCCCACAGAAGCCGTATGGCTACATCACATTATACCGCTTGAATATCACTTTAAACGATAACCGCAATCTCTATGCATTTCTGAGACCTATTTGAATAATGTAATAACAGATCAGAGGATATTCATTTCTTCTGTTGATTTCTGGAGTTGTTTTCTCATCGGTGCGAGTGTACAAGTATATGTTATTCACGGGAGTGCACGATCTCATTTTTGGTTGAACTTCTCAGCGGTGGTGAATTTCTGAGTTAACTATATCTTCTCTTTTGAAGAATAGAGTTTGTTTACAGTACAGAATATCACAATACATGGATTTATTTAAAAGCTTGAGAGATATATGCATAATAAATATATTGTAGTCACTTGGCTACAACGGGCACTTAGAGCATACACAACCTGCAAACGAAAGTTCATTCTGAATGGATGGCGACTGAACTGCGTTTAGGTAATGTTATAAACCAAATTGAAGCCAAGATTTTTTTCATTATAATAGAAGAATGCATAAATATATAAAAGACAAACCCAATATTTTACGATGAAGTCACTAGAAAAATATTGTTGAATTCTGTATGGATGGCGAGTGAAAATAACGAAAATCTCGAGTTGCACAATTACAAACTACATAATTGAGGGAAGCAATATGTTCAAAACATTAGGCAAGGTACGTAATGTGCTGAAGATTACAACTAATATAAACTCAAAAGTTGATCATTTGTGTACTCGGGTCAATCCATTTTAAGTGGCCCAGAATTTAATAAATTGGTCGCTCGACCATCTCGAAAAATATTCAAATTTTGTGCATAAATTTCCCAACGTTTTGGATGTTCAAAAACATCAACTTTTTTATTGTACCTGGTTTAGAAATGGCGTCCATTTTTGTTTCACGCAGTGCGCCATTTTTCGCGTTTGCAGACATTTACTCTTTTCTAAATTACTCCGCTCTAGGTTGTTCTAGCATTCTAGAATAAAAAGCATTCGATTCAGTATACTCTGGACTGAAAATCGAAATATTATTTACCTATCTTCTATGTTTTTATCGGGGGAATATTTGCTACCAAATCAATGGAATACGAATGAACGAAATTTGATTTTCAGAGAGTAACTTCTCAAAGAAGGAAAAGAATCATAGCCTTCATTTTTTCTCTGCTTTTACACATAACAATATAATTACATTTTGTAAAATATCATTGGTACATAACGTACCATTTGAAAATTACATCCTCTTGAAAATTGGAATTTTGGATTTTTTCCAAATTTTGAACTGTAATACTGGGGGACCAGATAAAAATCTGATAATTGCATACATGCTCGGCCGCTATCATACCAAATTTCAGTAAAAATGTCAACTTTTAGATTTATCTCGAAGTATCTTTTAAAAAATTGAGAACTTACGAAAATAAGAGGTTTTATTTCTATATTGACGATACGTTGTGCCAAGTAGTAATCAGATTATTTCCAAGTTATTTTAAACTAAAATTTACATTGCTCTAAAATAATTAATCATACTTTATTAATAAACTTAAAAGTGGCCTAATATATAATTTTCAATATTACGTACTTTAAAACAAAGTTACAACATGACATCTACCTTTGTAATTGAAAATATGGTCATTTTTTTTAACGCGCGCGCAAATTTAAACGCAAAAAAAAATAAACAAAACTCTGAATTTTTTATGTTATATTTTATAAGCTATTTTCTTTGGTCCGTTCAGCTTCCCCCTCGATAAAAACATAGAAGATAGGGAAATAATATTTCGATTTTCAGTCCAGAGTATACTGAATCAAATACTTTTTATTCTAAAATGCTAGAACAACCTAGAGCGGAGTAATTTAGAAAAGAGTAAATGTCCGCAAACGCGAAACAAAAATGGGCGCCATTTCTAAAACTGGTACAATAAAAAGTTAATATTTTTAAACAGCCAAAACGCAGGGAAATTTATGTACAAAATATGAATTTTTTCGAGATGGTCGAGCGACCACTTAAAATGGATTGACTCACTCAATTTTCCACCTAGCGAAAGAGGACGTAAAATTACAGAAATGGAATTGTTTGGAAGAAATAAACATTATTTGTAAAACAGAAAGAACGCTTTACTTCCAGGCGCACCGGAAGCAGATCAGACAGCTCTTGTTATTGTAAAAATTATCAAAACTTCGTAGTAAAAATTGACCAGGTGGCTTTTCAAGTATTAAATATTTAAAAGGTTGTGTAGGGGTATATGTTAGAAACCCAAAAAACTACTTGACTCAGCAAAAAAAGGTTAGTTTTTTTCCCCGGTTTCCCCGGTAATTCCCGTACAATACAATGGACTAAGTTCCGTATGTACTCATTGTAGCCATATGGCAATGTTTCATAAAAATAAACTAACATGAACACGTTGAAAACTTGTTTTTATGCCTTTTCATGTGCCCCTTTATCAATTTTATGCCATAAATATTTTGTTTCTTCACAACACGTAATTTGGGATTGAAAGGGTTACGTGGCATAACAAAAGTACATTAGAAAAATAAAATACAATATTTACAATACAAAAATTACTACGAATTTATTTAATTCGTAATTAACTTTACGAAGATTCTGTTCGGAACATCTCTAAAACAATTAAAAATACTACCAAAATTTACAGACACTATAAGAAATGGGCCCTTTAAAGCATTAATTGATTAAACGTATAAAATAACATTTAATATAGCGACCAAGGAGACCGAAAAGCAATCGTCAGGCAGCCGAGTGGTTTCGTTAGTTGGAATTCACAAGAGGAACGTGCGTGGTGACCCACGGTCCCACTGTCGGTTCTTGTCCCACGCGGAACGTTATTTATACTCATCTGACTATAGGGCATCAGGTGAAGTATAGGCCGTTTCAGGGAAGTATACAAGTAGGCCCCGACCCTGATTCAAAAGAAGGTTTGGACGTTAGCCAGAAGTTAAAACGTTTCATCCACGTGTAATTGCTTTTGGTTACTCCTTTGAGCAATATTTTGACGATCATGGGGAAACTTCACAGAGAAGTGATCAAACTGAATTACTTTCCACGGTGTCTCTATTGTATCAAATTTTTAATTTATATTGAATGTCTAAGAAAAAACTTACAAATAAGGTAATGTTTCACTTTGAAACAGTCTGGTTTTATTTCCGGAGGGAAAGCTATTCTTCAAAGTAGTAGTAATAATAATAATAATAATAATAATAACAACAACCCTTTTGATGATTTTTCTATAATTATTTCTTCTGACGTACTATGGGGGAGAGGTGTATTTTGTGCACGTTTTCTTAAATTCTGGGATCATTACCTTAAGCATTCCCGAGTTGAATTATGAATACAGATGGAAACGAGCGTTTTTGGCCAAAATAATACAAAATATTAGCCCCAGTGTAATAAAAACTATTTGCAAAAAAAGCTTCTAGTTTTGGCTGTGGTCCCTCATCGTGCTCATAGTGTAGGACTCGACTACCGCAAGAGCATGGAGAACGTTAATTTGAATATATTATACATAGTAGAACTGTAAAAATCAAGAAACACACAATATAATTAATTAGCTTCGTAATTTAGTGAGTCCACTTCTCAGATACCTTACGATATTAACTTTGCTCCCCCAACATTATAAGCATTCTACATCACACGAAGTGTCCGGGTCTTACTTTCCATCACGATCTCATTCCGATTTTGAGCAATGCAGCCTCTAAATTTTGAGAATGTGGAAACGTAACATTTAATCCAATGACTGGATTGAGAGGGAACTGGAATTAGAAGAATTCCTCCGATTGAGATTCAGGTGCTCTAATACGCTCTGACACAATACATATTCATTACAATTGACGAATAGAATAACGAACATGAAAAAATGAAGACAAAAATTACGTCACTATTCGACACGGTGTAAGAAAATCAATCGTTTTTAAGAAAAAATGCATTTTTTTAAACTTCAGGGCTGAGACGCAAGAGTTAACGTTACCATATCGAGCTAAATCTAGGCGAATTTCATTTTTATACCAATTGGCACTTTTTTAGGAGTTCCAGTCAAAGACATTTCGAAGTCCATTCGTGCAACCTCCCCCTTTGTACTCTTTTCTACCTTCCGCCAAGATTGCATCTAATGTGCAGATAATTCACAAAAACTTGTGCGCCCATGTTGGCTACCACACCCTTGTCAATATCAGAGTATTTTTACTCCTCAGGGTGGGGACATGAACAATGGCTCTTATCTGCACCCCCCTCTGTGGGAGGGGTACAAATACACCGTTTGTCTGGCATCGAACACACCGAAACGCGTTGCCGAAGGGCGAAGACCGCGACACGCCATCTACTCAAAACAGAGGGTAAGACCGTTCCGTCAACTCGAGGGTACCAACTTTCCGGTTTGATACCGGAATTGTTCACTCCGCTCAGAGCGTTCCAGACAAGCCCCGCCTCAATAAGTATCAGACATTGCCATGACGAAGCCAAGAGCCCAACTGGAGGCCACGTGTGTTACACTAGGGGGAGGGGGGTGGAGTCCCCAACCCGTCTTCTCACTGCGATTTACCTTGCTAACGATATATCACCGGGGATCTGGGCCGGGCGGCCGGGAGGATACCACTTCCTCGCCAGGGCTTCTCTAAGTGGGACAACGACTCCGACCGGGGCCTCAACCCACCCGCAGCAAATTCACCGGAACAAAAAAGCACCGGATTGATTTTAACAGTAATTTTTCACGTGAACTGATCACGGAGAATTAACAAATATATGTAGCAAATATCGCCTTTGAAATTCTAAGATACCACTCGATTATTCTACAACAAAACGGGGGGGGGGGAACTTCTCCCACATGCTAATATTTTCACGAAGTAACTTACAACATAGCAACTAGAACACAAAAGAAACGCGGAAGCGTCTGACGTGAGAAGCATCACAATATTGAGATCGCCTTCTGAAGACTTACCAGGTCGTCAATTTACATTGTTTACACGAACGAAATACAACAGCCACTCGACTGTAATAAAAAAATAGGACCTAGATCATGCGGAAATTCTGATAGTAGGCCCTACAGTCACAAAATGAAAGAGTACAAAGTGTGTTGGGGATAAAAATAGAGACTTTGTGTGTGTGTATTATATCACTGTAAAGTACTTCTATTAGTGATGAATGCAGTAAGTGTATTGTGATGTATAAATGATATTTTCTTCTCTACAATCTTGGGTCAAAAATACATCACAAGCTCAAAACTGCATTCTGTATTTTCGTGTCTCAACGATGCGGACTTTCGTTGGCGAAGATAGGATCTAGTCCCATCAACTTTGTATTACTGCGTACTGTAATATGAGCAATTTTTACTTAAAGCAAAATTCGTAACAATTCAAGTCCACTCCCCCAGAAGCCTTCTGAAACATCCATACAAAATATACTCAATTATCCCAATATTTTTAGATTATTACGTATGTTCACCAATTTGGCCGGCAATATTACTTCCGACGGAATGAACATACGCATAAACTGAGAAGCATTTTTAACATAAATCAACATTACATGAAAACCGCTGATATTTTCCGTACTGGTCGAACAACAAATTAATCGAAATTGAATTGCAATATTTATCAGATTAATTACACGATTAATTAAGGTATTAACTTTGGAAGATTAAATTGCTTGTATTTCTGCTTTACATGTTTCACAACAAACACACACTCGTGCGTCGTTATCTTCTAGTGTCGTCCAAACAGTAACCTTTGAGACACGATGCACGAGCACTTCATAATATGATACAAAGACTAGAGGCTATTCTAATACATTGGGCTGATATCAGTGTGATCGGCGCTGAACCAATTACGTCTTCAATCGCTTGATCAATATTGCGAATTAGTACGAACTTACATTTCGATGAACAAGAAACAATGTCAATTAGTTAAAAAAATAAAATAAAAACAATATTTAAAAAAACTAATACTCTGAGAAAATCACGTGACAATTGTTCCAAAATGTGCACTGGAACCTTATAAAAGTGAAATCAAAAATCCTGTAAACATTTTTTTCTCGTATATGTATATGATGATGATATCTCTGCGGTCAAGTTCAAAACCCAGCAGAAAAGTTTTAGCAGATTGAAAGCATTTACAGATACGAGTAAAATCGGATCAATGATGCGATTTCGTACCGAAGTAAGCTGATGCTACTCACGATAACATATAAAACAGAGTTCAAAGCGAAATTTTCGAACGGGTTCTACAAGAATAACTGTCAAATATGAGAAAGTATGTTCTCTTGCAGCACAACTAGTTCAAATCTTTCAATCGGCACCCTTTCAGCTCATTTTTGGCATTGCTAGTGTGCCCATTTTCACACAAACATATTTGATTTTGTCACACTCTTATCCGCAAGCTAAAATTGAAGTCTGTAGCTCCAAATATTGTTCACGGGTCAAATACATCAATTAGTATCAAACAGTATTAAAGAGTACGGTTCTGCGGACAACCAAGTGAAATCTCCATAATTTTTCACGGATTTTTTGAAAAGAGTCAATAGAGTCATTATCTCGGAATCAAAATCGCTGTATCTTATATTCGTTTTATAATTGATTTCCTCTAAACGAATATATTTTTCTTGAGCTTGATATTTTTCATGATATTTACTTATTTCGTTTCCGCATTGCGTATTTCACTTTCCATTTCTCAAGGAGATACAATCGAGCGCTATCTATCTGTCACAGAGAGAACCATCCTGTAACAGGAACGTGAACAGTGGGGACCGTTCGCAAACGTCGTGCAATAATGTCACACAGATTGGCAGAATTGTCTCCTCGTAGTATATCTTCCCTTTGCGGCTCTCACACGCAACCAATCTATAAATAAGGTCTCTAAAGGAAGAGAATTTCACGGAGACACGACAAATTGCTTTTTACTTTCCCGTATACGTACGTATACACGAAGTGATATACATAGTATAGGGGAAGTTATGTAATGCTGCGCGAAAAAAATGGCCAATTTTCGGCGGAAAAAAATTCATTGCCGGGCCGTGATAACGAAAAGGTGGATAAAACCAGTGGCTAAATTAAGAAAAAAAATCCCCTAACACGTGGTGTAGCCAGAAACCCTGTTTTCTAGGTCCTTGATACTGAAAAACCAATTGAAAGGAAAACGTCCGTCTGTCCGTCCGTCTGTGAACACTGCTAGCGCCTAAACCATACGTAGGATTTCTTACAAATCCCCGGTCGATCTGGTTCTGGTCCGAAGTCGAAGCTTTGAGATTTTGAAAAAGGTTCTGTAAAATTTGGGGGTACTTTACATGAAGCCCCCGAACATTTTCAAAATTTTCTCAAAAACGGCTCCAAATTTTTTCTTTAAATTTCTGGTAAGAATAGAGTAAAATACACTTATTAACATGGCATAGATCTGATTTTCACGGATCACTCTAAATTTTCGCAAATTGCAAAAGTTAAACATTTTTTCGGCATCTTTCTGGAACTACAAAATTGAAGATTGAGATTTTTCCTTCAAATAAAATTTTTTCTTCAGAGTGAGTTCTTTCTTTTAGATCATGTACATTTTTTTTTGAACATTTCAGTTGTTTTCGCGCCATATTGGTTGCAATATTAAAAGAGAAATTTTAAAAAATTACAAAAACCAAGATTTTCTCGAAAACGTCTCCAAATTTTTCTTTAAACTTTTGGTGGGTATAGTGCCTAATATATTTTATGAGATGACATTAACGCCATATAGCTCTATCCTTTTGTTTTTTCAAAAATTGGAAGAATGTATTTTTTTACTTGTCTCTCACGTAATATTATACATATATAATATTAAACATTATCGGCGATTTTTTCACATTATTATATTTACGAGTACATGTGCTTTAAATAATCTCAAGTAAAGTTTCTGGAAAACACAACCGTTTTTTGTTAAAAGTAGCTCAAATTTCGGCATTTTTAGAAACGCTCAAACGCCATATTCTCATATATGGCTGCAAATTTTTTCTTCAAACTTCTGTAACGGATAGTGCTAATTACACTCTTTAATATGAAGTAAAGTTTATTTTGAGTTATTTTTTTGTTTTAAAAAAATTATATAAATGTAATTTTTTTTAAGATCTCTCACATCTTTAATATGCACATTACCGGCAATTTGTAAAGATGATTATATTTGTGAGTGTAAGTGCTTCAAATAACTTCAAATAAAGTATTTTGAAAACTCAAAAATTTTCTGTGAAAATGAGCTTCAAATTTCGCATTTTTAGTAGTGCTAAAACGCAATTTTCTCTTAAACGGCACATAATTTTCAAAAGAAAATTGCCAATTATCGCTAGGTTTTTGTGTTCTTTAATATTCTAAAATTAATATTTCCGTTCTACCAATAGGAAACCGAAAAATTAGGAAAATGACAAAAAATATACCTTTGGTGGTGATAGATGACAGCTGGCAAGAAAGAGTATGTAGCAATTCCGAATAGCTAGCGAAGACCCAAGGAAATTGAAAACTAATACGGGAAAGTCTGAGCCATTCTGTAGCACCACTAGTTGACTTTAAAAATATGAAGGATTGGTTTAAAAAACGCATCTAAATATTCATGTAAAATGCAACCTGCAATGCGTTCTAGGACTTTAAAAACTAAAATTTTGAGGCCAGAGGCCTCAAAGAAACGTCCTTCACACCATCTTCTTGACCATTCTATTACAATTTTCCTTGTTCAACGCTTCTCGATTCTACCCCACTGCAGAATCTGGAATTGTATGTGAAATTACTAAACACTTGATGGTGAACTAAATACTGGGTGATTGAATTACATGCGTGTATAATTCCTCGATGATAAAGTTAAATAAGAATATCGACAAGGGTGTACTATATTGTTATCAATTACAAGGTGACATATAGAACAAGTGACGGAGGATAAGACGGCCTTGAAGAAAAATCTATATTACTGTCTTACATATGGAAATGGAAAAATAAGGAAGGGGATGGGGTATAGCCTGCGAGAGTTCTTGCACGGGTACGCTAGTCATCTGTATTTCTTCTGCATTACTAATTTCCACGGGGCGCAGAAATTGTAAGAAAATTAGGCAGCCTCCTGTCACTTGAGAGGTGTATATAGTTTCGTTCGATACCCAGGAACTCGGGAGAAATAAAAAAACAATGACAGTTTCCAATTTGACGAAAAACCGCAAATATTTTAGTTTTATCTTCGCGTGTAAACTGAATTGAATACGTAATTAGAACAAGGGCCCAAATCCACTTATTTTGGAAAACAGTTTTCTCCTGGGAAAATATACTACTCGAACGGACGCATCTACTGAGTGGAATGTAGTCCATCAAAATCAACCAGAATAATGTTACTATTGCGAACGAAATTTTCATTGATTATAATAAGGTCCTTTATCCAAGAAATGGGACCTTGTTCTGGTCACACAATTATCGGTTTCACTCTTCCTTTTTTCTCTTCCCAATATTTTTAGCCAGCATTATTGATTATTGTCAACTCAATAAAAAGTGTGTATAAATCGTAGGCAAAACAAGATATCAAGACTTACAAGCCTTATCCATACTTGCCTACTACAGATGTGTTGTTCTCGCGTCAATTGTGGATGTATGTTATGTTAATTTACTCAGTGTTAAGTACCGTTGGCCTGAAACAGAAGCCAGAAGGGGAGCAATTGAGGTTGTATCTCTTGTTCACCATCACGAAGAAGCATTCACGACAGATTCTGTTACAAAGTTACATGTGTCTACTGACGGCTAAGGAAGGCAAAACCAAAATAAATACCGACATTTTGGCTATCTAGGTTCTGAATGGCGAAGTCCAGGAAATAAGGCACTATTTTCCTCAATGAGGACACAGTTATCTATCTTGGGAACGCCACTTCGGTGTTATAGAAATAATGCAGCGCAAAAAAAAGAAGACAGAGCAATATGAACAATGACTATGAGTAATTAAAAGTTTACTGTTGTTGAAGTAAAAGGTTTCAAGATTAAAGATTTTGTCTCTCGACTTGGTGTCCCATATTTCGAAAAAAATTGTAACAAAGAAAGATTATAAATTTAAAATAAAGAAATATAAGAAGTTTGTATTTAAAGAAGAATGCAAAGACAGCGAGGAGGCGTATTTGACAATCTATTTTCCTGACGGAGAGATATTTACATTAAGAAAAACTGATATTGATAAAAGTACTTTACCCATCACATCCTTCATGCAACTCAAGGCTACCTTTAAAGGTAAACCAACTGAATGATGTTCTATACACTCGCGAAGTACCTCTGTAATCCAACAGGAAAGCTTAATATGTCAGGCCAACTCTTTGATTGTGATGATTTATAATTTTTTCTCATGTATCTTGACTTTATATTCTTCAACATGGCCATGTCAATGGCTTAAACCCTGCTTGTTTGCAGTCATAATAAAGACACTTTTTAAAACATTTTGAATTCCCTAAACATGTTCCGAGGAAAAAGGGCCCACATTTATGTAATAAAATACATATTATATTATAAACTGCTGGACGTAGAACATTGAAAATAAATTTTTAGGCTCATTTTTACAGAAAAGTTTTGAATTTCGACAAACTTCATAACACAACATTTGAAGTACTTGTATTCACCAAGGGAATAATTTATACAAATCACATATTGTAAATATAAACGACGCGAGAAAAAAATTACATTTGTGCAATTTTTGAAGAAAGAAAGAAAAATAGCAAAATAATAAGGAAAATGGCGTTTATGTCATCTTAAACAGTGCAGTTCGTATAGAAAGTTTGAAGAAAATCTTGTTTTTAATACTGCCCATATTTCACTCAAAATTGCACGAAAACTACTAATTACTTTCGGAATGAGCATGACAATAACAACTAAAGGAAGAGAAATTTCATTAGAACCAAAACGTACCATCTTCAATATTGTAGAGGAAGAAATCGAAGTTCTGTAATTTTCGAAGATTCAGAGTTAAAAGAGAAAATGGGACCTATTTTATCTCAAGCGTATTTCACTATTCTTACAAGAAATTGAAAGAAAAAAAATAGAGCTATTTTTGTGAAAATTTTGAAACTGTTCCAGGCGCTTCGTGCAAATTACCTTCAAAATTCAATTTTTTTTCAAAATCTCAGAGCTTCGAGTCGGGCCGGATCGATCGGGAAATATTCATTAGGGAAATAAAAACGTATGAATAGTTTAGGCCAAAGCTGTCGAACTTAAAAGGGCTTATGGGCAGCATATCAAATTCTAGTTAAGCCGCTGGCCGCACTGTAATTTAAAATAGTTTTTACCGTAACTGCTGAGGTTATACTGAAAAACACACACACACACACACACACACACGCACGCACGCACGCACACACGCACGCACGCACACACACACACACACATATATGTATATCTTAGATACGACTTTTATTCAACATACTTAATGTACATATAATAAGACTAACTAGAAAAATATATAACTAAATTAATATTACATTTATGTAATTATAAAAATGCATAACAGAATAACTAAAAAAACGCATTTGGTTGGTACAATAATTTTTTCAAAGCAGTCGCGGGCTGCACAAGAAGACACGGTGGGCCGCATGCGGCCCGCCAGTTCGAAAGCCCTGGTTTAGGCGCTAGTGTTCTTCACAGATGGACGAAGTTTTGAAGAAAGAAAGAAAGAAAGAAGGAACAAATTGGTATTACAGGTCTCCAAAAGGTGTATTTCTGTAGAAATCTCGAAATCGATTTTTCGCAGGATTACTTTTCTCTATACTCTACTGCGATTTTCGTAACTTTGCCCTTTGACAGGAATCAGCTGTTTCATCCAATCGCGAGCTTGAACGTCACCATAGTAACGTCACTGTCGCGAAATATAAACTCCCTATTGGATGGCAGCGAAACAGCTTATTCCTGTCAGGGGCAAAGTTACGAAAATTGCAGTATACGTCCCTTACTCCTCATGTAGGTACAACACGACAAAGTAATAAACGAAACCCAAACAAAAGAGCAACTAAAAAGTACCCCTCAGCCGATAAAAACCAGTTACTCCACTAACATTATATAATAAAATTATAAACTGGTACCTTAAAAAAATATATCCTATTAAACTGGATACAATGACTATGAAACCCATAATAAATAGAAACAACCATTTACTATACATACAACACAACACTCATAATTTACAAACAGACAGACCACTCGAAGTGTATACCTGACCAAAATGGGTAAATTCAAAACCAATCTACAAAACAATATCCAGATCATACAAAATCAATGTTTAAAGACGACAACCAAAGCACTGTGGTTCATATAAAATTCGCAACTACATTAATTCTTCAAACTCGTTCTTATAATCCTGCACGTCGTGTACCTATCCACCCATTTCTACACTTGTTTAATGTTAATACTAATTCTAACCAGATTCAACACATGAACCTCAACACTAAAAGAATAAAAACTAAGTATCAGTTCCACATATTACTGAAAATATCCGAAACAGACCCTGATTAGAGGTGGCCACACGGCTTCAACTATTCCAAGTAGAATATTTTAAGTTGGTTTAATGGTTCAAGAATGTTTTGAAGTACATAAATCACGAGAAAAGATACGTTTCAATACGCACATTCAAATACAAAAATTGAGACATTACTTTCCCGGATTTTCTCATAATATTCAGAAGGTTTCATCTCCAGCACACACACTGAATGGCCGAGAGAAGAAAATCCTCATTTACATTCCCTCCTCTCATCCTAAAAAGTAAATACAGCGATCCCAAAACATCACCGGTCTTCAATTTCGTCCGAGAACTCTTTAAAACATGAGCAGCGAGAGTTTGCGGCTCGATGACGCACAGGCAAGCCTCGCTAAAAAAACATGGCACGACGCCAGCTTATATTCCACCCCATGTAAAAGAACGAGAACAGGACACATCGCAAGGAGAGCGGTAAAGGACTGACACCCGTAGAAACTGAGCAGTGCACATCATCACATTATTTTCAGCAGCATGCAATTACTGAAAATGTTCATTTAAAATAATGATAGATATTTCATTTTAATTCACGCTTCGATGTTAATCATTTCGCCCTGTTATAAGTTCTGCAGCGATCTTCCATCGTCATCATTGTCATCATCCTCATACACATTATTTCCAAAATGTGTGATGTAAATATCTCTTTTGTTGCTCGGGAACCTTCCCAGAGACTAGTTCTCGAGCGACTAAATGTACTGGTGAATTTCAAATTCAAGGCCATTTCGTCTAGGTGTACTAAGTTACATTATATTTACCTGAAATTATTCAATTATCTTGTAATATAATTTGCATTAGTCTCAATTTTCCACTTAAAATTATTTTCGAACAATTTATGGACTGTACAAACAAGACTTCATCATCTTCCTTTACGGATTAGGCATATTGCCTGTTCCAGCCTCTTTCCATCTCATTCTTGGCCATCCAACGTTTCTTTTTCCTCGCAGCTTATGATTCCGGAAGTTCGCACTGGAAGTCTGTCTTGCGGCATATTTCCAATATGTGTCACCCATAGCTGTCTGTACTTCTTAATTTTGTCGTGTACTGTTTCTTTCCGCCCTAGTTCCTCTCTTATTTTTTCACTTTTTATTTGGTCTCTTAATGTACAGCCCTTTACTCCTCTAAGAAATCTCATTTCTGCTGATTCAAGCCTCCTACAATCTTCTTGTTTTTGAACCCAAGTTTCACATCCATACAGTAAAACTGGGAGGTCCATTATATCATAAAATTTTAACAGGGTTTCTTTTCGTGCTTTCTTTTTAAATGTTCTATTTATGGTTCCACTTACTGCTTGAAACTTATGGATCTTGCTGATGATATCCCCATTTCTTCCATATGTAATTTCGCACCCTAGGTAGTTAAAACGTGTCACTTACAAACAAGACTTACCAACTGTATTTGTTGCATGGTTTTAGCATACTCTTCTCTACTATTCTCTAATCGTGGCCCTATGAAACGCATTTCTATATTGTCCAGGTTTTCAGATTTCTTTTTCCAAAAACAAATTTACAAAACTTTTGTATTATATTTTTATGCAGTTGTAGAATTCACATAGTTTTGACAACACTGCGATGGAAACAGCGAGTTGTTCGCTTCTTGGTTGAATTGGATGTTTTCAAATGATAACCAACATGTTAGTAGCGCAGAAAGTGCAATATTTCAATATTACGTAGCTGTTTCCAATAATGCGGGAAAGTATGTGCTGTTGTAGCACCACTAGTTTTCTTAATGAAATGTGTTCGTCAAAAACAGATCTTTCAATAAGGGAAGTTGAATTTTCCAAATTTGAGTATTCTTTTAGTAATTTGGCGTCAAACGTAGTCGCCCGCTCGGAAAATCCTACTCTTCGAGAATGTAAAATGAATGGTGGTTCCAAATAGTTGGATGTTACGTAAGTTAGAATTTGTATATTATTTCATATTTCTTTGTTTGTATCTGCATGTGTCTGCATTTGCATCGGAGCTTTTGCTAAACGTTTACAAATTAAACTTTTAGAAATTATTTATAACATATTTGAAATATATGGAATAAAAATTGCTAGCCTTCAGGGAATATCAGATTGGAAAGCAACAATGGCATTCCGCGTCGCAACTCGCGAATTTCTGTTAATTAATCTCATTGTTGTCGCATGATTTAGCTGCATTACAAGCAGCAGTTATAAGTGTCAAATTTGTGTTGCTATTTTTTTGAAAATATTTAGTTTTCACGCCAATTGTTCTACCATTTGCAACGAGTTTTACGAAAAAATGACGCCTGAGGTTTGCTAATTACGAGAGAAATTGTGGTATAAATAGTATTAACCATTACTAAAGGCGAGAAAGTACGTGCTGTTTTCAGCAAGTTTTTAAATGTCGACATCACGCACAACCTCGGGGTAAGGCGGGAAGTATCAGAGGCAGGCAAGGGAGATAGCGCAGTTTGAAGAAGAATTTGCGTTTTTCAATGTGCCTCCACTACACTACTAAATTGCTATGTCACTTTCAGGTTGATAGCAACGGTGACTGTAGTGAAGGGCTAAGGCTAAAACGGGCAGGAGCGAGGACTGCGAGGCAGGACGGGGCGAGCGGTGTGGAAAGGACAGGGCGGATTTAGGCAGTTCGGCGTAAGGTAGGGCAACTCAGGGTAGGGATACACTAAACACACAATTCATTCCTTTTTCTATCTGAAAAGACGAACATGATAACTAAATACCCAGGCAAGTAAATATTAAATACGGGTTTAAACTTCCATGCGATTAATCTCCCGTGCGTATTCCACAAGTATGTAAGAATAAAGTTAGGAATTACTAATGGGAAATATATAATGAGACATCCAACCCAAGTTTTGCAATATCATTCAGTAAAATAAATATTTACCGGAAATATTATTTTTAGAAAATACTTTTTTGGTAACTGGTAATTATGAGACAAAGCTGGATCGTAAATTATAGGTACCGTATAACGTATCGCTCATCCAGTGGAACAGTGACGTAACTGTAGAAAATAGAATTTTACAGAAGATATTTTTTTGAGAATATGGGCACTGAAGCAACATTCTGAAATAAAATACTTTGAATTAATATACACACAGAGGTGCTTGGTGTCTTGTACCTTGGCTTCTTGACCCTGTACTTCTTACAAAGATCTTATTAATGATCACTTTTAATAGAAATTTTCTGCTATTAAGCTTTGCATTCACCCCCATTCTTACAATTGTATCATTGTTCCTCTGAAATTTATTTTCGTAATTAACGATTATGAGACGATTTCGATCATACAACTCGGTTTATTTATTGTTAGTTGGATAAGGCAATCTCGTGTCTCCTAAGAATTATTTACCACGTCGATAGCGAAACGACAGTATCCCGTAAATACTTCCTGTTCCCTTGAAATGCACAAGAGATAATAGCAGTTGTTGCCACACACAGTATCGAAATCACACTACGGATTAGCAAACTTTGTGAGATTAAAAGGAAAGAGCTCATATCTTGGCAAACAAAGTGAACCTCAAAATGTTTCTGAAACAGTGTAGGTTGTTCTAAAATAGGGTAATCTTATTAATAGGTAGACATTAGTAATAGAATGCACATTTGTTTGGGAATATGGGCACTGATATAAAACAACCCAGACCCACAAAGAGCAAATGAAGAATTTGACATTTTATAGTAAACCATCAAACTATTTTGAATAATATTTGAATGCCAAATGAAGAATATTTTAATTTTTAAATGTCTGTTTTCCGTTTCTTGGTGACTACAAATCGAAACCACAAATCCCAAAGCCATTCAAAACTATTGGTACTTCTACAAGGGCACACTCTTTCTCAAATTATTTCTAACGGTTCCGTAATGTTATAATTAGGGATCGTATTTTTATGTAGAAGAAAATGTAAAAAACATGCCGCAAAATATGCAGGAATAACTTAATATACTTGCAAAAAAAAGCGGTAAAATGTGCCCTTAAAATAAATGAAATTATATAAAAACGTTACCTTACAAACCAAAATTCCTACTAAAAAACAAATTACGTGAAATTCGTTTTGTGTTGGCGAACAAACATTGCAAATGAACGCAAGCTCTAAGCAAAATGAAAAAGTGACGTCATAGATAGTAATAGTACGTAGCGACTGTTTCTACAAAATCGATGTTCACTCGATATGTGATTCGAGCGAGCTGCTCTTAGGAACAGCGGCTTTGATTAAAGGCGTCGTTCATTTATATTATCATTACTCAATTCTGTGAATCGTTCCTTTGCAACACAGGATATAGTATTGGAAGGGAAAAAAGAAAAAGAAATTAACTCAAAGGAAGTCATAATCTGTAAAGCATAATATTCACTATTAACAGATTTTGAGCAGTCGAAGAACAGGGAAGTCAAACGAGGGAAGTAATAAACCATCATTGAAATTTGCAATTTTCTTAATTATTGATTGTAAAATATGCAACATAATCTAGTATAACCCTGAAATATGTAATTTTACGCAGTATAACTCAAATATGCTGAATAAAACTTTGATATAATCTAGGGACTCCCATTCAAAAAGAAAACCGAACTCCGGACTTCTACGACTATGCAGAAGAAATATGCCCTTGCATAAAAATCCGTTCTCTAATTATATTACTAGTTGAACCCTTTAAACATGTTTCCGAACCGCAAAAATATTTATCCGGACTCGGTGCACATTAGCGGAAAAGTTCGAGCTGCCGCCACTGAAATCCCTTACCGGATACCTTTTTGGGGGTGAACAAATACGTTACAAAGTCTGCCATTTATGACGTTCTTTTTAGTCTCATTTATGATGGCGAATTTCTAACATAAAAATCGATCTGTGGGTTCCTCTTACCAGAAAAAATGGATATTTCTTGCTCGAGGTTTCACTGTTCTAGAGAAAACAAACTCCGATCAACCCGACTCGCCTGCCCCCGCAGCGATTGTTGCCAATAATCCGCACAGGCGGATTCACCATGTGCAGCATTTATCTACACCCGACCTCCCTGTGTGCAAGGATCATGTGCGAAATAAAAGACCCCTAACTGTGGCTTCGGCCTAATGGTGATCGCACGTGGCACCACACAATTTACATATTATCGGTAAGGCATACAGACCTACAAGACTGGCAGTCCCTCTCCTGGAGTTTGATACGAACGCCCACTCAGAGGAATGGCAAAGCAGGCAGACAGTTCAGAGGGGAGGAAATGGAGGAATTCGTGTTCAGACACGGCCTGCCTATTGTAAGCTTAGACACTATAATACGATGGTGCGTCTCCATGGGCGGAGGGGAAGAAATTCTGCACCAACACACGCTTCTGCCCGGTTTTGGGTGGTGGGTGATGGACGCACTAAAACCAGCTTTACACAAAGTGACTTCTGACAGATCAGTTGTGACGCAGTTATCCACCCCGAGGTTTCATTACATTACCAAAATGAAGTCGTAACAAAGCTCCTGATTGGATAAGCGCGACCTGCTGACGATCTGTCAAGTTTCTGCATTTAAATCGAAGTATAATCCTCTGTGATCTGGACGACTGAAGAGGCATAACCTGAAGCTCCCACACCTCTGGACCACTCTCGAGTTAGAACACAACGCAACTAAGTTTCGGGTGGGGAACGCCCACTGCACCCCCCTCGACCTCGTTCGACCACCTAAAACGCCAAGTTTGACTTAGCTTTGACTGTTCATTCACATGCCATAGGGATTCGATGTCGATGTTTTCAAAACATCAATTTTTACTTTCCCGTATACGCACGTATATACGGAGTAATATACATAGTATATGGAAAGTTATGTAACGCTGCGCGAAAAACCACTGTACTAAAAGTTGTACTTAAGAATATTCAGTTCATTTACTCTCAGGCAATTAATTTACTATCGACTTGTTGCAGATGCTTCATGAACTGTGTGAGCAACAATAATACGGAATATTGCGGCGTTTATCTCGAAGCTATTGACCTCCCGCGTCTCTCTCCCGCCAGTAGTGATAGGTCACCCTTCCCCTGCACAGAAAGGCCTTCCTGATTCTAAGAATAGTTCACATTACATTGTTTTGATGGATTGCGAACCCAGATCAATGTCCAGGGTCATTGCAACATACCCAGTGGCAGTGTCCTTGACTTTTACTTCCAAAAATGCAAGTAAAAGAGATCCTAGGAGCCAAATGTAATCACCCACCTTCTAAAAACATCTATTACTTCTATTGAAATTGGAATTCAGACCAACTGCAATGACTATGACAAGTAATTTACAATCATTAGAGATTACAATTTATCTACACTAATATACAAAAGACAGACGTGCCTTGACTTACGGCGCGATAATCTCTGAATCTACTGAACCAATACTGACGAAACTTTTGCGCTAGCTTCCTTTTATAGGCCTGGAGTACTTTAGGCTATGATTTACAACCATAAACCTTAAACATGTTCACAAAATAATTATTTTTCTGGACGTTTTCCGGCTAGCATTACATAATAGATTCAAGAGTGCATCCATGTCCATAGTTAAGCTACCCGACACCTGGGATCACCATCGAGTTCATCAGTGTACAGAATTGCGTATATCTGTAGAATAGGTGAAGACTGTTGATTTTATTCATTGTTTAATGAGAAATGTTTGTATTTAAGAATGATTTGGTTTGTCTTCACTCTATAAAAGTAACTTGGATATTGACTTTAATTCCGTCTCGGCGTAAATGTATTAATGAAAAAGAGCAGTGGCGGCTCTACCATAAGGTCACATGGTCACGTGCCCTCCCACTTGTAAAGGAAAATATTAATAGTGGACTGAAATGCGTGTCATGTTATCAATTCTAGAGAATTTACGTTAAGGTTTTCACGGGCGACATCGATACTATTTCACAGCGCTGATAACGAGGTAGTTGTGGCAACAGGGCGAAGTCCGCAAGCTTCGTGTGACCAGCTCCCTCCCGTTCAGCAAAGCTATTCCCCATAGTGCGACGAAAAGAAGGAGGGGGTAATGCTCCCTTAAGGCCCTTCACGGTCACAAGTTTTTTGTGACTGCCACTGCAAGCGCCACTTTGCAGATGTACAAACAACGCTCGTAGTGTCTGAGAAATGAAATGCTTATTAGCTCAGGGCCCGCGTAATCTTGACAATATCAGCAGCTGTGAATTCTATGCGAGTTATTTTTTCTTGAGCGTGTGCGTTTGTTGTTTCAATTGAATTGTTTTCTCTTCTCATTCAGCCGAGTTAATACGTGAGAAACCAGTGAGGAATTTCAAGTGTTTTTCAGTTTACAGCCCTTAAACTTCAAAATAAAATTTTTATTAGTTTTTTTTTGTTTGTTTTTTTCGTGCCCTACCTGGCCTTAGGTTTAGGAGCCGCCACTGAAAAAGAGAGAAGTGTACTTAGGCGTATATGGAATGTTTGGAAAACGACATTTTGCTGATGGATGTTTCACATTTTAAAAAAGGTATGAATGCACGCATGTATTCAATATAAAATAGTTAGTGGATTAGTTGTAGTACATTATGTATGATTAGTACGTTTTGCGAGTTCAACGAGTCAAATGAAAGTTATTGTGAATGATTTATGTTTTAGGCTGAAACTGTTAACAGATGGATGAATTTTTGTAGAGAAGTATTTTATTACAGTGTAGAAAGCAAACCTGTGGCTAGTGAAGTAATAAGGATTAAATTGATGAGAGTGAGTTCGGTCAGTTCGGTTTCGGTTTAGTGAAGTAAAAGAATAGTGAGAAATGGAAGGAATTGAATGTGTGTCAAACATTGTTTTCCAAGGTTGTTGAAAGTGGAACAAAAAAGGCTTTATTTTAGGTAACAGAAAAAACGTTGGTCAAGCCGGGATCCACTGTGTTATCAAATTTTCGTAGATATTACAATTGTCTAAGTGGCTAATGGCACATTTACGTGAGCCATAAGGACCCTAAAACGCATACTCAAGTTCGACTAAAAGCACTTCATTTGTATTTAAATTGCCTCGGCATGGGGGTCAACGATTAATTTCAAAGTTTTCTTTATAAACGCTGTTTATAACGACATAAGAAAAACATAATATGAAAAAGAATAAGTTTTACGATGTAGCAACTGATTGAAAGTATGGGAATAATATCTACAATTCTACAAAAATATATGTGAGTGAATGTATTTAATTTTTTGATTAATTTAATTATTTTTAGTTATAAAGTGAGTGAAGTTTGGGGGCGGGAACCCCAATTTAAAAAATATAAACTTTTTTTTTTGAGAAAGCGAGGAAGACAAATTATTTCTAGGTGAGAGCAAGACAGAGAGAGGTTGGGCAAGACGAAACGGGGATAAAACAGAATGGATACAAGTAGGCTCCGCGGCAGGGCGGGAAAGGATGGAATGCCTCTTCCTGACTAATAATTTGTGATAAATACCCCAGCAACGCGGGGTACTTCAGCTAGTTATGTACTATAATTTTTTATAAATAAAATTATAATCATTAGAGATTACAATTGTATTATATTAAGCCCGTACAATCCCTTTTGGGCAAGAGATTACAATTACTAAAGATTAAACATAGTATGGTACGATTACATTTTGAATTACTGATGTACAAATAACGATCGATAATGGCTGTATGAGTATGATAATATCTGCATGAAATTTTTAATTTACATTTTCACGAACAGAAAACGTAGCACGTTTCTTCGCTTCTTGACTAAGGTTATAACTAAAGACAAGATTTCCATGAACTATCAAATGCTAAAATATGCAAACTAACATGTACGATGCGCGGTAAAAATTGACAAAACATGTACAATCAACTTCTAATTTAGTATTATTGCCTTTTGTGTACAGAGAACAATTAACAATCTTTCTACATTTCACTGTCAAATTCATCCTTTTGTCAGACAGAATGTTTTTACATGCAGAATATGCTTTCTACGTCACAGGTAGCAATTGGACCAGAGATGAATACCGAGCACACTTCGGAGATGAAGTCTGAATCAATATGTGGTCAAATTCAGCATTTTCTGATTTTAACCACAAATAATGTTTTCCTTTACTGAATCGCAATAGATCTGCTAGATGCGGGCACAGTAACTCCCTAAACGTCATTTAAGACTGTCAAGAATTTGTTTGATGGTGACTAAGTTGATACGTATTAAATTTAAAAGTAATTCGGTCTAAAATTTTAAGGGGATCTGTTCTTTCGAGAAAAATCAGGTATAATCAATATGCATATATAATCCGCGTACGTTATCTTGAGCCCTCATTTCGCTAGATGTTAAAGGAGAGGGGGAGGTTGGTTATTTTGACGACAGGACTAAATATGAAATCTGTAGTTCGTTTTTCAATTCATAATATTTTCTATTTCACAGGAGCAAACACTTTTGATTTTCAGATATATCAACAACGCTCGTTGCTATCATTTATTCTTAACTAATGTAGGGGTAGGTATTCGAGAAAAAGTACGCGTACAAAATGAGTACATACGAGCTGATTTTGTCTAAACATGAACACTGTATCCTAGTAACATACATCGAACTCTTTCGCAAGTATTCATTTGTTGATTTTGCTTACGAAATTTACAATGAAACTAATAGTAGATAATAGGAGTAATCATAGTGGCAATTACATGTAATACAGATGACACAAAACAGATTGAAAGGGAATTGCAAACTACAAACAACGTTATCTCCCAGTACGATTACCGAGAAGTTATGATTACTTTGTGATTTCACAGTAAGTAATTTTAGGTGTAATCAATTACAACTAATCGATCATGCCTAACACTGAAAGAGATCCTTAAACATAAAAGTAGATTTTACAATCATTTATAAAAAATAATGTACACGTAATAACTTCAGGTTTATTTCCGTACTATCCGTTTTCTTCCTTTACATTCTCGCAAACGACTATTAGTACTTATGTAGTATAGAGACAGTTGTCTAATAATGCCTCCTCAAGAGCAGCGATATGTCACTCTCGTATTAATCTTTCATGGTTCGCTCTAATTTTGTGCGTCAGGTGACGTTGAAAACAGAAACTCGAGTCCCACAACGGGAGTTGGGAGTCATGGACGTAAAATGGAGATGGCGGAGCCACACGAGCATTACTTTTGCCTTTTACGGATATTTTACGCATTATTTGAATAATTAACTGTAGCAAAGTGTTTCCCAACTAGCAAAAAAGTTTTCTCGGGCCATAATTCGAAACCAGGAACATAGGTTCCGTGGAAACTGACTAATCCACGACTAGACCATTCTCAGCTGTTTCCAATCTCTCATCGCGCCCCCCCCCACCGCCCTTGAAAAAGAGATTTCGAAATTTCAGATAATTTCACGAAAATGGAACGGGCGAGCGGGGGTTTTTCTGAAGAAATAGTATCTTTCCGCTGAAGCATAACAAAACTTTCTCTTTACTGTGCGCAAGAGCATAGTACGGCGAGAAAACCACTTCATTCGTCTCAGAGACCGTAAAAAACGTATTTACCTCCGAAAATACCTCACGTGTTTGGGCTGACTACAGAGATTTTGTATTTTCTCTATAGAGAAACTGTATGAAGTTTCCATTGTTGGTGCCATGAAAAAGGTTATCTTTTATAGATGTGGTTACTTTAATAGAGGGAATGATGAAAAATTACGTAAGTTTCCATTGTCATTAAACATGTCACTCTTGTCTGTTAATGTTTAGGAGGCAAAAGGTGTATTTTACCTGTAGATTATGAAAAAAACAATGGTGGCGAATTGCAATAAGATAAAAATCACACAGTATTTTTCCAAGGTATCTTGAATCTTAAAATTGCTGTCATGGAACAGTTTTAAAAAGTGACATAAAATACTGCCACCTCAACGTAGTCATCGGGTGTTGAGGAAAGTGTCTATATCCCCCAACGAAAATATTTAACGGTTTCATATTAAGTGCACGATTTGCGAAGTATTAAGCATTTTGGCCAAAGTCTTATTTTGATTTTTTAAAATCAATTTGCCTTTAATGATTTTTCAGACATATTTACTACTCCTCTGGATTTGTGTACCCCTTTTTCTGTAGACGTTTTCCGTACATCGTTTGAGTATGCATTACACATTATGCATCACACAAGCCCCACAATTCGCTTTCTCGCACTACTTCGCACAAATACAATAGAGCCCTTAGCGGCGGCTCTTGAGGGAGCGCCAGGCAGATTCCTGACGCACGTCGATAACAGTCCAGACTTCCGGCAATGATATTCTACCGTACCAGAGGAGAATTCTACCAGGAAGTGTGGTCTGTTAACTCGAGTACGATGTACATGCAATATATGGGTTTCAGGGCGCGTTCCGGGAAAAACTGGTCGATGACAGGGGTGGTCGTTCAATAGAGAGGATCACTGGTCACTGGAGGGTTTTTCAAAGAGATTTCACTGCTCAATGTACAAAGCCGACCGATAGGTTGCGCGGTAAAACAATTCTTTTCCTCAGCACACACTTGTGAAATGCTCGACAGTTTCTTTAGCTTTAAAAACTTTCATGCCAACACCGGTGGCGGCTAACACCATCTCGGCAGAGGCCTGTTACATGTTGTAGAGATGGTGTAGTAGAGGTAAGCGTAAATGCAACGCGTACTAGTGTTTGGAAGTGTTCGAAATGTACTTAATGTGCAACATTTCTGTGAGTTGTTGACTCCTGGAAGAATTGAATTCCTAGAATGATTGCTGTGGATGGTTTTCCAGATCCCCTCCAGACGAATGCCAGCGTGGCAGCGTCGGAGACATGGCAAGCAGAGCTAAGCTGTGAGAACCCCAATGTACTTAATGCGTCTAAAATTTAATTTAATGCGTCTAATAATTTAAACAAATATTACGGGATTAATTTCATCATAATTCCCCTAATAAAGAAAAAGAATGCTAAGTTTTCGATAAATTGGGGCAAAAAAACGCAAAAGGTTCAAAAGTAGATAACCTATAGAAGAAGTGAATTTTGAAATCTGGAATTAATGAACAAATTGGTCTAAGATTGCAAGTTTTATCTTTCATGGATGAATATACAAACCTCACTAATCCAACTGTATTAATTCACATAGGATACTCACTGAAGTTTAATAATGTCACCAATGCAGGCTCCACTTACAAAATTTTTTGAATTCCCCTTGCCAGATCTAAGCTCCCTTTTTGGTTTTTATTGAAAAAAAATCTCAGTGTTATTGCTATTTCAGGATGGTGGTACGCCAGAACCTTAGTAAATTTCAGGTGGCACTTGATGTGGCATAAAGACTTAGGACCCCTGCTCAATTGTATTACTGATATTAATAAACCTTGCAAAAAATAGAACCTACATAAATAATTGTTACTTTTCCTCTTCATTACAGTACCCCAATTCTACTTATATAAAGTCTAAAATGAGGGAAAGTTCAGTATGCCACGTCAATGGGCATTTTGCTTTTAAAATTAGAGGCACAAATTCAGTTCATCAAATTACACTAAGACCTCTGGTTACTTCTACTCATTATGCACAGAAATTTTAAGCATTTTAATCATGCAATAAATTTGAATAATTACTTTCCTATAACACAACAATAATTATTATATGAATTCTTTTGAAATTTTATCCGTGGACTTACAGTTCAAGTTTATAGATATTCAATAAGTGTTTTTTCTACTGAATAATTACTTTATCAATTATTTCCAATTTCTACTGGTTTTTCATCAGTTAATTCATTTCATTCGTTTAAGATTATTTTCTCAAGTGAAGAGAAATTTTATTGCCAAATCTTTTCTTTTAGTTTACTTATAGGAATTTCCTAATCAAGCTTTCAGTAGTTACGAAACAATCCCATTAAAATTTAAATTTTTTAAAAGTACTCAGGTGATGATTGAAACAACCAATTCAGTCTTTCTGATCACTTAAAGAAGAATGAGAACGCAAACCCTTTTATTCAACACACATTCCCTCTTTTTCTTAATGACTTCTTAATATCTTACACCAAATGTAGCATATAAGGGATCTAAAATGAGTAATAATGAAATTTATTCAATGAATGCATAATGAGAAATGCAATAGTCAAACACTATACAGTAGCCAGGGTAAATAAACCCTAAACTAACAGTCTCCACAAAGTAAAATATATTCATAATTAATCCTCTCCCAGAAGTAAAATATATTCATCTCATTCTTCAGTAAGTTATCCATTGCCACACCAACAATAGGATTGAAGATTGAAGTAAATATACATTTCCAAAGTTCTTTAAATTTGTATGACTAAATTAATCACATGAGGAATCGAGACTTGCACAAGAAAGCTTTCTATCTTATTATTGACATTTAGACAACTTGAGCACGTCAATAAATTAGTGTCTACAAGTGATTTGTGTAAATTCTGCTTCCAGGATTTAGTAGACCTGGATGGACGAGATCAGATTTTATGATCTGGCCAGTTCCATGAGCACACCCAGAAATTATTCAAATTAAATGAAAGTAACGAGTTTAAAGAGTGGACCAGCCCAAACACAGATATTGAGAAATAACTTATAAAAGTGGATAAAATATACATGTATTACATACCAATCTGATATTTTGCAGCATTTTAATGTGTACTCTTATAACACAAAATGTACAAAAATATTTTGTAGATTTAACATGAATAATTTATTTTGCAGAATGTTGGCCAAGAAAATCTTAGTGTCAACCTTGTCCTCTGCAAATTCTCATAACTCCATTTAAGTAAAATGAGGGGCGTCAGTGGCCTAGCCAGAAATTCTGTGTTTGAAGAAAATGGCTTACTAAGTTACTGGAAGTATTAAAAAATTAATTTGTATGTGTTTTATTGTGTTGCAACTGCTGGATGATGACCCGCTGAAACTATTTCAAATTGAACTTAAGCAGAATAAGATGCGATTAACACAGATATCACAATTTCCCCAAAATGTGGGTTAGGACACTATTGCGCTGATACCAGAGGCGTATCTAGGTATTCAGGCGCCCACGGCAAGAATTTGCGCCCCCTGTCAAGATACTGCAAATTAGGGTTATTGTAGTTTTAGCTCTGGGGTATACTCTGAATAGTGCCCCTTAGGAGTGGCGTCCATGGCACGTGCCATGTCCGCTATACCGTAGATATGCCTCTGGCTGTTACCCTCAAGTCTGTTAAATTTTGCTCAGCATGAGTAATAGCCCAAAGTTTCAACATAATTATCTACCTTGGATTGCATTGCACTTTTCCCCATAGTACATAACATACAATTTGTAATAGTTTTTTGACCTTAATAAATAAATAATTAGATAAATACAAGAGTAAACCTTGCAAGTATTAGATGAAAGATCTCTTATACCTTAATTTAAAAATATAACAAAACATAAAAAAGATTATCATACAAGATTAATATATCAGTTATTCTTAATTGATAGGAAAAGCCAGAACCAATAAATTATTTACTGGAGCAAATGTGTTTCCAACTACAGGTATAGGTGCAAAAATATATCAGTAGGAACACTTATGAAGTGCTACCTCTTATGATTTTGATTATTAATATGCAAATGCGTTTTCTGTTTACTTAAAACCAAATTCGTTCTAAACAACCGGCTACGTATTTTAAACAGGCTATTTTCACTTTTAAATTTCATCTTTCATCCATCTTGCAAGAATAAGAGAGAAGTATACTACTGCATCATCTTCATGAAGACCCTTACCTAATGACATAGACATTTTGTCCTCCGATGTCATCTTGTTCTCATCAACAGATGTAAACACAAATAAAAACTAATTCAAATTGTGACATTCATCTTCACAACTCACTCACACTAACATTCACTTTCGTTTCCCATCCACCACACCTCCAGCACTTCAACTGTTCTTCTATTTCCGTAAACAAAATCGGAAGCAATCAGGATGACCAACCTCAACGAAATGCAATCGTTTAGTCGCTTAGCGACATCTTTTGGACATCGTTTGTACTATTAGAAAAGCGAGACGAACACTTCATTGTAAGTGCTTCTCTCTATCATTACTTTCTTGTACTGTCGTGCTTCCTTCTCTCAATAAGCGCGAAATTTGAAAAAAAATGTTCAGCCTACAAGGAGCAGAGAATTTAAAAATTAATTCATTAAGTAACCACTGAAGATGCCTCAAATATGAATTAAAAAAACGTTAATTATTTCTTATGAATGCTTAATATTTACAATGAAAACTTTTGTATTTTTACTTTCTCATAAGTTTAGCAAAGATATGTACTAAGTATTATGTAACGAAAATCAATGTATAGATTTTGACGGAAATACACGTTATGGAGGCTCCTGTTGAAAAAAAAGCTTTGATCAAATCATCGGTCGGTCCGTTCGTCCGTGGACAAGTCTAACGCCCAAATCGTTCACAAGACCTGTACAATTGTTCCTCGACCACAGTGGCTGTTGATGCCTCAACCAGGCGTCCCAGATGTGTTGCGAGCTCTTTCCCCATCACTTCTGCGGAATTTCCCCAAATAACATATCCAATGAAACAAACTTCATCAGATTTGAAACGAAAAAAGATTCTCCAAAAATTACGGACCAACGACATGAGATGCCCCTGACAATTCCATTGGCGGTTTCCTTCAATTCAAATACTTCGTATCAACCAATTATCGTCCTCTGAGCTGCTCGAAGCCCTATGGTATTTTCTTTTTCTCATACTTTTCTTTCTCGAAGCCTGTCGTTTATTTTTCTTGTTTTGGTCGATGAAAATGAGAGAAAATAATGCATATTGTTCTTTTTTATTCATTATAATTGAGAAAATAATATTTCTATCTCAAGTTCGGATGAAAATAATTTTCCTCAAAAATCCCCAAACATTTCCCCATCCATTTATGTTCCTCGTTCTTTATGCACAACGAAAAAATCCCCATTTGGAAACAAAATTCCTCTGGGAGTTGTAGCTCCATCGAATGACGGAAACGCGAAGTGGGCGGAAATTGTAAAAAACACTAATATATAATAAAACGTAAGCAGTATGTAAAATATTAAAACGAAGTTTAATAAAAGTCCATATTGAAAGATATCTTACATGATTTTATGCGCAGCGTCCGAATCAACCACCGTCGCCAAGTATATTCAGCGCACCAGAAATTGTATTATTCACCTCCGGCACCAACATTCCGTCGACAAGCGATTTTTTCCCAAAAAGATATCTCCCGCCAGCGGGGCATCGCCCCAGTCAGGCAAGCTCTTAAGCTCCCGACCGGTCTCCCGGCGTGTTTGATAGTGTAGTGCATTTTTGTGTGAGTGTGAGTGTGTAAGGGGTACGGATAGAACAACGAAGAGGAAAGATCGCTCGCGATCCGTGGTCAGTTTATTAGGGTATTGCTCTGGCATTTGCCTAACGTTCGTTGGAGAAACCACGGAAACCACCGATCAGAGTAGCCAGCCTCTAGAATTCCCCTCCTGACAGCGAATGAATTCGAACCAGCTATGTAGTATCGAAATTCTGCCGCCGTCGGGACTCGAACCTAGGACCTCCCGGTCAGAGGCACTGCAGTGCTATTAGTTGATGTCCTGAGCCATATCTCCCGGTAGCTGCGTGATCCACGCACGCACTCTACTTGAAGAGGCGTGCAGTTAACGCCGACGATAGGCGAGGGCATCAATTGATGTCACTGCAGTGCCTCTGACCGGGAAGTCCTACGTTCGAGTCCCAAAGAAGGCAGCATTTTCAACACTAGCTAGACAGCCAACTTGAATTCATTCGCTGTCTGGAGGATAATTCTAGCGGCCGGCTGCTCCGATTGGTAGTGATCAACACCAGGCGAAGCAATACCCTAACAAACCTGCAACAGACCACGCGCGATCTTTCCTACCTCTTCCTTGTCCTATCCCCTCCCCTTACATACACCCTCTAACATGCACTACTCTACTACACATGCCGAGAGACTGGTCGGGAGCTTAGAGTTTATACGATTAGGGCTGGGCCACGCTGGAGGAAATACCTGGTTGGGAAAACCTGCTAGCCGCCGGTAGGTCGGCACCCGATCTCGCCATCCAGGGGAGACCACCACCATCTCCCCAGAAAAAATACACTGTATGTACGGTACTAATGACTTAGTAGTTATGCGCCCGGAATCATTATCAATCAATCTAACCGCACCCACCGCTACCACCACCACTACCCCACCCCTCCACTCTGTTACGCTCCACCCTACCGCCACGCCCTCTGGAGGTATCTCCAGAGGGCCTTGCTACTGCGCGGCGCCGCTCTGCTCTCTACCCCTTCGCGGTTTCCCTCGTCGGAGCTTGGGGTCAAAACTTTTCGCCACCATTTTCGATACATCCGATTTCGTTCACAGACGTATAGTTATAAATAGTTAAACATTTTATATAAATGTTCAGAAGAATTGCTTTAATTATATATACATAAAGTTGCACAAAACGTTGAGAACAAAAACTTAGTTTCACAATATATTACATGAAAACTATAGTTGTGCTACAGAATGGCTCAGACTTTCCGTATTAGTTTTCTATTTCCTTGGGTCTGGGCTAACTATTCGAACTTGCCACATACTCTTGCCAGCTGCCATCTATCGCCGCTCAAAGTATTTTTTGATATTTTTTTAATTTTTCGTTTTTCTAATGATAGAACGGAATATTAATTTTAGAATATAAAAAACACTAACAACTCGTCCTAAATGACCAATTTATTTTGAAATATTTGGAGTCTTTCTAAGAAAATGGCGTTTAAGCGCTACTTAAAATGCGAAATTTGAAGCTCTTTTTTTATACAAAGTTTTTAGTTTTTGAAAAACTTGATTTGAAGTCGTTTTAAGCACAACTCACAACACAATAGTGCTTACGAATTGCTGGAAATGTGCATATTAACGGTGTGAGAGATCTTTCAAAAAAATTACATTTGTTTAATTTTTGAACTTTATGTCGTATTAAAGAGTGCAATTAGTACCATCCGTTCGAAAAGTTTGAAGAAAACAATTGAAGCCATTTATGCGAAAAAAGCGTTTGATCGTTTCTGAAATGCGGAATTTTGAGCTAGTTTTCACAAAAAATGGTTGAGGTCTCGAGAAAACTTTACTGTATTATTTAAAGCGCATGTACGCATAAATATGATAATGTGAACAAATCGCCACTAATGTAAATATTAACGACGTGAGAGACAAGTCAAAAAATTATATTTTCGTAATTTTTGAAAAACAAAAGAATAGAGGAATATGGCGCTTATGTCATCGCATAGAGTACATTAGGCACTATCCCTACCAAGAGTTTAAAGGAAAAATTTGGAGCCGTTTTTGAGAAAATCTTGTTTTTGTATTTTTAATTGCACATATTGCACGCAATATTGCGTGAAAACTACTAAATTTTAAAAAAATGTACAGGACCTTAAAGAAATAATTCCTATGAAGAACAAAGTTTTTTGAAGAAAAAATATCTATCTGCAATTTTAGAGTTGAAGGAAGACGCCGAATAAAATTCAAACTTTCTCAATTTTCGAATTCAGAGTTATATGTGAAAATTGGACTTATGCCACCTTAATAAGTATGATTTACTCCATCCTTACAATAAATTTAAAGAAAACATTTGGAGCCGTTTTTGAGAAAACTTTGAAAATGTCCGAGGTGCATCATGTAAAGTACCCCCAAAATTAATGAATGTTTTTCAAAATCGCAGAGCTTTGACTCAAGGCAGATAGGAGTTTCTTCAATTTGGAAAAAATCGTACGCATAGTTTAGGCGCTAGTGTTGTTCATATACACGGACAGACGGACGGACGTTTTGAAAAGAGCCGCTTTTTCGGTATCAGGGGACCCCAAACGTGTGTTTTCGTTGAAATCTCGAAATCTATTTTCCGCAGCATTACATAACTTTCCCTACACTACGTGTACTACTTTGTGTATACGTACTATACGGGGAAGTAACAAGAACAACTCGTCGGGGACGGTGCCCCAACTCTCCTGGGAACGCTGTAGAAAGGAGATTTTCAAGGTCTTAGCCTGGAAAGCATTCCTTTCGCAAGACCAGACCTAGAAACCTCCCGTCTGCCACGTTGGCAGGGAAGTTGAGCGCACCGTTCCCCGAGGCCCGTCGGCCGAGCAGAATTTTCTACGATCGCGGCACGCTAATAAAATATTCGCTCTGTATATCTCAAGTAAAATAAATTATTTCAATTAATAACAAAAATCTTTATTCTTCCCCAATGATCGGCTGGATCCACCCCCTGGTGGACTAACTACCACCATCATCTGCGAGGATGAGAAAACTGGGCAAACCTAGTGGACTAACCACCAGACCTACAGTACAAGAGAAGGATCCCCCCCCCTTCCTAGAAGTTGATAATGATGGTGATGATTATTCACACGGTAAATTGAGAGGGGAGTTTTGGCAACTTCGTGGATCAGAAGAACTTTCTTAATTGATCTTCACACATTATTTTTTAAAAGAATCACATGTTCTATCACAAATAAATGGTAGTGTAGAGCAGGAACTCTCACAAAAGTGGGTAACCCTAACAAATGCTGGGTGGAGAGAGTGCTTTTTTGTTCTTCTTTTTAAAGACCCGTGGGTGAAAATCTCTCTATTTTACTTTTTTATTCGCTTGTGTTTTTTTTAAAGTTCGAATAAATATTTGTGACCATTTGAACAAACCTAAGGGCAGAGAAAGTTGGGGGAGGCGGGTGCCGACGAAAGTGTGTATAGGGCCCATGAAATTTATGGAAGGCCCTGCATAGAGGAATATAAAATATCAATGTATTCCTCCATGGTTTTATTACATAGGAACTTAAATATATTTATTGCATTTTCATTCACTTGGTCCTAAGCACAGAGCACTCTCTTGTCTAGGTCCTAAGCTACGCTCATACCGCAAAGCGAAAGCATCACGTCGTTTCCATGGTAACACACTGCCACTTGTCACATTCTGAAATATGCCAACTAAAGAAAATAAAAATGCAATTCACATTAAAATAAATAGATGTTACTAGAGAAATTATTGCGCAATGCTGTAGTAACTGGTAGTCAAGTATCATTGCAACTCTGGGGCATCTATGTACTAAATGGGTCCGTTAGACATAAGTTCGTTGGTTTGTTGACGACGATAATTGTCAGACTAAAGTGCAGCTAAAGTGTCTCTCTGAAAAGGGAGGGCAACCCTGTTTTTGTGGCTCTGTAGAGTACAGCTGAACGAGCAGAGATCCAAAGACAAACAAGTGTGTTCTGTACATAGATCTGTGAAGTGGTGTAGAGTGAAGTTGTTATATGTTAAGTGGATCGAGCATTTCTGGTAACTTTGAGACTCTCAAACAGAAAGGTTATCGTGCTTGCTTCAATTTTTGTTTTTATTGGTAAATTTGTGGTTATAAAATAATTATTGTATGACATTGATGTTTTCGTTTGTTGAAATAATCAGCTGTGTCAAGTATAGTTCTGTGTTTCAGTGAAAATTATTTTCAAAGGAAAATAAAAACAAAATACATAGTGTTCTTTATAATTCTACACTTTTGCTGTGTATGAAATGTCATCAGAAGTAGGGAACACAAGAAAAAGAAGTATTCTCGACAAGAACTAGAAGGTCTCGACAGAGAAGAGTTGGTTAATCGAATATTACAATTAGAAGCATATAATTTTCAGCTCAAAAATACTCTTCAGAAACATTTGACTGAAGTTGAAGGCACTCCACCAAAGGAAGAAAGAAAACGTCCTTTTGATTTTTCAAAACACACACGACGCCATGTGCTTCTCAGATTTTTGTATTTGGGGTGGGACTATCAGGGGTTGGCTACACAGGAAAATACTACAAAAAACTATTGAGTATCACATGTTTGCTGCTTTAACAAAAGCGTGTTTGATAGAAAGCCGGCAGACCTGCAATTATCATCGGTGTGGACGCACTGATAAAGGAGTTAGCTCATTTTGCCAAACTATATCTTTGGATTTAAGAAGTAATTAACAAAGGAGGAGGTAAGCAATCATGCTTTTATTAACTTATGATTCATTTAATTTATACACCCAGTTGAACATTTTTATTGAAATGAAAATTAGTATATTTCCATTATTTTCAGTCTAAAATTTTAATGATTTGTGTTTTATTGATCAGATTGAGAAAGATGTTACTGAAGGAGAACTCCAATATGCCAAAATTCTCAATCGCCTACTCCCGGAAGATATCAAAGTTCTGTCATGGACACCTGTTCCAGAAGATTTTAGTGCTCGATTTGATTGTAAGAACAGGATGTACAAGTACTTTTTCCTCGTGGA